>OY992876.1:167410512-167665512 GCA_963921405.1 Cepaea hortensis | reverse complement strand
TCATTCACCCGTTACAGTAATAAGAAGAACCCCGGGTGCATCATCAGCAGATTGTGCCACGTATGCTATCGCGTCTTGGCGTTCAGACTACAGAGACAGCAGGCAGAGTTCTTCATTTATAGGGGATCGTGGCCAATGGGATCAAATGACAAACTGGGTACATAATGAAAGATGAAAGTATGATGCTGCATTCAATAGCCTAGCTGCTGCTGCTGTTGCTGCTGCTGTTTCTTCTTCTTCTTCTTCTTCTTCTTCTTCTTCTTCTTCTTCTTCTTCTTCTTCTTCTTCTTCTTCTTCTTCTTCTTCTTCTTCTTCTTCTTCTTCTTCTTCTTCTTCTTCCTCCTCCTTCACTTCCTGCCCTTTCTGTACTTCTTCCTGTTCTCTTCCTCTTGTTCATCTTTTCATCCTCCTCTCCTCTTCTTCAGTGATCTACTTTTGATATTCGTCTATTTCGGCATAATTCACAAATACGACGGTTCTCTTGAGGTCTTCATTGGTTGCCCCAGAGGTTTTCTCCAAGCCTTGCTCTCTGTGTCATGTTTCCTCTCTCGGTCTAGAAAACATCGAAACGTCTGGAAATATCAGTGGCAAAAGAGGCTGAAGCAGACCAAGAGAAATGATACTGAATAGACTGAGAAGGTGGCATGGAGGAATATCACCAACATAATTGATCCAGAACATCAGGGACTGAGATCTGTGGAGAGCCGTGAACGCCTATGCCAGTTGGCACATGTTTAAGCACATTTGATCATTCTGCGAACTAAACAACCCGGCGTATGAAAAGACGACCATGAAAATACATTATGTAAGTGACACGAAGACAAAACCATCCCTAATGAAAAATTGCAACAAGTAAATACAATTAGAACTAAAAATTCGAGGAACGCGAATCATTAAGCAAGAATTAATCGGGGATGAAGGAAAACTCACGAAGCGAAGAGTTACATTTGATGGAGCCCCTAAGCGGGGCCATTAAGAAGATTAGCGCAGATATCACGCTCGATATTACAAGATTCTGAATTCCACAAATTTGGAGAATATCGGGGAATCCCCAGTGTCACCGACATTGTGACAATGGAGCCGAATATCACTGAACACGCTTGCATGTCATGTCAGGTTATCAAGTCAGATGAATGGGATGATTTTATTAAGTCAGATGAATGGGGTAATTATATTTGAGAATATCACTCACTCCACAAGAAATTTAGCTTTGTAAATGACTATGCATTTTTTTGTTCGTTCACTCACTCACTTTGAACTGAAGCGCTGTTCATGCATATATTACTCACTCACTCACATTGCCATCTTGAAAGACGGTAGTTTGTTACATTGTGTTTACAAAAATAATACAAAAAACCCATGCTAGTAAGACCACGGAAGAAATTAAACCTTCCCATAGCACAAATCCTAGGTTGAATTGCAGAGACCAAAATTGTCCATGCGACATGATGCCTCTCGCGGCCTGCCTGGCTTACTCCAGAGGAAAGGTAACATCAATACGTCTGGAACAAGACAAGCTGCAGAGGCTGCCGAATCAACAAAGCAATGCTCTGTCTGTTCGCCTATGGGAGCTTCGATCTTAGACCAGTTGCCAACCAATCTGGTCTGCCCTGCTATGACATATACTACTTCAGCTTGTAGTAGTTGCTACTAATATGAGGTAACTAGACTGATGTTTGCGTGAGGGTTAGCTTTCCCTATTAATTAGTGTCTCACCTTATTAGTCAAACGATGTAATTCTTTACTAGTCTGCTAAATTTACACGTTATGAATATTATAATCTGAGTATATGTTTTAGCTATTGACATTTTGCCAAGTTAAGGCCTACTCTTTACAATGCTCCCAGATTTTAATGTGATTATCCGAGAAGGCTACATTTCAATCTACTACTCTTGGATCAAAAGATAAATATCATTATCTAGTAATCTCAATTTCCCCAGATTTTATTGTGATTATCCGAGAAGGCTAAGTATTAAATCTACTATTCTGGGATCAAAAGATGAATATCATTATCTAATACTCTAACACAACTGAACCACGCAGTTTAAAGTTAGAGGATCTATGGTAGCGCTCCTTAATAACCAGGCATAATATTGTCCACTGTACAGAAAGCTGAGAAAGATATACTAGTCCACCGAGTTAACGCTAACACCAAAGATGTATGAAACTAATGAGGAACTCCAAAAGCGGTCGACTATCAGGAGAATTGGTTTCTTGGTGTTTAAGAATCGACATCATAGCATTACAGACAAACCCTTAGCTACGTTTGTCTCTGCAAAGATCGTAAGGTGTAGATGCTGATCGTTTCAGTCGCACATTGTAGACACGAGGGATTTGTCCCATGAGACGTCCATTCTTGCTGGAACCTCACTTAAATCCCGACCCAAGCATCTTCAACTAGCAGTTGTTGATAGATAGTCTTTGGGATATCTGCCTTGTTCATCGTGAGTGTTCAAACTACTACCGATCTGGGAATAAATGGACGATTCTGCAGCTGTACAGGTCAGGCCGTTCACTTATCCTGACAGGAGAAAATTTCTGTCAAAGGCGGAGGTCACAAACCACCCTAACGGACGTGGAAGTCAAGAATAAACCGTTACATTCTCTCTCCAAGAGCAGATTTATGAGTAGGAAAACTAGAAGTCGCTTAAGAGTCGACAGTGTCGACTTCATTGCACCGAATTTTTATCACATATGGCTCAGTCTCTTTCCCCAGCGCGGAAAGGGTCGCACAAAGCACGAACTCAGTATCTCCAGCGACGATCCCTCAGAAAAAATGCACTCGTGAACCGAAGGATGCGGACCGGAATCGAACCCACAACCTTCGGAGCCCGACTCAGATGGCTTGACCACTTCACCACGGAGACACACTTATATGAGTAGGAAACTGATGTGGATTGACAGGTTCTGACACTTCATACAAGTCTTTAAGCTGAAAAACACGCCACGTGACACCAGGCAAGACAGCACTGTGTGTATCTGTGTGTGTGCGTGAGTGCACGTGCGTGCGAGTAGATCAACATTTCGTAATGGAGGATTCACGTTGACAGAACGTTCAAACAATGTTCAGACTTAATAACTTAACAAATGACAATCGTCAAGGTAGCATCGTGTTTGTCTGCTTGCCTGTATGTGTGTGTGTGTGTGTGTGTGCGTGCGCGCGCACCTGCGTGCTTGTGTGCGTACGCGCGAGCGCGTGTGTCTGCTTGTGTAATCCGCTGACCTGTTTCCCATATCTCATTTCTGCCATGTTGTATAAAAACCATTTATCTGCGGTGCGATATAACGCCTCCCATAGAACGCGAGGACACGCTTCCGACAACTACAAAAAACATTCATCTCCCTCTGTTCATACCGTGGACTCCCCGAGCACATTAGGCGTCATATTGCTGACTCCAGGCATGAAATTAAAATGTCGCGGTCAGGGTTAGGGGCCATCTACGGCCAGCATTTCCAGGAAAATCGATATACAAACGAACGTACTCATAAATCACACCGCTGGTCAGAGAGGGATGTAGAGAATATCGTGGACAGAGAAGAATGTTGAAAATATAGTGGACAGAGAGGAATGTTAATAATATCGTGGACAGAGAAGAATGTTGAAAATATAGTGGACAGAGAAGAATGTTGAAAATATAGTGGACAGAGAAGAATGTTGAAAATATAGTGGACAGAGAGGAATGTTAATAATATCGTGGACAGAGAAGAATGTTGAAAATATAGTGGACAGAGAAGAAAACAAACGCCGAGGGTTTGAGTGCCTCCTGTGTTATAAAATCACTGATCAACACATAAGTAAATGTTAAATGCATATCAGCAGAAGTTGTAGACTCGAGAAACTTATGTTCAGTAGGAAAATAGAAGGCACGAGAGGCAGAGATAGACTGCAGATATACGTGGAAAGCTTACACAGATGGAAACAGATAATATATAAGTAATTCAAAACAACGTTTTCCCGTAGTGACTTTGAATAACGAAGACATGAACAATAGATTGCTTGGCACATTCCCCTGCATCTCGTCAGGTACATACTGCGGAAATCTCACACACATAAACTAAAGTAATTAGTTAGCAAACAAAAAGATATGATAGTCAGTGTAAATTACAGTGTGAATATGTGTGTTGTGTATTTCAGCTTGAAGGATTTACCTTATTGCTTTAGTTTTATGTTCTATGATCTCTGCAGTATGTACCTGGGGAGATGCAGGGACATATGCCAGGCAATTAAAATGTGTAATCTATTGCTTGTGTCTTCGTTATTCAATATATAAATAACACGAACGTCTTCAAAATATCAGCCACAGATAGGTTTGCAGAGTCATGGTCGCCGATGTCTTCTTCAGAGTTGGCACAGGAAGAACAAAAAGAGTACTGAGCAGACAACAGAAAACATACCTCAAGATTGGCCAAAATATGACACAACTAGACAAACCTGTTGTCCTTCTGGAAGCTAAATTGAACCTATGGACAGAGGAGAGATGGTCGCGCGCTTATGGGACCAGGTGGAGAAGACAGGTGAACAGATTGAAAATCCGTATGTGGAAAGAATGAGATTGCGGGAGATCGGCAGGAGTTCTAGGAGAATATCAAAACTGAGAGGGAAGACCAGGAGAACTTTCAATCAGATAGCGGTGGTAACGATTAGTAGTATGACTCTTCGCTGGCTGTTGAACGATGGGACGGAGCGCGTATGGGAATATTCTGAGTGCAGTGATGTCGGTTCTTAGCTCAACTCAACTAACCCAACTCAATTCAACTCAGATAAATTGAATGAAGGACCAATGAGTAAACTAAAAACGACAGTGACGTTTTTACAGGGGAAAACATTGCATATTGAGACGTGACGAAATGGTTATGCTGCCTGCCTCGCCCTCCGAAGGTTGTGAGTTCGATTCCAGGCTGCACCAATAGCTTCACGAGCGCAATCTCTCTCTCTCGGAGACTCATGGACATGGTGACTGGAGCTACGGAAGTCGTGCTCTGTGTCACGCTTTGGGTGAGTCTCCCGGCGGAAATGGAGCCATATGGAATAAAACCCCGTGTAATGAAGTTGAATCTCTACTATTTTAAAAGCTATTCAAACAACTTTGCAGATATAGACAATACATTTCAAGCGAATGAAAGAAGAAGGTGCCTGCAAAGATAAGAATGGATGAAATGGCATAATATAATCAGCAATGTGGAGCTCATAGAGACAAGTAAACAAATACAATTGGATCAAGATGTGAAGCAAAGACCAAGTGCTGAATGGGGCACACATTGAGACAACCTGTTGATTTCATTACTAGAGAATGCTCCATCTGGAATCTATGGGAAAAAAACAAATGGGGCTAACAGGTAATAGGATGGACTTCGTTGAACCGATTTTATCCCATATGGCCCGGTCTCTTTCTGCAGGACGACGTGCCGAAGGCGTCGCACAAAACACGAACTCCGTAGCTCCAGCGACGACCCCCAGGAGTCTCCGAGAAAATTGCACTCGTGAACCGCACATCAAAACAAGACCTTTGATTACCCGTATTAGAAGACGACATGTGATTACTCATATCAGGGCAAGACATTTGATTACACACATCAGAACAAGACATTTGAACACAACAAGGCAAGACATTTGATTACACACATCAGGAGAAGACATTTGAACACAACAGGACAAGCCATTTGATTACAGGCATTAGGACAAAACATTTGATTACACATATCAGGATAAGACATTTGATTACACATATCAGGACAATACATTTGATTACACACATTAGGACAAGACATTTGATTACACACATCAGGACAAGACATTTGATTACACACATCAGGACAAGACATTTGATTACACACATTAGGACAAGATATTTGATTACAAATATCAGGACAAGACATTTGATTACACACATGAGGACAGGATATTTAATTACACATATCAGGACAAGACATTTGATTACACATATCAGGACAAGACATTTGATTACACATATCAGGACAAGACATTTGATTACACTTACACACATTAGGACAAGACATTTGAACACAACAGGGCAAGGCATTTGATTACACACATTAGGACAAGACATTTGAACACAACAGGGCAAGACATTTGATTACAATTTAATGACAGGACATTTTATTACCTACATCAGGACAGAACATTTGATTACTCACCTCAGAACAAGACATTTGATGACACACATGAGGAACATAGTTTTGAACACAACACACCAGGACAAGACATTTAATGATACAGATCAGGTCAAGATATTCTTTGACACACGTGAGAACAAGACATTTGAATAATTCAGAGCAAGACACGTGAACACGTCAGGTCTAGTCATTCGATGACACACATCAGGACAAGGCATTTGAAAACACGAGAAACAGACATTTGAACAGAACGGGTTAAGAAATTCGATGACACACATGAGAACACGACATTTGAACACACGAGAACAAGACATTTGAACATACCAGGTCCGATGATAGTAGAGAAGGTATCATCATCATCATCATCATCATGTACCATTCGATGACACACACCAGGACAAGACATTCGGCGTGCTTTTGGTCACGCTATGAGATTAGAGGATCTGGGGAATGTTGTGACAACCAGGAGATGTGGTTGTAAGAGACAGAGGTTACACACACACACACATGCACACACACACACACACAAAGTCAGAGAGAGAGAGAGAGAATGAGAGAGAGAGAGAGAGAGAGAGAGAGAGAGAGAGAGAGAGAGAGATCAGAGGTCGACAGAGAAAGAAGATCTGAATGGGGTTTCAGAGTGGCATGAAAGACGATCAGCGTTGAAGAATACAGAGACGAGATTTTTGTACAGGAGCATAACCACTTGCCCCACTCGACGCTGCACATTATGATGACCTACTCTTTGACGCCAATTCGAGCCCGTATGTATGCAATCAGGAACAATAACCCACTTTGAGAGAGATCTTAACTCAGGATTACCGGGCATGACTGCGAGTAAGATATCTACGTAAGTGGAGTATGAAAAGTAACAGACCCATTTTCCCATCACGCGGTGTACTGCATATATGACTAACAGGCACTCCATTGACGATGTAGTCAGTACCAGCCTGGCTGCCTTTGCTTCCCAGAACATGTCCGGGCACCCTATTTTAGGCTGGGTTCTTCTGGAAGCCCAAGTCAATGTAAAAAAACTAAACTCCGCATGGGAATGGATTGGAACATATAACCACTAAGTGGGCTTGACACTACGCTACCACGGCATATTATCCTATAAGCCAGAAGGTCAAGGACATAATTGCATGTCCTTTTACAAGACCTCGCACTTAACCCCAGCATTTTTACGCTTTTTGTGATTTTATAGGCGATTTTACGTTCAGTAGTTTGCAATTTCTTTCAGAACGGCCGTCACTCATACAATTGTGGAAAACAACGTCAAGTGGTCTGCTTCCAAATCGTCTATATCTGACTTCGAACCCGGTATGTTGGGATTGTGAAACTGCGTTCATTAACCCTAAGCCACACCCTCTGACAGATGGGTAGAGAAGGTATCATCATCATGATCATCATGTAACATGCCGATAAGCGTGGGCGCTCATGTTTCGCCATCTCAATCGATCACCAGAGTCGTGGATTAGCTCAGTGTTTCAGTGTTCTTGTCTCGACCAAGAGAAGGTATACACGTATAAAAATCAAAATATACACACGCACACAGAAGCACGTAACCAGCAGAAAACGTATAAAGCACCAGCCATGAAGCCCCGTGTGTGAGGCCTGCTATCAGAAAGACGTCGGTTTATTGCAAACATGACTTGCTGGCATCAGCCAGGTTCCACTCCACAGCTATCAGACAACAGGAGGCCCACGATGAGTCAAATGTAGGTATGTGTCTGTCTGCATGTGGCTAGCATACAGCTCTCTGGTGCTGACACTAAACAAAAGGTTGTGCCAGACAGAAAGCCAGGCTAGAAACAACTAACACGGGGGAGGAAGGAGATCCAGGGCGATGTATGAATTGTTTGTATATAGAGTCATGAGGCATATTATTTGGGTTGTGTGTGTGTGTCGGTGTGTGTGTGTGTGTGTGTGTGGGGGGGGGGGGCGTAAGAAGATCTCGTGTGAAAGGCGGATAATGTGAAATGTGTTTGGAAATACATGGTGTAGAGCACACAGCTCTGCTGTAAACAGGCACAACGCAATCACGTACGGAAAAAAAAAAAATCCAAACGAACGCAGAAGAAGAAGAACACATTTGAAAAATGAAGTGAATGATGTCATAAAAAGTGTGCTCCACAGTCCATCGTGAAGCAATATGCAGCGAATGTCTGTCGCCAGCTGGAGTAATTCTTTGCACTCCAAACAGAATGGGCGTTATCAGGGGAAAAAAGAAGCAATACGAATTACCATTCAAGAAATAACAACAGACACGTTGCAGAGGGTATTTTACAATAGGAAGAGGCGTGTACAGTCATGTCTTGAAGCCCGTGCTGGACATTTCCAACACCTGTTATAATGAATACTTCATTGGTACTTTCCAGCTCCCCCAAAAACAGCGTTAGACCAAAGCAGTGACTATTATAACTAATTTAATGAATTCTTTAAGCACATATTGTGATGACATCATGTACTTCATTTTTTTTAAAAATGCGTTCTATTACAAAGTGCAGTGAGACTTTACAAACACCTGGTACACTCATTTACAGATTGTAGGGGTTGGGCCGTGGGGGTGGCGTTGGGGTGGTGGGATGGAGGGGATTAGAACTATAGCGTCCAGCTCCAGTAGATGGAATGGCATAGATTTTTGGATTAGATGTTAGATGATTCTCTAGGTGACAGAGCGTATTAGATGTTGGATGATTCTCTATGGAACAGAGCGGATTAGATGTTAGATGATTCTCCATGTGACAGAGCGGATTAGATACTAGATGATTCTCTAGGTGACAGAGCGGAATAGATGTTAGATGATTCTCTATTGGAAGGAGCGGATTATATATTAGATGCTTCTCTATTTGACAGAGGAGATCAGATGTTAGATGATTCTCTATGGGACAGAACGGATTAGATGTTAGATGATTCTCTATGGGGCAGAGCGGATGAGACCTTAGATGATTCTCTATGTGACATAGCGGATTAGATGTTCACTGTTGTATTCAAAGGACATAACGGATTAGATGTTCACTGTCATACTCTAGGGAACATAACGGATTAGATGTTCACTGTCGTACTCTATGGGAAAGCGTGGATTCGATGTTCACTGTCGTACTCTATGGGACAGAGTGGATTAGATGTTCACTGTCGTACTCTATGGGACAGAGTGGATTAGATGTTCACTGTCGTACTCTAGGGGACAAAGCGGATATGATGTTCACTGTCGTATTCAAGGGACATAACGGATTAGATGTTCACTGTCGTACTCTATGGGAAAGCGTGGATTAGATGTTCACTGTCGTACTCTATGGATTAAATGTTCACTGTCGTATTCTAGGGGACTGAGTGGATTAGATATTCACTGTCGAACTCTAGGGGATAGAGTGAATTAGATGTTCACTGTCGTACACTAGGGGACAAAGCGGATAAGATGTTCACTGTCGTATTCAAGGGACATAACGGATTAGATGTTCACTGTCGTACTCTATGGGACAGAGTGGATTAGATGTTCACTGTCGTACTCTAGGGGACACAGCGGATAAGATGTTCACTGTCGTATTCAAGGGACATAACGGATTAGATGTTCACTGACGAACTCTAGGGGACAGAGTGGATTAGATTTTCACTGTCGTACTCTAGGGGACATAGCCGATTATATGTTCACTGTCGTACCCTAGGCGACAGAGCGGATTAAATGTTCACTGTCGTATTCTAGGGGACTGAGTGGATTAGATATTCACTGTCGAACTCTAGGGGACAGAGTGAATTAGATGTTCACTGTCGTACACTAGGGAAAAGCGTGGATTAGATGTTCACTGACATACTCTAGGGGACAGCGTGGATTAGATGTTTACTATCGTACTCTAGGGGACAGAGTGGATTAGGTGTTCACTGTCGTACTCTAGGCGACAGCATGGATTAGATGTTCACGATCGTACTCTAAGGGACAGTGTGAATTAGATGTTCACTGTCGTACTCTAGGGGAAAGTGTAAACAATATAAAATGACACAGAGTAGTGCAGCTTTACATAACAGAATTAAGACACATACAGGACGTTGCGGCGACTAGCCTTCATCAGCAAACAAACACATTCACAAACACAACATATAGACAAGGAGATCTCCTGTGACTACATCAGAAGGTGAGAAAATGAAAATTGAAAATTTGTTGTTCGTACTCACCTCACAGTTCCGATTTGTAAGCAACTCAGAAAATCTGTTCTAGGGGAAAGGGTGAATTAGATGTTCACTGTCGTACTCTTGGGGACAGAGTGAATTAGATGTTCACTGTCGTACTCTGGTGGACAGAGTGAATTAGATGTTCACTGTCGTACTCTAGGGTACAGAGTGGATTAGATGTTCACTGTCGTACTCTAGGGGACAGAGTGGATTAGATGTTCACAGTCGTACTCTAGGGGACAGAGTGGATTAGATGTTCACTGTCGTACTCTAGGGTACAGAGTGGATTAGATGTTCACTGGCATACTCTAGGGTACAGAGTGGATTAGATGTTCACAGTCGTACTCTAGGGGACAGAGTGGATTAGATGTTCAGTGTCGTACTCTAGGGGAAAGAGTGGATTAGATGTTCACAGTCGTACTCTAGGGGACAGAGTGGATTAGATGTTCAATGTCGTACTCTAGGGTACAGAGTGGATTAGATGTTCACTGTCGTACTCTAGGGGACAGAGTGGATTAGATGTTCACTGTCGTACTCTAGGGGACAGAGTGGATTAGATGTTCACTGTCGTACTCTAGGGTACAGAGTGGATTAGATGTTCACTGTCATACTCTAGGGTACAGAGTGGATTAGATGTAACTGTCGTACTCTAGGGGACAGAGTGGATTAGATGTTCACTGTCGTACTCTAGGGGACAGAGTGGATTAGATGTTCACTGTCGTACTCTAGGGGACAAAGTGGATTAGATGTTCACTGTCGTACTCTAGGGTACAGAGTGGATTAGATGTTCACTGGCATACTCTAGGGTACAGAGTGGATTAGATGTTCACAGTCGTACTCTAGGGGATAGAGTGGATTAGATTTTCACTGTCGTACTCTAGGGGACAGAGTGGATTAGATGTTCAGTGTCGTACTCTAGGGGAAAGAGTGGATTAGATGTTCACAGTCGTACTCTAGGGGACAGAGTGGATTAGATGTTCAATGTCGTACTCTAGGGTACAGAGTGGATTAGATGTTCACTGTCATACTCTAGGGTACAGAGTGGATTAGATGTAACTGTCGTACTCTAGGGGACAGAGTGGATTAGATGTTCACTGTCGTACTCTAGGGGACAGAGTGGATTAGATGTTCACTGTCGTACTCTAGGGGACAGAGTGGATTAGATGTTCACTGTCGCACTCTAGGGGACAGAGTGGATTCGATGTTCAGTGTCGTACTCTAGGGGACAGATTGGATTAGATTTTCACTGTCGTACTATAGGGGACAAATCAAATCAAATCAAAATCAAATCAAACCAAATCAACTTTATTAGGGTCACAAATTGGGCGCGCAGGCCCGTCTTACATTCGGCCCTTCCAATCACTCGTCTTTCGTTCATCAAGAGCATTATACATTTATATAGGAAGAAAAATAAACATTGTGAAATGAATGTTGTAAACATAAACAAGGCAAATTACCATGTTATGAGGCCCATCTCCCACGTACCCATACATCACCCCACCCACACACACCCCCACCTACCCAACATACGCACACCAAGGGACACATACATACCCCACCAACCGACCCATCCCCCTCCCGCACATCCCCCACCCACACTCCCCTCACCTGTTCCCCCAACCAAAACACACTCGCCACCCACAAAAATTCCCCCACCAACCCACATATCCCACGCCCACCCGTTTCACATCCTAACCCACACATCCTCTCCCCATCCACACCTCAAACCACCCATCCCCCAGCCACATCTCCATTGACCACATATTTCCCACCCACGCACACAATCCCCCCTCCCTCCCCCCCCCCCACACACACACATCTCCCTAACTACCCATACATCCCCAATCCACTCACACACACACCCCACCACCCACACATACATCCCCCACCCACCCATACATGCCTTAACCCAATCCCCCACTACACAATCCCCCACCCGCACATCACATACATCCCCTACCACGCAATGTTCCCAACCCACGCACCACACACACACACATCCCTCACAAACACATCCCACACCCACATACCACCACACATCCCCACCTACACACCACACACATATCCCCCACCCACATACCACACAATATTCCCACCCACACCCACACAGATACCCTTACCCATCCACCCCACATAACCCCACCCACACACCAAAAAAATCCCCCATCCACACACACACACATACCTCACCCACACAATATCCCTAACCAACACACCACACACCTCTTCCCACCCACACACACATTCCCTACCCGTCCACCAACACACACTCACTCAAGCACACATCCTCCACTACGCACCCACACACCTCCACCCACCCACCCCCAACCAAACATCTCTCGATCACAATACCCCTACCCACACTTATCCTCCACCCACTCACGCATCCCACCCCGACACATGCACATCCCTCACCCACCTACACATCCCTAAGCCACTAACACACCCCCACGCACACATTCCCCATCCACGCACACATCTCCCACCCACACACGCCCACATACTTCCCCCAACCACCACACATCCCCTACTCACCCACACATATACCCCACCCATACACACATTCCCCTCACCCATCACACACATCCCCCACACCACACACTATCCCCCACCCATACACATATCCTCACCCATACCACCACACCCCACCCACACACCATGCACACATCCCCCACCAACACACCACACACATATCTCAAACCCACACACCATACACTTCTCCCCACCCGCCCTTGCATCCCCAGTCCACCCAACACAATCCCCTACCCACACAACCCCGCCACCCACACATACTTCCTCAAACCACCCACACGTCTCCACCCACATAAACACACACACCCCACACCCATCCCATACACATATCCTCCACCCATACATACATCTCCCACACCCATTCCCACACCCCTACTTTCAACCCCACACATCCATCCACACATCCCACCAACACCCACAATTATCACTACCCACAAAAACCCACACACCCCAACCCATCCAAACGCATACCCTCACCTACACATCCTCCACCCACACATATCCCCACACTTACACTCACACCTCCTCACATCTAGACACATACAAAATGTCTCACGTTAGCATTGAAACTAGTATGAACAAGCTCCCACACTTTACTCACACACATACACTGACAATTGTCATGAGCAGTCTCATAAAAATGTTAAACATGGAGAAACATGTGTACATAAAAATTATGTGACGTAAACATAGTGATGCTCCCACACACAGAGATACACACAGAGAAGGCACACACACACACACACACACACACACACACACACACACACACATTCACTCTCATGCTCATTCATTCTGTCTCTCATTCACACTCACTGATTCTCTCACTCAAACTACAGTAATGCACGTAAGTTTATATTATACATGATAAAATCAAATGGTATTTAACTGATAATATGACAGATGAGAATACACAAACATACGGATTCGCGTGTTACATAACATGCGTGTTACATGACATGCATCTGCTCAGCTCTCTCTCTCTCTCTCTCTCTCTCTCTCTCTCTCTCTCTCTCTCTCTGCATTCTTTCATATACACACACTCACACGCATGCGCGCGTTCACACACACACACACACTAACACGTCAACTTTCGCACTGTCTCACTCTCACACACAATCCTTCAAACACACACTCACTCTCTCAATCACACTCTCTCACACATACACATACGCATGAACGCATGCACGCATGCACGCACACACTCCCTCACTCACTCTCACACATACACGTACGAATGCATGCACTGACACATTCCTCTACCATTTCTCGCTCAATCACTCTCTCCACACACACGCACGCACACACACACATTCACTCACTCACTCTCTCTGACACCCACTTTCTCTCTCTCTCTCTCTCTCTCTCTCTCTCTCTCTCTCTCTCTCTCTCTCTCTCTCTCTCTCTCTCTCTCTCTCTCCCACACGCACACACATATATAGTGACCAATTATAGTTAAACAATTATAATGAACGATTATAATGAACAATTATACCAGTAAATGAATTATGGTGGCATATAGTCGGTATGGATTAAGTATTGAAAGAGTTTTCGGTTAAATGTGTAGGGACTCATTGGAGTTTTCAGATCTGGAGGCAGATCATTCCATATGTGAGCACCAGAATATGCGAAACATGTTTTGTATAGGTCCAATCTAGGCTTTGAGACATGTAACAAATTTAGGCGCTTGCTGTTCATTGCATTAGATTGAATCAGCGGCAGAAGATACTCTGGGGTATTTTGAGATATAATTTTGTTCACTAATTTGGCTTTGTTGAAAAGGAAGCGCTTTTGAAGTTGTAGAAGTCTTAGATGACTGTACAAATTATTACTTTCAACGTTTTGTAGAGAACATAGTCGTTTTAAATTAGATTTAGGGCAACCATCCCAAACTGTGGAACAGTAATCGAGATGTGATTGGATATAGCATGTATAGAATATTTTTCGTGTGCTTTCGTCCAGGAAGTGCTGAATTTTAGCAAGTTGGTAAACTTTTTGTGGTATTTTCTTGGTAAGAACGTGAACATGAGAGCTCCAGCTGAAATGGCTGTCAATTAAAAGACCTAGTGTTTTATGTTCATTCACATTAACTATAGGTAACGTGCCCATGCGGAGTTCGAGCGGTGATCCAGTTATGGCTAGTGTCTGTAGTTTTTGTCTGGTCGTTATTAGCATGGATTTGGTTTTGTCGATGTTAATTTGCATGCGGTTTTCATTGCTCCATCTAGTAAGATTATCGAGTTCCTTTCAGACAGAGTACAGACAGAGTGAATTAGATGTTCACTGTCGTACTCTAGGGGACAGAGTGGATTAGATGTTCACTGTCGTACTCTAGGGGACAGAGTGGATTAGATGTTCACTGTCGTACTCTAGGGGACAGAGTGGATTAGATGTTCACTGTCGTACTCTAGGGGACAGAGTGGATTAGATGTTCACTGTCGTACTCTAGGGGACAGAGTGGATTAGATGTTCACTGTCGCACTCTAGGGGACAGAGTGGATTAGATTTTCACTGTCGTACTCTAGGGGACAGAGCGGATGTACGGTGTCAGTCCCTAGGTGACAGACAGACTTAGAGGTCGCGTCAGTCCCTAGGTGACAGACAGACTTAGAGGTCGCGTCTGTCCCTAGGTGACAGACGGACTTAGAGGTCGGCGTCAGTCCCTAGGTGACAGACAGACTTAGAGGTCGCGTCAGTCCCTAGGTGACAGACAGACTTAGAGGTCGGCGTCAGTCCCTAGGTGACAGACAGACTTAGACGTCGGCGTCAGTCCCTAGGTGACAGACAGACTTAGAAGTCGGCGTCAGTCCCTAGGTGACAGACAGACTTAGAGGTCGGCGTCAGTCCCAAGGTGACAGACAGACTTAGAGGTTGCGTCAGTCCCTAGGTGACAGACAGACTTAGAGGTTGCGTCAGTCCCTAGGTGACAGACAGACTTAGAGGTCGGCGTCAGTCCCTAGGTGACAGACAGACTTAGAGGTCGCGTCAGTCTCCGGGGGACGGAATGGCTTAGAGGTATAGCATCCGTCTTTAAGGGTAGTGGCTCGGATATCTAATCCTCATCGATAACAAAACAGACCTACCTGGATAAATCATATTGTTTATCGATGTTCCAACAAATACGGGACCCACACATTTGCAGGGAAAATGACTGTACGACCCAAGACAATAAATCACACCCATTAGAGATGGAAAGGTGACATCAATATGCCAGCCCCGCAATTGAATTTCAGCGACTGGTAACCCCCATTTGCTGTACCAGGGCAAATCTTGTCGATCTCTGGTATATGAATAGGCTATTACGCAATATAAGTCCCACGAGGATTGCACACGTTGATTTGTGTTTTACATTGAATAGTGCGACTAGTGCCACAAGCGCATTGGGGAATAGGAAAATTTAGTAGTCCTTCGGCACTGTTTGTGTTTTTTAAGCACCGATATTGAACAAATGAAGTGATTAGTTTCAGTAACCAGAAAGAAAAATAAATGAAGTAGTTCAGTTAATAATATGACCATTGGTGGTTGAATTGCCTTTGTAATAACTTCATGAGCGTACAGTTAGTAACTGTCAGATTGGCGTTGATTGGTGAGCCTCGTGCATCCGATGTGGTTTTAGTTCTCATATATTCCAGCTGGCAAATGATGAACCAATACACAGGGCAAGAATCACGGACAAGTCTGTTGTAAGTTGAGTGAGTTAAGTTGAGCCAACAACAGACATCACAGCATTCGGGGTATTCCCTTAATGCTCCGTCCCTAACTTCAACAGCCAGCGAAGAGTCTCAATACTTATGGTGCCAAGCGCAGTCTGATGTGTCCGTCTAGCCTTTCTTCGGAGTACTGAGTGTTAAGATGTCTTGTCACTCTCTGCAGCACCATTTCTAACCAAGCCGAGATGATCGACCCATTCTTCTGCAATTTACGATTAATTGTAATTCCCAGTAGGAACTAGATACCACCTTCTCCAGGTTATGCTGATCTATCTGTTCTTCCACAATATTCACAGGATCCCAAAAGCCCTGACCACATCTGAAGAAAAACAAACAAACAAACAAACAAACAAACAAACAAACAAACAAACAAACAAACAAACTCCAAGCGCTGATATAATCAATGCAGTACATACTCTGCCGTCGGACACTGATGAGACTACACGACTACACGAATTGGTGAATGTGAAAAAGACTGGTCAAGAACATCAATTCTATCTTCAGGGCCAAGAGATAGGATATCATAAACAACTCCTCATGGGAACAGTGAGCAAACATACTTTGGGACCGACATGAACACTGAATACTCTGGGGAATGTCCAAAGTGTAATGACGTCTTTCGACATAACATAACAGAATACAACATAACTCCGATATCCAATCTAACTGATGCATTAGAATTATTGATGTTACTTCATTCAGCTAAAAGTCCTTATCCTGGTGTAACTCTCAAAGGAGGCTAACCGTGTTGGCTCCATTCATTAATTGATCCTCTCATACAGTAGCAGTACCTGTGATTCTGATGATCCGCCGTGGAGCAGCGGCTAGCACACTTGCCTGCCGAACCGGTGGTCGTGTGTTCAAAACGACATCGAGATGAAGTTTTCAAAACCGACCTGGCCGGTCAGTTGGACCAAACCTAATATGGGCATCAGAAAATGGCATGGCAAGTAAAGACGGTCGGAGTAATATCGACCACATTAAACATCAATAGCCGATTGATTTATAACAGCACAGGGCAAGCACCGTTTACTCAATACACCTGGAGTCATGTAAAATGGTCATTAATGATTTTTACGAGAGGGCTTGCAATGAAAATCTTAAACGTGGGATAGCAATTACAACAACTATACCATTGTCTTGTAACTGTCAATATTGTTATTAAGGATGTCAAGAGTGTTAAGCACAAGGCATCAAGGTCAGACGAATATGGTGACGTTAAAAAGGACAGCTTAAAGGTGATCGCCCCACTTTTGACATGCAACAAAGAAGAGAAGCGTTCTGTTATCCGTTTAAAACAAAAAAATCAGTGACCTCCACTTTCAGTATGTGCCACACCCACCGTACTCGCCAGACGTAGCCCCAAGTGATTTCTACTTGTTCGGACAACTCAACTACACTCTTTGCCTCCTGTGATGATAACACCGCATCTCAGAAGCTTCAGCGTTCGTTTCATCCCGGTGCGGATTAGTGCACTTCTATAAACCAATGAACTTATTGTCACGTGTTCACAACAGTTATGCGTTATAGTGACTGTTAGTTACTGCATCTGACTGTCAAGAATTATCGCAATCGTGTGCCCTGCCAAATTGAGTTCATATACCCCCCACCCCACAATCAACTCCACTGATGAGAAGAAGCTATAATAGTCTTCAGACTTCGCACAGGACACAACGCCCTATTTCAACTAGCAGGTGGTTTTAGTTTAGATTAGTTTAGTTTAGTCGACGAATCAACATCACGGCACACGTGCGTAACCCATAAGTGCTCTGTTCTACTCCTAACTCATGCCTGAGTCCGAAGAAACTCAGCTCAGTGCACGAAATCCGTAGCACCGGCGAAAATCCTGAAAATACGTTGGGTAGATTTTTAACTCGAAATGTTTCCCGGGCAGCGCCTTTAGGCTACTCATTTCGATTTCCAACTGCCAAGGGATTTTTTATGTGCACAACAATACACACGGGCGTCCGTTCTCATTACCCAGAGACCAGGGGACATTTTTATTCCTAGACATCCACGTGCAAAAATCCTCCAGCACTCGAGGTGGACACCATACCTCAAGATCACTCATTCCCCTCCCCCCGCCCCCAGCAGGTGGTTTGCAGAACGTCACACTCATCATGATGCGCCGAGACACCTGTCTATCTCTTACATCCTCATGACCAAGGTGTCTGCATTGTGCTGTGTCCATGTTCGTGCTGGTCTATATCTGCCTTGTCTTCCATGAAACCATATCTTCCATTACTGTTCTCTCAAAACCACTGTCTGTGACTTTTAATATGGCCAAATATTTTAGTTTCCGAGATATGATATTATAAACCAGTTTTCTTTGATGGTCTGATAACATTTCAATATTTGTCTTCTTATCTGTTCACCATGTTCTAAGAATTGTAGGTTGAAATACCGCATTTTAAATAAAGTAAAGATAGGAACAGACCGTGTCGCGTTGTGTTATAACGTGTTGGTATAGGAGCCGGTCGTTCAGAAAGCAATGGCAAACTACTGAACGTAAAAACTTGCCCTGTACATCAACAGCAGCTGAAAAATGCTGGTGTTGACTGCAACGTCCTGCAAGGGATATGCAACATTTAAAAAAAAAGATAGGAGATACTGATGTGTGCAATTGTGGAAATGGTAACGTGACAGATACACATTTACTGAAGAAGTGTTCAACGTATGCAGAACAGAGAAAACTATTTGGACCGATATCCGCTCCATTTGAGGACATATTCTAAGGAGATGTCTACATGCTCAAGTTGGACATTTAGTTACATTTATTCACACACATCTAAAGCTGCACGAAGAAGAAAAGAAAAACAAAGAATAAAAAACAAATTGTATCCCTCCACAGATCCTGGTCCCTGGTGCCCCGGATCACCTATGTTGCTGATATTCCTCAGTGTCACCGTCTCAGTCCATCCAACATCATCTATCTCGGTGTGCCTTTCCACCCTTTCCAATTGTCACAAAGTTGTTCAGTGTCTCTCCTCTCATTTTGTGTCTACAGAACGCTGTTTGTCTCTTTCTTATAGTTGTAGATAATGTTCTAATCCTATGTCTACAGAACGCCGTTTGTCTCTTTCTTATAGTTGTAAATAATATTCTACTTTATCTGCTAGTTTCAGATAAATCGTTGGTAGCTATTTTGGCAGAGAACGGCATTCGCAACATTCGTCTCATCGCCAAGAATGGAGCCAACAAAAATAAAACAGGAGACCACGGAGAAATGGTCTGTTCAGCGTTTTCTGAGAATAAAGTGAACATGCAAGAAGACTACCAGGCAAGTACGGCAGGTCATAATTGGAGACTAAGAAGTGTTGGAATGGACCTGTTTTCCTGACCCCATTGTAAACTTTAAAAAGGTGAAAGGAGGCTCTTCTCCTAATTAAAAAAAAAAGGATTCTGGATCACCGACTTATCTTCTTTCCAATAGGAATACACGGGGAAAAGAATTAGGGACAAGGATGAGTAATACGGGGAGGCCATTGAGGGAGATGCAGGAGATAGCAAAAGACAAGGGGGATTTGCGTGAGAAAGTTACAGACCTGATTAATTGGTGGCGTTAAAGGCAGAGGACCAATGAGATGAATCATCATTATCATGTGTCGTACCGGTAAGCGTGGCGGTCATGTTTCGCCATCTCACACGATCACCAGAGTCCGGATCAGCTCTTTGGTTTTGTTTTGACTATGCCATGTGGTCAAGCCATTCAGATATTTACTTCATCTGCCTTCCCTTTGTTCTTTCCCCCTCAATCTTGCCAGTCGTCACCAAGTTCTCCAGTTTATTTAGTCTTATAACGTGCCCAACAAGATTTGAATGTCTACGTCTAATTTTTCTAATCAGTTTGCGGTTTTCATTTGCCTCTTGTAGGATTTGCTCGTTGTTGTTGTTGTTTTTTTTTTTTGTGGTCTGTCAAATGGTATTCTTTGCATTTTCCATGAGATGAATATGTGGATGGTTTGGCATAGTGACACGAACGTATATGCATACTAGAATGGTTATAACGTCTGATATAAGCAGTGATAAGTGGATACATGAATGGCTACTAAGTCTGACCAATGGCAGCAGTGGATGGATTCACTAATGACTATTAAGACGGACTAATGGCAGTAAAAGATCAGATGGATACATGAATGACTACCAAGACGGACTAATGACAGAAATAGACGGATACATGAATGGCTATGAAGACGGACCAATTACAGTAACGTATAGATATAAGAATTGTTACCATGGCTGACCAATGACAGTAACAGATGGATACTAAAATGACCAATGACAGTAACAGATGGGTACTGAAATGACCAATAACAATAATATATGGTTAACAGAACCATTACCAAAAATTACCAATGACAGTAAAAGACCAATAAACAAATGTTTACCAAGACAGTGTGCATTTTCTGTCAAATAAAACAAAACGTGACTGAAGAAAAGAACACACGAATCCACACGACAAGAACTGAATATTGAAGAAGGTTGGCTATTAAAGATAATGAAACAATGAAAATTAAAATATTTTGGTCACTTGAAACGTCGTGAAAGTTTAGAGAGAACAATCATGCAGGGGTATATGCCAGGGAAGAGAAGAAGTGGAAGACCAAGATGGTGCAGGATGTGGCAGATGATCTCCAGATGGGTGTATAGGACACAGGACATCTTGTTTATGACCAAGAAGTTTTCCGGACGGTTGTTATGGGAGCGAAGTTCTGCAGAAAACATGCTGCTGAACGAATGTGATAGAAGAATAAAAATCCCCAGACAGTACACACTTTCTATCAAATAAAACAAACTGGACTTGTTTCTACTCTTTAATTATGAAGAGGAGTTATGACAGAAACAGATTCCCACTCTCCCTCCATCCAAGGAAAGCTATCAAAATTTGAAACAGCGATCATGACAGGCTGAATGAAACCTGTATAAACAGTTACAACAGAAAGCGCGGATAAACACACATCAGGTGAGCAAGCTGCAGAACTATCTCACCTGACGATCCACATCACTGCCAACACCCACTACCACCTGTGAATGTATCCAGGAGCTGGCATGTCGCTCGCAGCCTCCAGGTAACAAAAATATAATGCATTCTATTTACGACCTCCATCCTGCCATAGAATCAACTGTATTTTTCACATTTATCTACGTTTCCTCTTTATAATTTTGTCTACTTTTCCGTCCTCGCTTTCTGGAATTTTGCGCAGTGAGAAATTAACTTCTTTCGCAGAGTTACCTGGCAGATACAGGCACATACGGTTAACAGATTTTGTTAATGATTTGCACATTATTTGGTGATCAAGCGTCTAAACACAGAACTTCTGTGCTACGTTTATAATCTTAAATATATCCATGTGCTGTTGCGTGCTTTGTGTGTGCGTGTATGTGTGGCTATGTGCGACGGATGTGTAGGTTTGCATGGATGCATATGTCCATATGTTAATGGATGTTATGAGTGATTATTGAGGTGAGTGTATGCACGCCTATATATTATTGAGTGTTGGGTATTTGTGCCTGCAGACAAGCGTATGCTCATGTTTAATACTTGTGCTTCAGTTTGTGGTTTTTTCTTCCAAGAATTAGATACATTGCACTCAGGTATTACCATATTTGTTCCAGTCTCCTCTCATAGATCGCACATGGAACATATGTTACAGTGTAGTGCACCAACTTCGCAGCACAGGCGAAGATAGAGATGTATACTTCAGAAAGACGCATGCTATTCATATTTATTTATGGATAGGTACAATGGGGCGTGTTTAATCATGACACCATATAAACAAATAACACACGAAATGCTTCATTCTTTTGGAGAGCGTGAGATGCGCGGAAGCATGATGGGCCAAGTCAGTAGATAAGGAACGTAATGGTTGTAATGATGATATTAGTTTTGATACTTACTAATTGAAAACAAATAAGTATATTTAGCTCCTGCGAGAAGAAACGTACTAAACACAAATACGTTGCACACACCTTACAAGGAGATCCATCGTATACCGGAATACAGGTGAAAATCCATAATCAGAAGTAATCAATAAATATATGAAATGAATAATAAAATAAAAAACACACAAAAGCGTACAATACGACACACAGGAGGGCCGACGTTTCGATTCTCAGAATCTTTGTCAAGGACAGGATATCACAGATAGATAAAACAACGAAATACTAATTGAAAATGTTGTTTGGCATGCCCTAAACCATATGTAAATTGCTTTGGTTTGCACAATTTTTAAACTGAACACTCGTATGTCATTTCAGCCGCTGGGTGGGACAAATAGTGGGCATGACATGAAAATTGTTTTTGGTAATGTTGTATAAAGGACAATGCATCTGTCGTCTGATGTTCTGTGTAGGACAATTCATCTATTGTCTGATGTTCTGTGTAGGCCAATTCATCTGTCATCCAATGTTGTGTGTAGGACAATTAATCTGTCGTCTAATGTTGGATGTAGGGCAATTAATACGTAGTCTGTTCTTGTGTGTAGGATAATTAATATATCGAATGATGTTGTGTGTAGGACAGTTAATCTGTCGTCTGATGTTGTGTGTAAGACAGTAAATCTGTCGTCTGATGGTGTGTGTAGGACAGTTAATATGTCGACTCATGTGTGTAGGACAGTTAATCTGTCGTGTGATGATGTGTGTAGGAGAGTTAATCTGTCGAGTGATGTAGTGTGTAGGAAAGTTAATGTCCACTGATGTTGAGTTTAGGACAGTTAATCTGACGTCTGATGTTGTGTATGGAACAATTAATCTGCCGTCTGATGTGCCTGTATGACAATTAATCAGTCGTCAAATGTGCCTGTAAGACAATTAATCTGTCGTCTGATATTATGTGTAGGACAATTGACCAGTCGTCTGATATTACGTGTAGGACAATTAATCAGTCGTCTGATATGTGTAGGACAATTAATCAGTCGTCAGATGTGCCTGTAGGACAATTAATCAGTCGTCGGATGTGCCTGTAAGACAGTTAATCTGCCGTCGGATGTGCCTGTAAGACAGTTATTCTGTCGTCGGATGTGCCTATAAGACAATTAATCAGACGTCGGATGTGGCTGTAAGACAGTTAATCTGTCGTCAGATGTGCCTATAAGACAATTAATCAGTCGTCGGATGTGCCTATAAGACAATTAATCAGACGTCGGATGTGGCTGTAAGACAGTTAATCAGTCGTCAGATGTGCCTATAAGACAATTAATCAGTCGTCGGATGTGCCTGTAAGACAATTAATCAGACGTCGGATGTGCCTGTAAGGCAATTAAAAATCGTCGGATGTGCCTGTAAGACAGTTAATCTGTCGTCACCGTCGGTGACTCGCTCAGCGTCACGTCGTTCGCCTGTACTTTTCAAAAAATGTCATTACGGTCGACCTGGAAGCCAGGTTTATGAAACAAAAAAATTCGAACCCACTAAGTTGGGGATTGAACCCAAAAGCATCGGGCCGATGGAAGCTGTACTGCCGCGGCTTAGCAGTTTAATTATAAAAACTAGCAATTATCTTTCGTGCTTTGTGCGCAGATGACATTTATCGACTGAATCTCATCGTTCATAAATAATTTCAAAATAATCGACAAGCTGTGTTCACTTGAACATAGATGCAATTTATCGTCAAGTTTAGAATTAATAGCTTTAGCCGGTTTTTTTTTTAATTTGCTTGTGAATTTTTGCAAAGAAAACAATTCCAACCCAGAGCAACAGCCATGGAATGTTACATTTTCAATACTGAACATCATTGTGTAACAAACAAGTGACCGCATTGAAGAGCGAACACATGCGACCAACTTCCTTGTCTGGGGACTTTGTATTGCTTGCGATCTTTCCGCTAGCACAGGCACTTGGTCTGTCTGTCTGTCTGTCTGTATGTCTGCCTGTATGTCTGTCTGTCTTCGTGTTTATATAATGTGCGTCCCTAGTATGCCTTCATGCAGTTATCTCGGCAACAACAAACCCAAAGACTACATATTATGTGGCTTGCTCATACAGTAGACCCCATAGGCTACATATTATGTGGCTTGCTCATACAATAGACCCCATAGGCTACATATTATGTGGCTTGCTCATACAATAGACCCCATAGGCTACATATTATGTGGCTTGCTCATACAATAGACCCCATAGGCTACATATTATGTGGCTTGCTCATACAATAGACCCCATAGGCTACATATTATGTGACTTGCTCATACAGTAGACCCCATAGGCTACATATTATGTGGCTTGCTCATACAGTAGACCCCATAGGCTACATATTATGTGGCTTGCTCATACAATAGACCCCATAGGCTACATATTATGTGGCTTGCTCATACAATAGACCCCATAGGCTACATATTATGTGGCTTGCTCATACAGTAGACCCCATAGGCTACATATTATGTGGCTTGCTCATACAATAGACCCCATAGGCTACATATTATGTGGCTTGCTCATACAGTAGACCCCATAGGCTACATATTATGTGGCTTGCTCATGCAGTAGACCCCATAGGCTACATATTATGTGGCTTGCTCATGCAATAGACCCCATAGGCTACATATTATGTGGCTTGCTCATACAATAGACCCCATAGGCTACATATTATGTGGCTTGCTCATACAATAGACCCCATAGGCTACATATTATGTGGCTTGCTCATACAATAGACCCCATAGGCTACATATTATGTGGCTTGCTCATACAATAGACCCCATAGGCTACATATTATGTGGCTTGCTCATACAATAGACCCCATAGGCTACATATTATGTGGCTTGCTCATACAATAGACCCCATAGGCTACATATTATGTGGCTTGCTCATACAATAGACCCCATAGGCTACATATTATGTGGCTTGCTCTTACAATAGACCCCATAGGCTACATATTATGTGGCTTGCTCATACAATAGACCCCATAGGCTACATATTATGTGGCTTGCTCATACAATAGACCCCATAGGCTACATATTATGTGGCTTGCTCATACAATAGACCCCATAGGCTACATATTATGTGGCTTGCTCATACAATAGACCCCATAGGCTACATATTATGTGGCTTGCTCATACAATAGACCCCATAGGCTACATATTATGTGGCTTGCTCATACAATAGACCCCATAGGCTACATATTATGTGGCTTGCTCATACAATAGACCCCATAGGCTACATATTATGTGGCTTGCTCATACAATAGACCCCATAGGCTACATATTATGTGGCTTGCTCATACAATAGACCCCATAGGCTACATATTATGTGGCTTGCTCATACAATAGACCCCATAGGCTACATATTATGTGGCTTGCTCATACAATAGACCCCATAGGCTACATATTATGTGGCTTGCTCATACAATAGACCCCATAGGCTACATATTATGTGGCTTGCTCATACAATAGACCCCATAGGCTACATATTATGTGGCTTGCTCATACAATAGACCCCATAGGCTACATATTATGTGGCTTGCTCATACAATAGACCCCATAGGCTACATATTATGTGGCTTGCTCATACAATAGACCCCATAGGCTACATATTATGTGGCTTGCTCATACAATAGACCCCATAGGCTACATATTATGTGGCTTGCTCATACAATAGACCCCATAGGCTACATATTATGTGGCTTGCTCATACAATAGACCCCATAGGCTACATATTATGTGGCTTGCTCATACAATAGACCCCATAGGCTACATATTATGTGGCTTGCTCATACAATAGACCCCATAGGCTACATATTATGTGGCTTGCTCATACAATAGACCCCATAGGCTACATATTATGTGGCTTGCTCATACAATAGACCCCATAGGCTACATATTATGTGGCTTGCTCATACAATAGACCCCATAGGCTACATATTATGTGGCTTGCTCATACAATAGACCCCATAGGCTACATATTATGTGGCTTGCTCATACAATAGACCCCATAGGCTACATATTATGTGGCTTGCTCATACAATAGACCCCATAGGCTACATATTATGTGGCTTGCTCATACAATAGACCCCATAGGCTACATATTATGTGGCTTGCTCATACAATAGACCCCATAGGCTACATATTATGTGGCTTGCTCATACAATAGACCCCATAGGCTACATATTATGTGGCTTGCTCATACAATAGACCCCATAGGCTACATATTATGTGGCTTGCTCATACAATAGACCCCATAGGCTACATATTATGTGGCTTGCTCATACAATAGACCCCATAGGCTACATATTATGTGGCTTGCTCATACAATAGACCCCATAGGCTACATATTATGTGGCTTGCTCATACAATAGACCCCATAGGCTACATATTATGTGGCTTGCTCATACAATAGACCCCATAGGCTACATATTATGTGGCTTGCTCATACAATAGACCCCATAGGCTACATATTATGTGGCTTGCTCATACAATAGACCCCATAGGCTACATATTATGTGGCTTGCTCATACAATAGACCCCATAGGCTACATATTATGTGGCTTGCTCATACAATAGACCCCATAGGCTACATATTATGTGGCTTGCTCATACAATAGACCCCATAGGCTACATATTATGTGGCTTGCTCATACAATAGACCCCATAGGCTACATATTATGTGGCTTGCTCATACAATAGACCCCATAGGCTACATATTATGTGGCTTGCTCATACAATAGACCCCATAGGCTACATATTATGTGGCTTGCTCATACAATAGACCCCATAGGCTACATATTATGTGGCTTGCTCATGCAATAGACCCCATAGGCTACATATTATGTGGCTTGCTCATGCAATAGACCCCATAGGCTACATATTATGTGGCTTGCTCATGCAATAGACCCCATAGGCTACATATTATGTGGCTTGCTCATACAATAGACCCCAAAGCTAGTGTCAGTTAAATTGCACGACTATTTGACATTTAGCGTTGTAGTTAGTTAGTTTGTTGCATATCCTTTACAGGACGTAGCTGTTAACTCCAGCAATTTTTGGCTCTTCGTGATTTCTGGGCAAGTTTACGTTCTGTAGTTTGCCATTATTTTATGAACGACTGACACCCATACTATTTCATTGAGGAAAAAAACACAAGGTGGCCCGTCGTTGTACTAGTCAAAGAAAATGGTGTCTGGATATGTTACGAACTGCAAATAACGAACTGTATTTAAATTCTTGGTAGCCCTTAAACACAATGTTAGTAACACTGCTTAGGAAGTTGTGATGACGATTGGAGCAGCATTCGGCTCTGAATTCAGAGAGGTAAGCTCTGTATGATGAGCTTCCCAAATATTTTGATTTTGGCATCCAATTTTCCACCACCTATGGAGGAGTGGCTGGCCGATTGGCTAGAATGCCGGACTCTCCTTCGGGAGACCCGGGTTCGATCCCTCGGTAAGGTGAAAGATTTTTTTTCTGTCGGGGGCAAAAAAGAAAATCCTAACCTGCACAGTTAGCGGCGACTGCACTAGCCAGGCGGCCTTTATTTCTCAGGCTCAAATACCCATCTGCCATACACCGCAAGGTACTATATTGGCAGTAAATGACAGTTTAAAAAAAAAAAATACATAACCACATGCACGTCAGTCTTGCCCTTACATTCACACCATATAAAAATCTCCGCCCCTGTACATAACCACATTTAAAACTGTGTTTGTCTTGACGTTACATCTAATCAACACCCAATACCCCACCCCTATAATAACTACCTGCATAAATAAGCGTCATTTTTGGCTGTTCATTCTAACCCACATCCAATCTCCCATCGTTATACAGGGTGTATTTTCAATGACCCCACAGTAATTAAAAAATTCATCCTATAAATAAACACATACAAAAACAAGCGTCTGCCTGCCCGTTACAGCTTTCCAAATTCCAAACGTCCACCTCTATAATAACCACATACACAAACAAGCGTCTGTCTGTCCGCTACATCTACCCAACATACAAAAACCTTCAAAATCTACAATAACTTGATGTGTTTTATTTTTCAACAGCCACTGCAGGGGTAGTATTGTCTACTCTGGGACTCTTAACCACGTGATGACTGGTCTCGCAAAACGAACCCCCAACACTGCTAAATGATCTAATAACTATGGCAGCAAAATCACCCAAACAAAGAAACATTATCAAAATATATTATCCCTTTCAGATACCTCAAAACCTGCAATTGTGATCTAACAACACGACACTTGTTCCCACAGCAAACGGGAACACAACATAAGGAATCTACTAACGATGCTGTTGCTACAGTAACAGACACTCTATCCCTCTTAAACCTACAAAAAGGATGTTAATTCAGATCATTGTTCTCACAATTATGCATACAGCATATATGATCTAACCACACGATGATTGAACCCGCAAGAAATTACAGAACAGCATACATGATCACATGGCGGTACTGTTGACATCAAGAGGTTATTATTTCAACAGAAAACTATACACAGGTTGTAAAAACAATATCATCTCTGCCACGGATACTCCTTAAACAACAAACACAAGAGTTGTTGACGAAACAGACCCCAAAAGTTACACATATTATTTAATTATAAAACAAGAATCTGAGAGTTAACATACATGGACAAATTCAGAATAGCAAATAGTATGTTGGACACCAGAATATCTATAACACATTGAATGCATAGATTCTCCATAAAGTTGTGAGTGACACCTTGCCGTCTTTACAGACGAAAGTATGTGGATTGGAATTAGGCCAAAACTCCATCGCACAATGCCTGGGCATGGATTCAGAGAATATGTGTTGCCCATACAGCATGATCCCTCTCTCGGCCTTGCTTTGTTTTCTCCATAGGAAAGGATAACCAGTAAAGGATAACGGCGCTGCCTGGGCAAAATTTCGAGTTAAAAATCTACCCAAAGTATTTCAGGATCCTCGCCGGTGCTACGGAGTTCGTGTACTGAGCTGAGATTCTCCAGAATCAGGTTTGAGTTAGGAGTAGAACGGAGCACTTATGGGTTACACCCGTGTGCCGTGATGTTGATCCGTGATGTTGATTCGTCGACTAAACACACATTGATTACAGAGACTACTGTCCCACATTGATTACATAGACTACTGTCCCACATTGATTACATAGACTGCTGTCCCACATTGATTACATAGACTGCTGTCCCATATTGATTACAAAGACTACACTCTACTTACAGATATTTCTTGTTCTCGTAGACGTCATATAATCCAAGAACGTGTGGATGCTCAATCAGCTTCATTATGGCGATCTCTCTCTCCACCTGGGGATAGACAAAACACGATACTTTTAATAGGTGACATGCATTCAGTCATAAAGTACCTACATACATGAGAGCCACCGTGGCATAGAAGTTAGCACCATCAAGATAGACTATCAAGATAGGTCTGAGTTTAATCTCCAGGGAAAACATAATTATTATCCACACCGTACTGCACTGGAATCCCACCCAGCTTCATCAAAGTGGGTACCATATATGTCTGGCAACGATAGGCCAGGAATAATATTCGGAGGTTATAATATGAACAATATACGATATGCGGATGATACAGTATTGATGGCGGATAATGCAAAAGATCTACAACAATTGTTGGACATTGTAATAACAAAGAGTTCAAAGAAAGGTCTCTCCTTGAATATCAAGAAAACAGTAACAATGGTGATATCAAAGAAAAAGGTGCCACCTAAGTGTGAAATAGAGATAGATGGGAAAATTATTTACCAGTTGGATAGTGTTAAATATCTAGGGGCATTTATATCAGATGGAAGATGCACAACAGACATTAAGAGCAGAATAGGGTAAGCAAAGGCTGCATTTAGGAAAATGAAGAATATCTTATACAGTAAGTTATTATCATTGATTGCAGAAAGAGAGTGCTGAAGTGCTATATAGAACCTGTTTTGCTGTATGGCTGTGAATCTTGGAATGTAAATGAACTATATCAGGAAGAGATTGGAAGCGAGAGAAATGTGGTTCCTGTGACGAATGTTGTGAATTCCTTGGACTGCCAAAGTAACTAACAACGATTGCCTGAAAGAGGCTAATGAAACTAGAACATTATATACAACAATAAGAAAGAGGCAAATAGCATGTTTTGGTTATGTGATGAGAACAGTCATTGGAGAACATCGTGACAACTGGAAAGATCAAGGGGAAGAGAAGAAGAGAAGCAGAGTCAGACCAAGAGAAAAGATGCTGGATGGATTGCGGTGGCATGGAGGAATATCAACAGCGGAGTTGATCCTGAAAACAAAAGACAGATCTGTGGAGAGTTATGAACGCCTACGCCAGCCCGCATGGCACTTGATGATGATGAACCATAGGTGACGAGGAAGGGAACTGACCAATCCGTCTCATATGTCTTGGTCTAGAATATTTTAAGGCCCAACACTTCACGCTCCAACTTTTCCATTTTACAGACACACATTAAGATTAAGATAGAACAAAGGTAAATAAATAAGTCTTTCATTGGTAGGTACTGATTCACAAGCGTAGAGTAGAAAAAGGAGAAAAGAGTACATGTCGCGGCTTTATGTACGCAGTATTAGAAATGGTCACGTGATGCAAACATAGTCGCTTTGCTGAAGGAACACACACACACTTTGACACTCTACTTGTTACCAATGAATCAATCAAGTGCCGCCTTCACAATGAAAGTCGATTGAAAAAGATCACCAATAATTTCTGTCTCTCGATCTGTTGGTGAACTCTATTCTATCCTGATTATCATTATCATCATAGTCATCATGATTTACGATTTTACGATTACAGTGGGGACAACTAATGCTCCACATCCTAACAATACCTGGGATTCAGGCAAACCACTGAACGTAGAATTGCCTAAACATCTCTCTGGGGTTGGAGTTGTTCGCAACGACCAGTGAAGGTATGCAACATATTTTAGAGCAGTGTAAAAGTTTAATAGGAATGGCCCAAAAATGCTTTCAACAGCGTGAAACCAGTATTAACATCTAAAGAGATTAACAACGCATTAAAATGAGAACTGTCAAATGTTACGTATGTTCAACACTACTATATGGTGCAGAAGCCGGGACATTCAACAAGCGACTAGAAAGTCGAATAAATGCCATGCAGATGTGGATATACATAAGAATATGTCGTATTTCATGGAAACAGAAACAATCAAATACAGAGGTTCTAGAAAAACTGGGAATGAAAAGAGAGTTGATGAAAGAAATAAAAAAGAGGCAATTGAAATATTTCGGTCACGTTAAAAGACATAACACTCTTATAAAACCATACTGGAAGACACGGTTGAGGGCAAGAGAACAAGAGGTAGACAAAGATACAAGTGGGAAGATAACATCAAGAGATGGACGAACATAAGTCTGTCAGAATGTACAGTCAAGGCAAGAGGCAGACAGTTTCGGAGATCCATTGCAGCCATCCTTCATTGTGGAGACGCCACCTGATTAATTGTTTTAAAAGTTTCATGTTCATGTAGTCATATACTCCACTGGAAGCCACGTTGGCACAGTGGCTAGCCCGCATGCTACAGGCTCCATAACTATAGCCTGGAATTCCCTTTCAGAAAAATTTTAATATCGCCCTGGGCCTAGCCTAAAATGTATCCCAGGAAATGTCTTAGAATTCGAACAGTGGTTCTCAACCGGTGGGAAATCCCCCCCCCCCCCACCCCGGGGGAAATTTTAGGGTTTCCAAAGGGAGGAGGCTGGGATTAAGATTAGTTCAAGATCGGGTTAATACAAGAACCGATGACTTGATATTGTTTTTCCCTCCATACTTAACGGTCCTGTACTTCTCGCCCTTCTGAAATTCGTTTTATAACTTAAGTAGACAGGCAAATCACGTTTTATGTAGACGTCTAGACTTGTTATAGAATGTATTATTAGATTTAGCTTCCATGTTTACGTATACTGTGTAGGGGCCGGGGGGAGAAGGGAGAATTTATAGGGAGGAAATACTAAATGGGGGAATGACATTCTGAACATATGGTGAAGGGGTGTGTGGGCCAAACAAAAAAAGGCTGAGAACCACTGTTTTAGGAAGTCCAGGCGACCAGTGTGATGTTGACCACATCACCCGAAATGGCACTATTGATCTTAGCCGAGATGAGATGCTCGAGAAGAGCTGCTAGCTTAATTATCCGAGACCGAGCAAGAAATGGTGGTATCAGACAGACGGTTGGATCAACACCTCGTACTACATATATTGAAAGACTGAAGATCAAATGATTCGGCCATCTAGTTAGAATGCAACACTATCAACTACCAGCACTGGCGCTACATCAAAGAAGATCTGATACGAGGGAAAGAAAATTAATTGACGACATCAAAGACATTGTACAATCACACGGAATGACACTATGCAGTGCCACCCATCGGAAACTGAAACGTCAACAATTCCCCCCCCCCCCTCTCCCCCACGGCGCATGGCGTCAAAAGTGGAAGATGATGATCACCATGACGATAATGACCCCTCGAGTGCCAATTGGACTACACAAATATGGAGCTAGCACAATATGCCCAATACGGCCTAAGGCGAGTGAAAAGGTCCTGTACTTACTTAAATGGGTCGACCCAGCCTCAGGCGTGTGCTAGGACATATCTTAGGTAATCCAGGCGACCAGTGTAACATTGACCCCATCTTCCTTCCAGTGCCGATTAGTCTAAACAAATATGGGAGTCATTATGCACCAACGCGTGCAAAAATGGCCCTTTACTTAAAAAAAAAAAAAAAAATACGAACACTGTTTATACATTCCATTTCTGTCTTTTTTATTTATTCCATCAGCTGTCTTTTCATTTTCAGCTTCTGTTTGACAAATGGATGTGTTTTTCATTTGTTGCCACGCAACCTAATCTCCGGTATATTCGCGTTTCTATGGGTTCTTTATTATATCCACGTTACTTGCTCGCCTACGTGCTTTCGTACACTGAAGATTATGTTACCACTCAATAAGTCTACCATTCAACTGAGCTATCGATATGGAACTGCGCAGAATTAACTCTCCTTTCTGTTTCTATAGCACTGGAGAATTCAGGTTTTGCAATTAAGCACACATTGTAACCATCTACAAATGTAAAGGAAAGTATACAAAGACTCATCCTACATTCTCCAAGGCGCACTGAGCATCGGGTTAAATGTTAATTGCATATCCTTGTACAGGACGTCGCAGTCACCTCCAGCAATATTTTGCTGTTTGTGATCTCTTGGCAAGTTTACGTTCAGTAGTTTGCCATTGCTTTCTGAACGACCGGCACCCATACCATTTTGTAAAAAACCAACGCGATGTGATCGGCTTCCAAATCGCCTGCAGCTGTGTTTCGAACGTGGTATGCGGGATTACGAACTGCGTCCGTAACCCCTAGACATGCGGTGCTAGACCCGAATTGCCACCTTGCCGTCTGGACAGACGATAGCTTATTACATTGTGCTATAAAAAGGCATAATAACTACAACCCATGAAGGCTGCGAACGTGACTGAACAGAGTAATTTGCGCTGTAAATATTTGTCGACAGTGGATGCATGCGAACACATGGTAATTTTCACCATACCGCACCATCTTACGTCTCACGCGCTCAGTGTGTGTCCTATCTGCAATTATTTTCTCCTTTGCCTTTATTCCATTTCTGATATTTTCCCTCCATGCAATACGTCTGACGGCGACTTGCTCCCAATGTGCATTATCAATGTCTGTATCAATCATGTCCCGCTTACACACATCTTTGTATCGTAGTAGAGGCCGACCCCAGGATCTCCTACGCATCTGTAAATCACCAAAAAACATATTCTCTGGTATTCTACCATCATCCATCCTCCTAACACAGTGGGTCTCAACCGGTGGGGAATTCCTCCCCCAGGGGGGAATTTTATGGTTTCCAGGGGGGGGGGGGGTGAAATTAAGATTATTTCAAGATCGCGTTAATACAAGAATCGATTACTTGATATTGTTTTTCCCTTCATATTATACGGTTCTGTACTTCTCACCCTTCTAAAATTCATTTTATAAAGTAAGTAGACCCACAAATCAAGTTTTATGTAGACGTCTAGACTTATTTTAGTATGTGCTATTAAATTTAGTTTCCATTATGTGGCCGGCTCCATGGCCGAGGGGTTAGCAGCTGAATTAGCAGTGGTTCGAATCGCAAAAAGTGACTTATGAGAGTATGGAGCCGGTCGCTCAGAAAGTCGTGGCGTGCTGATGAGCGTAATCTAGCTTAGGAATCAACATACAGCTGAAAGATGCTGGTGTTGACCGCAATATCCTGAAAACAGGATGGAAACGCGGGGAAAAAAAAAAAAATTATTACGTATTACGTATATTACGTAGGGGGGATTTTTAGGTAGGAAATACGAAAAAGGGGGGGGGGGCGGGAATTACGTTCTGAAAATATGATGAAGGGGGGCATGGGCCAAAAAAGGTTGAGAACCACTGTCCTAACATGTCCTATCCATTTAAGTCTACTAAGACTTAGCATGGAATAAACCGTGCTAGACCCATATATTTTATACAGGGTGTATGTATAGTATTCAGGGTATATAGCTAGCCTTTTATGTTCCATGAGTTCACAGAGGGTAAATACAAAACTTGGATCTGCAATATTTTCAAAAACCCCACACTCATTAAAAGTACACCCTATATATCATCGATACCCTGTGGGTTATGTGGGTCAGTACCACGTCGGCCGCTTTTACTTCTCAGGACAATTCATGGCACCCATCTTCGGCTGGGCCAATTAAATCAAGTAATATCCTCTTTCATGCGGATAAAACCCATGACCACCAGCCAGACGGTCGGGTGAATCATTAGCCCCTACGGTACCATGGCTCCCTATATGCCAGGGGGTCATGGTATAGGGTGTATTTTAAATGACTGTCCAGTGTTTGAAAATAATGCTGGTCCAAGTTTTGTATTCACACTCTGTAAAGTTCATGCAACAAAATAAGTAAATACAAAACTTGGAACGGCAATATGTTCAAATACTGGACAGTCATTGAAAATACACCCTATATATTTAGGTTGGTTGATCAGTTCCTTTCCCCACCTCTTATTTATTTCCGATAAAATACTAGACTTTTCTGAAGATTAGCCGATACCCATTTCACGAGCCTAGATGGGATCCTACAGGCGAACTTAATGAACAAAAAAAAAATCTTCCGTCTGGAGGATTGAACCCTGACCCATCTATTTGTGAGCAGTCGCACTGATTTCTATACCGCCAGGAAAAAAAAGGGGGGGGGGGTGGTATTAATAATCATCTACAGCAAAAATATACCGTAATAATCACTACAGAAAAAAGTGCAACATATACTAATGTAGCGTAATGAATCCTAAACTACACACAACACATTGCCATAAGCTTCAATGTCACCACGGTAGTTTTAAGAAACTATCATGTCTTTTTGTTGACCTAACTGTGGTTTACTCGCATGTACAGTAAACGCCACTGCATATATTAGTAACTTTTCGTTACGCGTTCTGAACAACACATTTCGGTAGTAAGCACCTGACGAGACACATTGAACTATGCCAGGAATTATATTCTGCAATATATTTCTTTATGCACCAACAGCAAGCAGTAGTGATGAAGAAATACAACACTTTTACGACGAAATAGAAATGGCGATGGCTCAAATTGGATCACAAGAAATAAAAATAATACTTGGTGATTTTAATGCAAAAGTAGGAAAGGGAAAAATGGAGGATGTAGTGGGGAATTATGGTTTAGGTACAAGAAATGAAAGAGGGGAAATGCTAATAGAATGGGCAAATATCAATGAGATGATAATTGGAAACACATGGTTTAAACACCATAAAAGACGACTGTACACATGGATAAGCCCTGATAAGAAAATACGCAACCAAATTGACTACATACTAATTAATAAAAGGTTTAGAAATGCTTTAATTAATGTAAAGACAATGCCTGGTGCTGACTGTAATAGTGATCATGTACAACTATGTGGACAAATAAAAGTAAGATTAAAGAGAGGGAAAAAAATGGTTAAGAACATGAGACTTAATAAAGAGGTTCTGAAAATAGATAAAGAAATGCAAGAACAATACAGAGTGACTGTGAAAAATAGGTACAATGCAATAACTAAAATACAGAGTATAGATGAACAATGGGAAATGTTAAGGGACTCCATTCATCAAACTAGCAAAGAAGTATTACCGGAGAGAGGCAAAATAGCTAAGAAAAAATGGATGAATGAAGATATCTTAAAACTGATGGACAAAAGAAAACAGAGTAAAAATGACAAACAAGAATACGCTAAGATAAATAAAGAAATAAAAGATAAATGTGGGAAGGCTAAAGAAAGTTGGTTAAACGAGCAATGCAAAAAAATTGAATTAAATTCCATTAAAGATACAAAAAATATGCACAGAAAAATCAGTGAGCTTACAGGAAGAAAAATAAGAATAAATACAGGGTGTTTTAAATCAAAAACAGGAAAGATAATATTAGAGGAAGATGCTATACTGAAGAGGTGGAATGAGTATATAAGAGAATTATATGAAGGAGAAAGGGGAGAATTAACAGAAGATAGTAACTTAGAAGGTCCACCTATTCTGAAAGAAGAAGTCGCTGACGCTATGAAACGTATGAAGAAAGGAAAAACAGCTGGGCCAGATGAAATCACAATAGAAGAATTAGAAGTATTGGGAGAATTTGGAGTAGATATATTAACCAAAATGTTGAATGATATTTACAGCAGTGGATATTTACCCAGTGATATGCTGAAATCTTTATTTATAGCTATACCAAAAAGACCAGGAGCAATTGATTGTGAAGATTTTCGTACAATTAACCTTATAAACCATATCACTAAGCTTCTACTCAGAATCATAATAAGAAGAATCAAAAAGAAAATAAAAATGGAAATTAGTGAAGAACAGTATGGATTTGTGGAAGGAAAGGGCACAAACAATGCAATTTATACATTACGGACACTAATAGAAAGGTCAATAGAGAAACAGAGAGACATATATTTGTGCTTCATAGATTATACTAAGGCATTTGATAAAGTAAAACATGATGAACTGATTAAAATGTTGGAAGATATCAACATTGATGGAAAAGATTTAAGAATAATAAAGAATGTTTACTGGAACCAAGTAGCAGCAATTAAAATGGGAAATAAAGAGGGTAGTTACGAACGGATAAAGCTAGGAGTACGACAAGGGTGTGTCTTGTCACCAGATCTTTTCTCCCTGTATAGCGAAGTAATAATGAGAGAGATCAAAGAGATGCCAGGAATACTAGTTGGAGGTTATAATATAAATAATATACGCTATACAGATGACACAGTATTGGTGGCGGATAATTCAACAGACCTACAAAAATTATTAGACGTTGTAGTAACAGAGAGTGCAAGGAAAGGACTCTCCTTGAATATCAAGAAAACAGTAACAATGGTAATATCAAAGAAAATGGTGACACCAAAATGTGACATAGAAATAGAAGGGAAAATCCTTAACCAAGTTGATAATTTTAGATACCTAGGGGCATTTATAACATCAGATGGAAGATGTACAACAGAGATTAGGAGTAGAATAGGGCAGACAAAAGCCGCTTTTCAGAAAATGAAGAGTATCTTATGCAATAAGTCACTATCACTGAATGTAAGAAAGAGAGTGCTGAAATGCTATGTAGAACCAGTTTTGCTGTATGGCAGTGAATCTTGGAACGTAAATGAACAAATTAAGAAGAAATTAGAAGCAACAGAGATGTGGTTCCTGAGACGAATGTTGCGAATTCCTTGGACTGCCAGAGTAACTAACGACGACTGCCTGAAACAGGCTAATGAAACTAGAACATTATATACAACAATAAGACAGAGACAAACATCTTTCTTCGGTCACGTGATGAGAAGAGAGGCATTGGAGAACATCGTAACAACTGGAAAGATCGAGGGGAGGAGAGGCAGAGGTAGACCAAGAGAAGTGATGCTGGATGGATTGAGACGGTGGCATGGAGGAATATCAGCACCAGAGTTGATCCAGAAAACCAAAGACCGAGATCTATGGAGAGCCATGAACGCCTACGCCAGCCGGCACGGCACTTGATGATGATGATATATTTCTTATGTCTTGATTATTCAAATTCAAAACAGAAAAACAACAACATTGTTTTCAAATGAAATAATGACATAACATTTTATTTTATTCAACGATATTTCTATTTATGAAATTAGCCGAAGAAATAAATTCAGATGTATTGATCGGCACGCCTAGAAGTATAGGAAAACAGTAGAAATCAAAGGACACACTAAATAATGTAACAATTGGAAGTTATATTCTGGTCACATCGGGGTTCGAAACTGTCACCTTTAAATCAATACAGGGATTGCTAAAGAAATACGTTGACGCAGGACCAACTAAGCGCTCCTGAAACGTGTCTTATATTACCAGATCTATCATCTGTCCGAACCTAAACTACACAATATAGATAGAATTCGTTCCCAACCACACAAATAGCACCATATGTCTTAGACACGTCCATGCTGATCCGGCTGTCATGTGCTCGAATTCCGACTAGAGTCGGGATGTTTCTAAAAATGTACCTCAGCTGCCGGTCAGGTCGACCCAGCTTTAAGCGGATAGGCAAAGTACCCTTTAACAAGCTTAAGGCCCATTGAACATATAGAGCTGGACCCGTTTTTCTATTGGCCAGTCGGTACTCGGAGTGTGATCTCGTCAGTACAACGTCGAGCGCCTTTTACTTGCCAAGACAATCCCGGGTACCCACTTTAGACTAAGTCTAAAAAAACTTGGACTCCACCCGATACGAATCGAACCGAGTAGCGTCTAGCCACTACGCTGCCGGGGCTCAGCCTAAAGTAAGTGCCAGAAAATGTGCAGCGAAATAACGGTCCGCGGTGTGATAATGATCATAACACGCATCCAACGAGTGCCGAGTGATCTATTCAAATATGAGGCTAACATCGGGTATCCAGTACCCCTAGGGCTTGAAAACATTCCAATACTCCTGGGGCTTGACAAATCCAATACTCACATGGCTTAAAAAAATACAATACTCCTAGACCTTGAAAAATGCAATACTCCTAAGGCTTGATAAATCCAATACTCCTAGAGCTTGATAAATCCAATACTCCTAGAGCTTGATATATCCAATACTCCTAGGGCTTGATAAATCCAGGACTCCTAAGGCTTCATAAATCCAATTCTCCTAGGGCTTGATAAATCCAATATTCCTAGGGCTTGATATATCCAATACTTCTAGGGATTGATGTATCCAATACTCCTAGAGATTGATAAATCCAATACTCCTAGGGCTTGAAATTTCAATACACAGGTTCGAAAAAATCTAAATTCCTGGGGTTTGTCTGAAACCTGAAGTACAACGAAAGGAGACGAAGTCTTGCTACAAAGCTTTGAGAACAAAGTTTTAAGACGCATCTTTGGACCCATTAGGGATACACAAAGTGGAGAGTGGAAAAGAAGAAGTAACAAAGACATTTATGATCTGTTTAAGTCCCCACTAATCACTGGTATCATGAAGGCTAATAATGATATAGAAAGAATGGAAGATAATAAGGAAACAAAACTCGCTTACACACAGGAAATAAATGACCGTAGACCCCGAGGTAGACCAAGAAGCGGGTGGAGAGATAATATATATATATATATATATATATATATATATATATATATATATATATATATATATATATATATATATACAGACCTACAAGCACTTGTAATCAACGACTGGCAAGAGAAGGTCAACCAGAGAGACGAATGGAGACGGATTGTATCTGCAGCAAAGAACCTCAATGGCTCGGAACGCTTAAGAAGAAGAAGAGGAAGAAGAAGAAGAAGAAGAAGAAGAAGAAGAAGAAGAAGAAGAAGAAGAAGAAGAAGAAGAAGAAGAAGAAGAAGAAGAAGAATACTCCTTGGGCTTGAAAAAATTCAATACACCCAAGGCTTGAAAAAAATCAAATACTCTTAGGGCTTGATAAATCCAACACTCCTTGGGCTTGTAAAAATCCAAAACTCTCAGGGCCTGAAGAAAAGTCAATACTCCTGAGGCTTAAAAGAAAAAAACATCAAATAGTCATGGGGCTTGAAGAGGGGTCCTTTTTTTTTACTTTTCGTTTTTCATGGAAACAAAGACAATCAAATACAGAGGTTCTGGAAAAACTGCGAATGAAAAGAGAGTTGAAAGAAATAACAGAGACAATCGAAACATTGTGGCCACGTTAAAAGAAATAACACTCTTACAAAAACAATGGTGGAGGTTAAGGCGGCAAGCGAGCAAGAGGTAGACAACGATACAAGTGGGAAGAGATGGATGAACAGCAGCCTGACAGAATGAACAATCAAGGTGTCAGGAATCCATTGCAGCCAACCTTCATTGTGGAGACGGCACTTGGTTGATTGATTGATATTTTACTTTACCTGTAAGTCCTTTACCTATATAGCAAACTACTGAACATAAACTTAGCCAGAAATCACAAACAGCCAAAATATGTTGGCGTTGACTGCAACGTCCCGTAAAGGATATGCAACTAACTTTGATGAGTCCCAGAAGTGTATATGAACTAAGCATAGGTAAAAAGCCAGACATACAGAGACGCGGACCTTTGTGCTATAGGTCTATAAGGTGTTTAAATTAGAAGGCGGCGTGTATTACAGAGGACGGATGACCTTCTCAGAATAGACGTCCTAGGTCAAAAGTTAGCTGTACTTTCTCCCTTGACGCAATTTATACGTCACAGAAATAGTCCCAACTTAGGCGACTGGCGGCCTGTTGCCTTTGTTAATATGTCTTTGTTTTGATTACACTTTCACCCGCTCTTACAAAGTTTTAAATAACGGTCGAGTGGGGTCTTAATAAGACCGAACAAGATGAGCGCCGCAACACAGAAAATGCATTAATCAAAGAAACGTCATTTCTGTAACATTGGCGATCAGCAAAAAAAAATGGCTGACAACGGTATCAGGAGAGTACACGGAGCTAGGGGAATATTGTGATTAGCTCAGCTTCCGTGTACGTCATTAGCCATGTCCAAGATCAGTGGCTCCCAACCTGTGGGTCCAGGCGCTTAAAGTGGTTTGCCAAGCAAGCTACATGCGATCGAACGGGTACTTCTAGTTGCAATTATTTATATATAAAATGTTACATTTTTTTTTCTTGGAAATACTTGTACAGTTCAGGATGTTTTTCTGTGACGTTTAACCCATGGCTTAGCTATTGATGTTTTATAGATGAATGGAAACGGCTTTAGGTTTACTGCGGTGGATACAAGTAAACGTAATCCCATAGCGGAGAATGCAGTTGGGGGTATGAAATGTTAGGGTTAAATATATTCTAGGCCACGATATTTGAGATGTAGTGACAGTTTCCTTCGTCACTGCCTTTCCTTCCCAAAGAATGCCCAGACAATTCTGACTATTGTCCTGAACCCACATCTATGAGACTGGGTCGACCCCCAGTACTGGTAGGAAAAATTAATCTTGCCTCTAGTGGGGATTGAACCCGGACAACTGCCTTGATAGGTAAGATCAGTAACCACTATACCACCACGGCACTGTATATGAAATACAATTCTTTAGATCAACACGATTGTTTACAATATGTACAAGAACGAGATGTAAGAAAAATAAAAAGCTGTTTGAAACTATAGCTAACAAGCTTCATCGACGCGCGATTATCACAAACCAAGTAACTACGGCAATCTATGGTTAATCAGTTAAAATGCAACAATAGTTATTCAAGCAAACTGACGCAGAACAACTAAACCGAACCAACTGTACTACTCTATCTGTACGAAATGTGGAGAACAACGACAACGATTATGAGTAAACTACAAACATCCCCTAATTGTTCATCATCATCATCATCATCATCATCATCATCATCATCATCATCATCATCATCATCATCATCATCATCATCATCATCATCATCATCATCATCATCATCATCATCGTCGTCGTCGTCGTCGTCGTCGTCATCATCATCATCATCTTCCACTTCTACCGTTAACGGTGGAATAATTTTTGCTCCAGCGTCCAATGGGCGACACTGGATAGTGTCATTCTGTATGATTGTACAATGTCTTTGATGTCGTCAATCCATTTTGTTCTTGGGCGTCCTCTTGCTCTCGTCACAGATGATCTTTGATGTGGGGCCAGTGATGGTAGTTGTTGGTGTTGCCTGGGACAAATAGAAGGAATAAAATGGTATGACAGAATGACCAATGTGGAGCTCATGAAGAGAACTAGACACATGCCAATGTGGAGCTCATGAAGAGAACTAGACACATGCCAATGTGGAGCTCATGAAGAGAACTAGACACATGCCAATGTGGAGCTCATGAAGAGAACTAGACACATGCCAATGTGGAGCTCATGAAGAGAAGACACATGCCAATGTGGAGCTCATGAAGAGAACTAGACACATGCCAATGTGGAGCTCATGAAGAGAACTAGACACATGCCAATGTGGAGCTCGTGAAGAGAACTAGACACATGCCAATGTGGAGCTCGTGAAGAGAACTAGACACATGCCAATGTGGAGCTCATGAAGAGAACTAGACACATGCCAATGTGGAGCTCATGAAGAGAACTAGACACATGCCAATGTGGAGCTCATGAAGAGAACTAGACACATGCCTGTCATGAAAATCACCGTGGATTAACCAGTTGAGGATAATACAGGCAATCTGATTAACGGCATGTTTGCAGGGCCCCAATTGTTTTTTTTTAACAATACAGTAAAAACAGGTTGGATCCAAGCAGAAGTGCCCGGCTCGGGAGAAAAAACAGTCATTTAGAATTTCCCGACATCAAACGAAATGGCGGCTTTGCTTGTCACCACATGACAGAAAGTGTGGGCTTGTTATTGGGAACATTGGGACACCTGCAGGACATCAACAACGTCACGTGAACAATTCAAGGCTGTTTGCAAAAAAACATGATTGGGGGAGACAGTGTAACTCAAACAGTTGATTTAGGCGGACGTGCTTTGGCACTGCAGTTATGGATTGGAATAATGCCTACCGTGTGCGAATTAAGTGAATTTAATTTTACACGTGCCTGTCATGGCAAATGTAGATGTGATTTGATAGAACTGCGGTGTTGCCTAAGGTAGTTCATATTGTATAATTAGTCCTAATTAATTTAGGCAGTAGCATGGTTGAAACTAGATAGAGTAGTGAAGTGATTGTTGGCTCTTCTAAGATGAATAGGATAGCGGGGTGATATTTGGAGAGATTTAAGATGGGTTGGGAGATGGGGAAGGTGTCCAATGGGGGGGGGGGGATCTTTCAGTGGTTTGCCCACTGAAGTTTTGCACTCTGTTTATGGGTCTTTCCTTGTCATAGCTTGATTCGGACGTAGGTGAGGAGCTAATATGCTCTATGACAGAGTTTAGTTAGCTGAAAAATAACAGAGCAAGGCAATAGGCTTACACTCAGCCGGTAGGATCAGTGACTAATGCTATCACCAGATGTGTTGTTTCTCTAACAGGTTCCCTGCCAGTTACGAGGAAGCTCAACACTGGTTTTGAAAAAAGTTCAACTCCAATTAGAAAGAACACCAGTTGGACACTCAAATGTTTCTTACGGATAATGAATAACGTCTGAGAAGAAAGATGGTATTATGTTTACGCTGGACTCATAATCAGGAGGGTTCACCATAACATGGCTCAGAAGAGCCAACCAATATAACGATTCCTGTGTGTTAAGGTTCACCTAGGATGGGTGATGATTGTTGATATGTCACACATCATACAAACATTGTTAAAGGAACGAGAACATTAAAATGTAAGTCACATGGTGTGATAGATTCCAGTGAAATATTACAAAAGACATTATACTTGAGACTTTATAGACACTAGTTAGGATCAAGTATATTAACAATAACAGTGATACCTAAGTACACACAACAAAGGATTCGTACATTTTTTAGGAACGATAGGAACTTATAATGTGTAGTGTGCAACCGGTCCATGATCAGCTGTAAATTACAAACAGTATCTATTTCGGATGATCAGGAAGATGCATTACCAGGTAGCTACAGATGACAGTCGGTGTCCGGCAGGAGAGATACAGCACTGGGTAAGATGGACTTGTTCTGACTTAACGTGCTGTGGTGTGTCCTTGAAAGGACGAAATGACTATGCTATTATCTGAGGGTCCGATCCTACACACATTATAGAACACATCACACATTTTCTTCGCATACACGTCTCACGTACATTACACTTTTCTTTTAATAAATTAATCTTTATTAATTTTTAGAAGCAAGAGTTGTTGAATATGTTGCGTGGGGAAGAATGAGAGGGGGCATAGTACGACAGTGATAGAGAGAGGAAAAGGTGTCAATGAACTGAAGGAGTGTGTTGGACGGAAGCTGGTGGATTCTCCAGGATATTGATAAGGGAAAAACAATTATAATGTGGATGTTGACTCCCCTCACTGCAGGGACGACACTTTAAAGTAAGACACGACAATGCCAATGAATCAAGAGTTGGAGAAACTACGCTAGCGCTGGATAGGACACACATTGAGAAACCATGGGAATAGTATAACTAGAAAAACATGCATCTGGAATCCGCAGGGCAAGAGAAATAGAGGAAGACCTAAGAACATATGGAGATAAGAAATATATTTGAGTGGAGTCATGAATCGACATCACGTCTGGAGATGAGAAATAGAGGTTAGTTGAGTCATGAACCGACATCACACCTGGAGATTAGAAATAGAGGTTAGTTGAGCCATGAACCGACATCACACCTGGAGATGAGAAATAGAGTTGAGTTAAGTCATGAACCGACATCACATCTGGAGATGAGAAATAGAGGTTAGTTGAGTCATGAATCGACATCACACCTGGAGATGAGAAATAGAGGTTAGTTCAGTCATGAACCGACATCACCCCTGGAGATGAGAAATAGAGGTTAGTTGAGCCACGAACCGACATCACACCTGGAGATGAGAAATAGAGGTTAGTTGAGCCATGAACCGACATCACATCTGGAGATGAGAAATAGAGTTGAGATGAGTCATGAACCGACATTACAGAACTTAGGACATCATACGGCTACGTTCTCATCTTCAACAGCCAGCAAAGAGTCTTAATACTAATAGCACCAGGTGTAGTCTGATGATGTATCTGTTTAGCCGTTCCTCGGAGAACTGAGTGTTGACCAGATTCTCTGGTCACTTCCTGACGTACCATTCTCTCCAGGCAGTGATGGTGTATCTGTTCTTCCAGAAATGAATAATATGGGGAGGATGTTGATGAAGCCACATGGAATAGCTAAGGTTTGGAAGGCTTCGAGTGAGTTGGTTGAGGGCCTAAACCTGGATAAAGGGCGCAAGAAATAAAGAAGAATTGGGGTGTAAAAAGAAAGATAGTTTTAACTGATTCAGTCGCTTAAAAAGTCGCTTAAAAGTCGACAAGGTCCACTTCATTGCATCGGGTTTTATTCCCATATGGCTCAGTCTCTTTCCGCAGCGCGGGTAGCGTCGCACAAAGCACGAACTCTGTAGCTCCAGCGACGACCCCCAGGAGTCTCCGTAAAAATGCACTCCTGAACCGAAGGATGCGGCCCAAAATCGAACCCACAACTTTCGGAGCTCGAGTCAAACAGCTTGACCAGTTCGCCACGGAGACTCCCAACTGATTCAGTACCCAAGGTTATATGGCAAATGTGATCTCTAATTTGGACAGAAGGGTGATATATCGCCATACTAGGCTTACCGTGTTATTATTATTATTATGTTTTTTTGTTACGTAGTATCTTCCGCAGTTTTAATGCTCAGTGAACGGACATTACATTATCATGCTTGTTTATTCGATTGCATACAATGTTTGGTCCAAACATACTGTTTGATTGGCACTGAATCAGTTATCATGCAAAGAGTTAGGAGGAAAATACATCCTGAAATAGGAGAAGAACAATGTGGGTTTGTAGTAGGCAAGGGTACAGTAAATGCTGTGTATATACTGAGAACCGTAATCGAACGTTCTATAGAAGTAAACAAAGATCTACACCTTTGCTTTATTGACTACACAATGGCTTTTGATAAAGTGAGACATGTCAACATGATAAGGATGCTTGAAGATCTACAAATTGATGGGAAAGACCTTAGACTTGTAAAAAACATATATTGGAAACAACAAGCTGCCATAAGAGTTGATAATGAAGTAAGCCAATATCAGCCTATTAAGAGAGGTGTGAGACAGGGATGTGTAATGTCTCCAGATCTGTTTTCCCTGTACAGTGAAAATATTTTCAGAAATATTGAAAATATGGAAGGAATCAACATTGGGGGACGATGCATCAATAACATTAGATATGCAGATGATACAGTCTTGATTGCAGACAATGAACAGGACCTGCAAAATTTAGTAGATGCGGTTGTTACACACAGTGAACAACAAGGGTTAGAATTAAATTGTAAAAAGACACAGATTATGGTCGTCACTAGGAAGAACAAAATACCACAGTGTAATATACAAGTAAATGGAAATATTCTTCAACAAGTGAATAGGTACAATTATCTCGGAACAGTAATAACATCTGATGGGAGATGCCTTGAAGAGATTAGAACAAGAATCGCCATGGCAAAAGTAGCCTTTAGCAAGATGAAAAACATACTGACCAATAAAAAGATGTCTATTGAAACGAGAAAAAGAGTGTTGAGATGCTACATAGAACCTGTACTTTTATATGGATGTGAAGCTTGGACAATGAGCAGCCAGGCTGAAAAACATCTGATGGCTGTAGAAATGTGGTTTCTGAGGAAAATGCAAAGAATACCATGGACAGCCAGAAAGACCAATGAACAAGTCCTTCAAGAAACAAATGAAGATCGTAAACTGATCAGAGACATTAGACGTAGACAGTCACAATTTTTTGGGCTTGTTATGAGAAGAAATGATTTGGAGAACTTGGTGACAACTGGTAAGATCGAGGGGAACAGACCAAGGGGAAGACCTAGAAACAAGTATCTGGATGGCTTGGCCTTGTGGCATGGTCGAGACAGAAACACGGAACTGATCCACGACTCTGTTGATCGAGTGAGATGGCAGAACATGACCGCCCACGCTTACCGGCATGGCACATGATGAATGGATGGAATCAGTTAACCGAATACGACCAGATGTTCAGGTTTATGCATACATTGGGAGGGAATGTTCGTGGTTTAGAGTTGCCGAAGAGTGTTGATGGCACGCCGATCAATTGTTAGGGCTTTTGTGTTATCGTTCATCATTTTGTACAGTTGTAGATTCCTGTGTGTCGTTTTAGGGGCAATGGCGTGAGCGCGTCAACGGAATAAGGCAGCCAAAAACTGACTTTTGTGAATTAAACATATTATTATTATTATTATTATTATTATTATTATTATTATAATTATTATTATTATTATTATTATTAAGCAAGAAGACGCCGGAGAAGAAAATGGAGTGACGACATCAAAGATATTGTACAGTCACGCAGAATAACACTATCCAGTGCCATTTATTGGGAGCTGGAACGTCAACTATTCCTCCCGACGACGCTTGATGGCAAACGTTAAAGATGATGATGATAATGATGATGATGGTAATGGTGATGAATAACATGTTATGCACAAGTCCCTGCAATTGTAAGGGAGAATAAAAGTCACTGTTATGACTTTTTTTTGGGTGTTCGCTCGCTCGCTTTGAACTCAACGATTGATGTTGTGCGTGTGGAATAGCTGTGTCTATTACCAGTGTCCCTCGCCAATTAAAGCAGTTTTCTCGTAGTGTTTAGATGTGGTGTTTGTATTTCACCTACCCTTCGCTCTGTGGCAAATGGGTTACGAATGCAATTCGTTATCCCTCATGTCGCTTTTGCATAGCGTTGGTTCCCATACAATGGTATGAGTGCCGGCCGTTGAAAAAGCACTGGCAAACTACCGAACGTAAACTTGCCCAAGAATCAAAAACAGCAACAACAACAAAATAATAAAATAAAAATAAATAAGTAACAAATGCTATTGTTGACTGCGACGTCCCGTAAAGAATATGAAACTAATAACTAATTTAACTACCCACAGAAAAGAAGCCCGGCCTTAGCGGGATTAGAATCCAAGTCCTTTTATGTGTGAGAGAACCGGTTTCCTAAAATAATCGCCACTCCTTCCTCACCATCCGGGCCAGTAAAAGATAAGGACATCAGATTGGCAGAGATAGTTGACGGAAGTAGAAGTTCACAGAGTGAACATTGACAGGAAGTAGTCTGGCTAAAAATGGTCGTTAAGGAATATAATACGTCGCTGACGTCTATCTACAAATTTTACTGCTAAATAAAAATAGATCAAGGTGACTCATTAGACAACAGGAAAATTGAAAGCTACGGGTACTAGTATTGCCTTTGTGATTAATTTATGAATGCCCATCAATTTATGCCATTAATACTAATCTAGTGCTTTGTTATGCTTCGTGTAATGTTACATTTACTTCCTGCTAGCAAACAGAGTGTAAAGGTAGATTTTATATATCACCATGTGCTTATTAGGCGGAGTCGTTAGTTCAGTTGATAGGGGAGATGGTGATAATACCATGTGCGCGGTCGGACGAGGTTCGACTCCTAAGTTCGTCATCCGCTAACAGAGGGAAAGACTGGCCACCTATTTCTCAGTGCATTCAGGCCTACAACACGTGACCTATCACATCACAGACCCATAGCTGTTTGTTGCTTAGGGACATGTTTCTGACACTGGCTTATTCAGCTGGGGAAAAAGCAAGGCTTAAAAGGCAAGATAATCGATTTCATTGCACTAGGATTTATCTTATATAGCTTGGTCTCTCTCTCCGCTGAGTAGCTAACCGACTGTCGAATGCGTCACACAAAAAAACATCTCCGTAGCTCTGGCGACGACCCCCAGGGATCGCCGAAAAAGATTGTATCAAGAACTGAATAAAGGGGTCCGGAGTTGAACCAGACGGTTTAACCATTTGGCCACGGAGACCTTTTATTCATCTTGAATAATAATTAGGCAGAAGTAATAGTAATATAAAAGACGGGGATCGTGCCTAAATGTGCAGTTAAAGTCACTGGTGTTAATTTGGTACTTAGTACTTAGGCACATGTCCGACATCAAAAGGAACATTCTCACGGAAATAAAGAACAGAATAGCACAAGCACAAACTGCATTGTGTGAATTAAAGAACATTTTACGCACGAAGTCCCTGCCAATGTGAGTTAGAAACAATTCTTGCGTGATAAATAAGCCTATTTTAACATCAGCTGTGATTCCTGGGCAATTAGTCAACAAACAAACAATCCTTTGAAGCCACAGACACGGGGATTGATAAGAAGAATGGCAAAATATCATGAACAGATAAAATAAGAAATCAAAATGTTTTGGAAAAGGCTAGACGCCAAGACAACATACGACAAAATTTAGAAAGAGGTAGTCAACATATTTGGCCAGGTTATAGAAAGAAAAGAAAACTGGAACACACTGCAACAACTGGAAAGATGTGTGCGAAGAAAGACTTCTTCTGCGATCAACGTTTGCTGTGCTTGGTAAATAGGATCCATTATAGTGAATGGGTGTCAGCTTTGTAGTCCCGTGCAAACTGGGCCAACATCTTCTGAATTCGACGGTTGAGGTTTCTTTTCGTGGCGATGGACTGAATTTTGCGTGTGGGTTTGCTTCACCTATTAACAGTGTTCCTCGCCATCAGACGAACCAACCCCGACTTAAGAGGTACTTGTAATTAATATCCCCAAGTCAAGGACGACAGGTAAACATTTTAGTCTAATTATCCGGTGTAGGGATTGAACCCCTTACATCGGCACCAGACACCGGATGTTTAAGAACACGCTTTCTTATCCATTCGGCCATGCTGACCTACTTTTACTTTACATTACTTTACTTTACATGTGCGATGGCGAACCATGATCGCCCACGCTTATAGGCATGACCCTTGATGATGATGACGATTATTAATTTGACGGCAGGGGCACAGAAATAAACAGAACTTAGAAAGGGGGAGGCGCTGAGAATAAGTAAATCAAGAAATATACCCCCTGCATTAGACACGACACAGCAGAAAGTGCATCTACTCGGGCAATCCTCGGGGGATCTGCAGAGCTATATTCAAACAACACCATCGATGTTATAAAAACGACGTGACACGAGACATCCACACTTTTCATACCCTCAATCATTGATAGCTTCAATACCTCCAGCACAAACTGATATCCGGTGGTAGTGAGTAGCAGCGGATCGAAGACGTGTCCGACTTGTATAATTTCTAAAAGCATGAAAACTGTGAATATTTAACACACAACCTACGTAGGAAAAACACCACTGGAAATAACAACGTCTGAAAGTATCTTCTGTTATTATTTGTGGATGCAAGAACCAAATGATAGTGTCGTGGGAATTACATGATGGGATGCAATCGTTTGTTGGAATCTACGGTTGCCAACACCTAACGAGACTAATTGGCACATTGTGTATTAGCAAACAGCGAACTGTACGCTATTACATCGATGGTACACACTTTAAACAATATAGTGATTTTGACATCTGCGATTCTGTCTGTCTGTCTGTCTGTCTGTCTGTCTGTCTGTCTGTCTGTCTCTCTCTCTCTCTTTCAATCTCTCTCTCTCTCCCCTCTTTCTCCTCTCTCTATCGCTCACACACAAATACAACTCCTCTTTTTCCCACTCTCTCTCTCCTCTCTCTCTCTCCTCTCTCTCTCTGCTCTATATATGCCTCACAAACAAACAGTTCTTCTTCGATCTCTGTTTTCGTATCTCTATCTCCCACTCACTCACTCACTCACTCACGCACGCATGTACGCACCCACTCACTTACTCACTCACTCACTCACGCACTCACTCACCCTCTCATCCACTTGCGTCTGTAAACCCAACCGCAGCAACACAGTGGTTAGTGTCTATGCCTATCGACACAGTGGTTCAGGTTCAATCCCCAGCAGAGGTTCGAATATTTCCCGACCAGTACAGCTCGGCCCAGCATCATACAAATCGAAACCATTTAATTTAAACAATTTTTTTTTCTAGGAAAGTAAAGGTCTAAAACAAAGGAACAGGCCGCCCACCACTTATGCTGTGACCTAAAGGATGTGAATTTAAAAAAAAAAAAAAAGTAGACGGCAAGCTTTTTTAGAACACGATCTTTTATTTTTTTCGCATATCCTTTACAAGACATTGCAGTCAGCACCAGCATTTTTCAGCTGCTGTTGATGTCTTGGCAAGTTTTACGTCCAGTAGTTTGCCATTGGAACACGACCACAAGTAACTAAATGGACGTTGCGGCCAAATCCTTCGTGGACATAGACACAACACAACGCCTACACCAAACAGCTGGATTAAAATGTTGACCTGTCATCCTTGACTTGGCGACGTTCATTACAAGTACCTCTGAAGTCGGAGTGGGTTAGCTTGATGGCCAGGGACACGGTTAATAGGGAAAGCTAACTCACAGGCAAAATTCAGTCCATCACTACTGTAAATAGTGTGTATGAACTACGCTTGAGTTCAAAGCGAGCGAGCGCAAACCCCCCCCCCCCCTCCCCCCCCCCCAAAAAAAAAAAAAAAAAAAAAAAAACAAGACAAAACAAACACACACCGACATAACTATATGAAAAACACTAACATGAAAATTTAAATATCATTAATAAATAAATAGCTAATTGTAAAAATCGAGGAAAAATTCCACAGATTACAGGACGAAACGGGAAACAATTACAAGCTGTAGCAGTTCAGGGGAAGTTATAAAACGATTCAGTTGCATATCCTTTACAGGACGTCGTAGTCAACCCCATCATGTTTTGGCTGTTTGGGTAGTAGTTTAAAATTGCTTTCTGAACAATCAGCACTCATACCATTGTATGATAACCAACGCAAGACGGTCTGCTCCCAAATCACAACGCAGCTGTGTTTCCAACGCGGTATGCGGGATTACGAATTGCATCCGTAACTCCTCCGCCACAGAGCAGGCTCTGTGGAAGGGACGACGATTAAAACTGGAGTCCTGGAAGGTTAACCCGGTCAACAAATGCCCGCAGAAGTCGGATGTGTTGGCCTAACGGCGCTAGAACGCAGCTCTGCTGTAAACAGGCACAACGCAATCACGTCCGGAAAAAAAAAAAACAACTCTGGATGAACGCAGAAGAAGAAGAAAACTGGAGTAATGGACATGCAGTAAAGCTGAAAAAAAAAATAATGAACCAACAAGAAAACAAAAACGAGGATGTGAACATACCGTGTTTCCCTGAAAATAAGACCTATCCCTATAATAAGCCCTAGCACGATATTTCAGGATACTTTTAATATAAGACCTACCCCTAAGATAAGCCCTAGTTAAGTCAGCTAGAATGAGAGACTTGTTGCCGAATGGCCAGTCGGAGTACAGACGCCACTGGTGCGCCTTGATAATGAACGGATGTGGTTCATAACTCTCACTCGACACTCAACAATCCGATATGGTGACCTACTGGTGATATCAGATGATGACATGGAAGAACTGGCCAGAGAATTCAACACCAGTATCCAGAGAGGTCAGGTCAAAGAAGAATGGCTACACAGCTACTTGCTGCCGCTGCCAAAACCGAACAAAGACCATTCCAAGATAAGCGGCTACAGAATCATTACGATGCAGAATACTGTTGGCAAGCTACTGGAGAAAATTGTAGCACACAGACTTGCTTGTGACTTGGAACAGCTCGGCTGCTTCCCGCCCACACTTGGAGGATACAGACGCAACAAAGAGTCATGGCTGAATGTGGCGGTCTTTGCTCAAGATGTTTACGAAGGATTTCAGGTCAGAGAAGAGACATGTGCGGCCGCCATAGACTTAGAGGATGCATATAACAGAGTATCCTTCGAGCACTTGATGCAAACCCTCCTCAGGCTGAAAGTGCACCCTCACCTTGTACGATGGATAGCTGCAGTTCTGCTCCAAAGGAAGGTGGTGCTAAGATGCGGGAGTTGGTCTTCTGAGCCGATAACGATATGTCCAGGATTGCCGCAGGGTTCACCACTGTCACCAGTACTATTCAACGTGTATACGGTGCCGATCACTGAACAACAGTTGGACGGGAGGGGTAGGACTCTGTCATTCGTTGACGACATCTTCGTGTATCGACAGAGTCGAGATAGACAGGCGGTTGCCAATGATATGCAGGGCGAACTAGATCGAATTTCCTCATGGTGTGATGATGCCGATGCCCTTGTCAACCCTGCAAAGGCAACGGTTACATGGTTCTCACTAAACAACCATATTGTGAAAACAGACCTGCCGGCAGTAAGAATGGATGGGAGCAGTTTGAGTAGAACCCAGTCAATGACATATCTTGGCGTGAGGCTTGATCGTAGCCTGTCCTTCAGAGATCATGTCGATTATGTCATAACGAAGGCTCGAAAAGGTTTGTCAGCAATGAGAGTCATGGCGACTGCCAATATCGAGCAAAGACTGCTACTACTTCTGTTCCAAGGACTTGTGCTTTCACGCATCGAGTATGCCCTGGCCATCCTCACTGTCAGCCCTACACAGATTGGAAGACTTGAAAAGGTACAAAACGAAGCCATGCGCATCATTTTGGGCTGCACGAGAGACACCAGCTGTGTAGCAATGAGATACCTCCTTGACTTCCCGACAATGGAACACAGGATCAAGATCTGGAGAGCTCGTGCATACTTAAAAATAAGTGCAGATGAGCAGCACCCTCTGCATGACGCTATATTCAGAGAAAAGGGTGACAGGCTAAAGAGGAGCAAATCATGGATGGGTCGGGCGGAAGATGTCGTCAGACAGGTCTGCAGTCTTACCAGTATCAACCCCGGCAAGGAATGGGTGCCGGTGCCTCCAGCTTTTAAGTGCACTTTCTCCTGCAATATCACACTCGACAGACGGCGCAGAGAGCAGAACCCTGCCGCTGTCAATGCAGAGGTTAACGCGCTCATCTATGAACACTCAGATAGCCCCGAAGTGCTCATCTATACAGATGGATCTGTTGTAAAGCAGCAGAGAAGTGCGTGGGCATTTACAGCCCGTTCGGCGGGCCGAACCGTTCAAGAATCCAGTGGTGCCCACTCTATGACCACTGTGGCATAACGCAGCCAACATTATTCATTTTATCAACACATGCCGCAAAAAGAGGAAACAACATTAAAAGAAATTGACTTCACAAACGCAATTGGAGATTGGGACTTAAAACTTAACATCAAAACTGGAACTGAACAAGTGACAAATGACGTGGATTCTTGGAAAGATTTCATCAGACCAAGCTCAGAAAACCATTGGATAGGAAAACCACGTGACCCGCCTTCGCGCCAGTGCATAATTAACATATATTACTATTTCATCAGAAATGTTAATAAGCCCGCACTTTTGTCTGAACTCGCTCCATGGACGGAAGTGAGAAGATTGTGTGACCAAAAATTCAATGGGCAAGGCAAAAGTCTGGATCCGAGTGATCTTGGTGGCTACATACCAACAACCACCCAACACATCAGCAAATTAACCACCTAAATCAGACCTGAGGGAGGGAAGCCGAGAGAAAGAGATGAACCACAAGTGAGAGGGAGGATGACTTCGCTATGAGCAGAGCATGGGGAGGCCTTCAGTGGAGCTATACGGGCAGACCTGAAGTGGATCCATCAGTCAATGGACCCTGGCTTACCTAATCCTCCAGTCACCAGGTTACTTTTCTCATAGGTAGAACCACACCCAAATACAGGAACACTGATATGTTTATGGTTGAGACAACACTATCATACTTAATATGTACAACATCAAAATGTTTACTATGTTTCACACTTGTTGACATCTCATATATTGATGCTTGTTATTGATTGTCTGGGACAATGGTCCAATGTGCAACTGTTCTATTACTTTGTGTAAATCACAATAGAGATGTATGTACTGACCAGAAGGCTCAGGCCAGTCAATAAATGATTAACATGAATTGACCTTCTGTTAATTTGTCAAGTTCAAACCTATCTGTACCAACAACTTCTTTGTACATCATGTTGTCAAAATCTAATGTGATTGTTTGTGTTTGATTGTTTAATGATAAATTAACTCATAATGACTTACTGAATGGGGAAATAAAAAGACTCTAGATCTATCAACTGCTCAACATCCATGTTTTCTTCATCTAAATCAGGCTGAGAAACTTCTCCAGACTTTCCTCAGATTTGATAAACTAAAAGGGGGCTCCAGAGCTATCAGAATCATTGGAGAAGGGGCAGATTCCCAGTTAGTAATTACCATTCTTACCAGGGCCATAATCTATATCTCCTAGACAATACTTAATAGAACGAGGCCTGCAGATAACTCAAGGTTCATATTCTGGGGTTATTGAAGATAGAAGAGGATGGGGCTCTACATCTTTTATTAGAGATGGGGCATGCACTACAGTGATCTCCCACTCCCTTCAAAAATATATGACATATTGGGGGCTCGTCCGGGATGGTTCCCATATATTAACCTTTAAACAAACACCTAAAAATACATGAACACAGTTATCTTTAGATTATTAACACAGTTATTTTCTAGAATGTTTAACAGATACCATGTGGGGTATTGATTGACAGCCACATGATATGAATGACATTTATAGATAAATAAGAGTAGGTGACTGATTTTACTCCTGGAGAAGGGGGCCATGTTCAAATAGGCTTATACTTCAGAGAGAGTTGCTCCAGGTGAAATATATAGTGTGTATCTACTCTACCAACACTACTTCTCTTTCAGAGAAGGTGTTTCTTTACTGTGGAGTCTGAACTTAACAGCATTTCATCAACCACCGGAAAATCTTATCCGTTGGGAAAACTCTGTCTAATTTCAGATTCTTTTCTTTACTAGGAATTAATTGTGGTTACTTCAGTGCCTGCTGCCTTTGGCTTTTCCAGCATTGACAGACAGACATAACATAGGGTGTTTTTAATATTGCACATGCTCTGTTGTATCTTTGCAGATCAGGGACTGACAAACTTACGCGGATCAGACTAACTGCAATTATATTGATAGGCAGAGCAAAGCAATAAATTATAGACATGGCGGAAACTGCAAAGTTTAGAGCCCAAATAACAGAAACAGGTAGAGAATGCGGGTTAGATGGCCTTGAGCTAGCTAACTATGTTTCAGATGCATTCGACAAAAGGGAAAGACTGCAGGCTGAATTGGCTCTCAAAGAAAAACAGCTTCAGGCTGAATTGGCTGAGAGGGAAAAACAGTTTCAAGCAGATTTGGAGGAGAAAGAGAAACGATTTCAAGCAGAATTGGAGGAGAAAGAGAAACGACTACAGGCTGAAATGGAAGATAAGGAGAGAGAGCGTCAACACCAACTGGAGTTGAGGAGAATGGAGATTGAAGTGGAGATCCGGAGAATAGAGAAAGGGAGTGGTCCTACACCCACAACCTCATCAGGATCGCCAGTGACAGAACCACCTCACGTCTCTCAACTTAATTCAGGAGCTATGTCATTTCCTCTGGAACCCTTTAATGAACAGACTGACCACATCGAAGGATTTTTATCACGCTTCGAGGCAATGGCTGTCAGCTGTGGGCTTGAAGAAAGTAGATGGGCGACGAAGTTGGCGCAGGCCTTAAGATCCACGGCGTATGAAGTGTTCTCAAGACTCACTAGAGAGGAACAACAGAACTACACAACACTCAAGACGGCACTCTTGAGCCGATTCGAAGTGGACGCCGAATCTTATAAACTCAGGTTCAAAGCCGCAAGGAAGGAACCGGGTGAGAGCTACGCACAACTAGTGGAAAGACTGAAGTCATACATACAAAGATGGACTTGCTTGGGAGGATTTGAGGAAAATTATGAAGGACTCCGTGAAATGATTATCATTGATCAGATCAAGGGGAAAATGCAGAACGAAATGAAGGCATTCCTAACCCAAAACGGGGCTGACCGCCTGGAAACTATAATCATCCTGGCAGAGAGATTTGAGAAATCTCAAAAGGAGATGGGAGGAAAGGGACGTTCGAACAACACCCCCTCTCAAAACAAAACTCCACAGCCAAAAGAGGGTGAAAACACTGTAGCCACCGGGAAAAAGGGGAAATCCCCGAAAAACACTCAAAATTCAGTCCAAACAGCGCCGAGGGAGGACAAACCATTCTGTACCCATTGCAAGATTAGAGGTCACACATTTCAGAATTGCAGAAAGAAGCCACCTCCACACACAGCGGCATGTTTGGCCAACCGAAAAGAGAAAAAAGTGAGCACTGGTGAAACGTCCAAACAGACACCTCATCAAGACACCTCATCTCGTATTCCGGTTGTGGAATCCATCTTACTAAATGGATTCAAAACGACCTGTTTATATGATACTGGATTATCATATGACTGTGTTGTTTCATCATCCTTAGTTCACCCTGAACAGGTGACAGAGGAAATAGTGGAATTACAGGGACCACTGAAGAGTTCAACAAATATGTCTTTTCCAGTGGCAAAAGTGAACATAGCCTCGCGGTATGTCACTGGGACGATCAAGGCAGCAATCTTGGACGATCCGATATATCCTGTAATCCTCGGCTGTAGATTTATCGTTCTAGGAGAACCTGTTCAACCTGTGGCGATGGCGACCATGACCACTCGATCACAGGCAACAAAAACTCCAGAAACAACTACGCCAATCCCTCGAACGGAGGAACTGAAGAGGGCACAAGAAGCCGACAGCACCTTGGAACCCTGCTTCAGAAAACTGCCAAAATCACATTTACCTCTACGTAAAGGTGATCTGTTCATGAAGTCAGCACTTCTTTACAGAAAAGCAGGACGAGCTGGACAAGAGTTTAATCAACTTGTTGTACCAACTCAATACAGGACTCAGATCTTAGAGATGGGTCACAGTCTACCATTCAGTGGGCACATGGGTATCAACGCTACTACACAGCGGATTACCACTCACTACTTTTGGCCAGGGATGAATTCAGACATACAACGGTTTGTAAAATCATGCCCACAGTGTCAGAAAGTATCACCAAAACACCGGACACCACCGGCAATGTTGGGTGAATCGCCAATCACTGGAATTCCATTTGAGAAAGTGGCAGTAGACATAATCGGACCTCTCTCAGCAACGAAGAGGCGAAACCGATTCATATTAACGCTTGTGGACACAACAACCATGTGGGCCGAAGCAGTTCCTATGCCCAGCTGTGACTCCAAACACGTCGCTGATGCATTATTAGGAATATTCACACGTCTAGGATTCCCACAAAGGATCTTGACGGACAACGGTTCACAGTTTCGTGGTAAGCTCATGGAAGAGACCTTCAGAATTTTTCATGCACGCCATATCTTCAGTTCACCATATCACCCTCAGTCAAATGGACTTGTGGAAAGGTGGAACGGGACATTGATTAGTATCCTGCGCAAAATTGCCCAGGAGAAGACAGAGGATTGGGACTTGTATTTACCCGCAGCTTTATTCGCTTACAGGGAAGTACCCCATCACTCAACAGGTTTTGCTCCAGCCACACTGTTGTTTGGACGACCAATCAAAGGACCCCTTGAGGCGTTACTGCGAACATGGACTGATAATACTACAGATGATACAGTCGTGACTGCATCTACATATGTTGCCGAGTTGAAAAATCGTTTACAACACAGTTGGAAACAAGCGAATGTCAATCTACGTCAAGCCAGACGAAGAATTGCTCGTAACTTCAACCGCAAGGCAAAGGATAGAGAGTTAGAGGTAGGAGAGAAGGTGATGTTGCTGCTTCCAACCAGTCAGAATAAGCTGCAAATAGGATGGAGAGGACCTTATGTAGTGACGGAGAAGATCTCACGTACCAACTACAGAATTTCAGTCAAAGGCAAGATGAAAGTATTTCACATAAACCTCTTGAAGAAATATCATGAAAGACCCTCAACCACCGAACCTGCACATCTGATGGCCATGAGTGTGGCTACTGAAGTCGAAGAAGGATCAACAATGGGAGTCGAGTGCCAACTGCAAGCCAAAGAGACCTTTAAGGATGTGGAAATCAATCCCAACTTAACAAAGGATCAGCAAAAGCGGATTAGGGAACTTATGGCAAAATATGCAGAAGTACTTACTGATAAGCCAGGAAGAACTGATTTGGAGGAATTTGACATGAAGTTGAATGACACAGTGCCTGTGCGAGTCAAGACTTACCCAGTTCCTTATGCAAAGCAAAAGACTTTAGAGGAAGAAATACAACAGCTGCTCACCGCAGGAATAATCTCACCATCTGAATCACCTTACAGTGCTAGCGTCGTATTATTGAGAAAGCCAAGTGGAGAACATAGATTGTGCATCGATTATCGACAGCTCAATGCTATAACTGAATTCCAAGCAGAACCTCTGCCTGATCAGAATAAACTCTTCACAGCACTCAACCGAGCTAAGTACTTTACTAGGATTGATCTCAGTAAGGGATATTACCAGATTCCTGTAAAACCGGAAGTTAGACCATGGTTAGCTTTCAGCACGCCTGGAGGACACTGTGAGTTCAACGTTCTTCCATTCGGATTAAGTAATGCTCCCAGCGTCTTTACACGTATGATGAGAAAATTGCTTGACCCACTACAGCATCCAGACATCAGTCACTTCATGGATGACATCCTGATCGCAACTGAAACATTTGAAGAGCATGTAGAAACCCTGCATCTTTTGTTCAGGCGCCTCAGAGAAACTGGATTGACGGCTAGACCAAAGAAGTGTCAGATAGGATTCCAAGAATTGGACTTTCTAGGTCATAAGATATCTCATGGACTGATAACTCCACAAGAGGGAAATGTGGACAAACTCCAGAGAGCACCTCGTCCAAAAACAAAGAAGGATGTAAGATCATTTGTATCCTTATGTGGATTCTATCAAAAATACATCAAGGACTTCAATACTCTGTCAGCACCTTTAACGGATCTCACCAAAAAGGGGAAACCAGAGAAAGTCACTTGGTCAGCTGACTGTGAGAGAGCTTTCACAGCATTAAAGCAGGCATTAACTGCTCATCCAGTCTTACATCTACCAGACCTCGACCAACCATTCGTGCTGCGCACCGATGCCAGTAACATAGGAATTGGGGCAACGCTGTTGCAGAGAAAGGGAGATGTACCATCAGAGCTATTCCCTGTAGCCTATGCTAGCAGGAAATTGAATGCAGCAGAGAGAAATTACAGTACTATCGAGAGAGAATGTCTTGCGCTCGTATGGAGTGTACAGAAATTTCAAGCATACCTATATGGCAGACACTTCACAGTGCAATGTGACCATCAACCACTCATGTTTCTCGCAGCATCTAAGACTCTGAATGCCCGACTTATGAGGTGGTCGCTGCTTCTTCAACCTTACTCGTTCCAGGTTGAGTATGTTCCTGGGAAAATGAATGTGGGAGCGGACTTCCTGAGTCGACACCCAGTGCCTGATGAACCAGGTCAATCAGATGCAGAAGGGAATACAAGGGAGGAAAAATGGGAACAACTTGATAACTGAAAATGTTGGAAACATAGTTCCATACCATAGAACAATCTGGAGTGGGGCCATGTGGCATAACGCAGCCAACATTATTCATTTTATCAACACATGCCGCAAAAAGAGGAAACAACATTAAAAGAAATTGACTTCACAAACGCAATTGGAGATTGGGACTTAAAACTTAACATCAAAACTGGAACTGAACAAGTGACAAATGACGTGGATTCTTGGAAAGATTTCATCAGACCAAGCTCAGAAAACCATTGGATAGGAAAACCACGTGATCCGCCTTCGCGCCAGTGCATAATTAACATATATTACTATTTCATCAGAAATGTTAATAAGCCCGCACTTTTGTCTGAACTCGCTCCATGGACGGATGTGAGAAGATTGTGTGACCAAAAGTTCAATGGGCAAGGCAAAAGTCTGGATCCGAGTGATCTTGGTGGCTACATACCAACAACCACCCAACACATCAGCAAATTAACCACCTAAATCAGACCTGAGGAAGGGAAGCCGAGAGAAAGAGATGAACCACAAGTGAGAGGGAGGATGACTTCGCTATGAGCAGAGCATGGGGAGGCCTTCAGTGGAGCTATACGGGCAGACCTGAAGTGGATCCATCAGTCAATGGACCCTGGCTTACCTAATCCTCCAGTCACCAGGTTACTTTTCTCATAGGTAGAACCACACCCAAATACAGGAACACTGATATGTTTATGGTTGAGACAACACTATCATACTTAATATGTACAACATCAAAATGTTTACTATGTTTCACACTTGTTGACATCTCATATATTGATGCTTGTTATTGATTGTCTGGGACAATGGTCCAATGTGCAACTGTTCTATTACTTTGTGTAAATCACAATAGAGATGTATGTACTGACCAGAAGGCTCAGGCCAGTCAATAAATGATTAACATGAATTGACCTTCTGTTAATTTGTCAAGTTCAAACCTATCTGTACCAACAACTTCTTTGTACATCATGTTGTCAAAATCTAATGTGATTGTTTGTGTTTGATTGTTTAAAGATAAATTAACTCATAATGACTTACTGAATAGGGAAATAAAAAGACTCTAGATCTATCAACTGCTCAACATCCATGTTTTCTTCATCTAAATCAGGCTGAGAAACTTCTCCAGACTTTCCTCAGATTTGATAAACTAAAAGGGGGCTCCAGAGCTATCAGAATCATTGGAGAAGGGGCAGATTCCCAGTTAGTAATTACCATTCTTACCAGGGCCATAATCTATATCTCCTAGACAATACTTAATAGAACGAGGCCTGCAGATAACTCAAGGTTCATATTCTGGGGTTATTGAAGATAGAAGAGGATGGGGCTCTACATCTTTTATTAGAGATGGGGCATGCACTACAGTGATCTCCCACTCCCTTCAAAAATATATGACAACCACGAGCAGCATGACGATGGAGGTGATGGCAGTTACACAGGTTTTCTTATGGCTGGAATCACAGCATTATACCAACGTGTGTGTACTAAATGATTCAATGAGCATGATTCAGAAGGTCGAAGCCGGATCTGTACGTAGACAGTGGACTCAATCGCTGCGGAAGTCTGTTGTCCGTAAAGTCACCTTCATCTTCGTCCCGGGACATGCGGGAGTCGAGGGAAATGAACGAGCTGACAAACTGGCTGGCTCTGCACCCCCTGTAGATGGCCAGCCCATGGATCGTGCCGATGTTATTAACGTCCTTAAAGATATGGCGAGAACAGAGGACTTTGACGTCAGTGATTCCACATCGCTGTCCAGGATGAAAGACCTGGAAGTAAGAATCGGCACAGCCAGACGCGAGAGGTACATCGGGAAAACAAAGCGCCTCGTCAACCAACACAGAACTGGCACTATTAGGCACCGGACGCTGATGAATATGCTGGGGGGAGGATCTGAGCACCTATGGATATGTCCGGAGTGCAACGAAGATACCCCAACTGATAACTGATAACTGATAACTCAACACGCATGTGAAATAAAGTTACCAAAGCACTACAAGCAATTTATGTCGACAAGAAAGGCTCATTTAACGAAAGCTTTATTGTTGTTCATGAGCGACTGGGACCAATGGTTCTACAGGAAATGGAGTCGCAAGAAATTCAGGCCAGAATTCGGGATTTGGAGAGTTATGACGATTTTCCAGAAGAAGACATGACTGTATTTGAATAAATGTAGAATTGTGTACATGAATCAATGTAGATGTTTGTATCTGAATATATATATATATATATATATATATATATATATATATATATATATATATATATATATATATATATATATATATATATATAAGACATCCCCCGAAAATAAGCAATAGTGCATTTTTAAAGCTAAAATTAATACGAGACCCGTTCTTATTTTAGGGGAAACACGGTAGAACAGTTCACACCCCAACAACAGTCTCAGCAATGGGAACTATCTCTAACCATCAACCCCAACACTAAAAGTTGGCTTCGAATATCAAATTATCTCTATTTGGTTTCTGTCTAGTTCTATGAATCTCATTGAATCCTTATATTAATCGAATTACTTTCATGGCTTCAGAGTTTGTCCAATGCTCTCTGCTTCCTTCTCAAAGATAGCTTCGTCTCCAATCATTTTATTTCACCAGTAAGATTAGATACACCAGGCGAAGAGTAGCGCTCATTTCTGCTCGCTTAAGACCAGGGCTAAATCGAGCAATGTAGCGCCCACGGGCACGATCTGCTAGTTTCCTCCAAATTACTCGTCTGGGGCAGTTGCTGTATCGATTAGTCGCAGCCTGATGTGGGTGTCTGACAAAGAGGTTCACAGACAACGAGCCGAGAAATTAAGGAAACAAAGGAGACAATGGTAACCCGAGTCTTAAGAAAGACGCATTGGCGGACACGTAACAGTTAAATGTGTAGTAGTACTTCCCGTGAGATTTCTTGTGAATGATCTGAGGATTATTCTGGTGTGTCTAGCTGGCCGTTTGTCGAAGTACACTTATGTGAATTGCTGTGTTCATTTTGATGTCAGAAGTTAGAATCAAGGTGAATTTACAAAAGGTAGTCTCATAGCAGATACTGCTTTTGGGGTATGCGGTGTCATGCTTTCACATATTCTAGGCCACTTAATATGAGGTGAAGGCGGTGAGTTCTCTTGCATTTTGCTTTTCCCTCCCAGATAATTAACTGCATTTATTTTTAAATTGTAGGGATTGTCGTGTACCAATTGTTATGAAGCTTGGTGTACCCCAACGTCGCACTGGTTGGACACGAATAATCCTGGCTCTGTTGGGAATTGAACCCAGACCACTATCACAACAGTTATGTAAACAATATATACAATAGCACACAGTAATGCAGCTTTACATAACAGAATTACGACACATGCAGGACGTTGCGACGACTAGCCTTCCTCAGCAAACAAATACATGCACGAAAAACAACATATAGTACAGGAGAATATCCTCCGGTTCTACATTAAGGCATAAGGACGGGATGAGAAGAATAAAAAGGTGGGGAAAAAATGAGAGCAATGAAGAAAAAAATGAAAATATGAAAAAAAATGTTGCTACTTAACTCAGAGTCCGAGGCTGAACTGCTACCACGAATTATTGGGCGATTTGATCCTATAATACGTGGTATAACAATCAACCTGACTGACCCTATTTCATAGACAACAGTATGAGTGAAGCCTCGTACTTGTAGACCTTCATATTCCGCATACCCCATGTGACATATCGCAAGTACTATACCTACCCCTCTCTCCCTCCCTCTGTCTCTCCCCCCTCTCTCCTTTCTCGTATACACTATACACTTGTATGCATACTATTGTATGAATGTTTGTTGATGTGTGTAGATGTATGTATGTGCGCCCACACAGATCAGTCCACCCAGACTTCAGGACTCGCTTCGTATTCACATAAAGGAGCACATACAGTGAGATTTGTTAGTATTACTATTACCACCATACTTAGGTGCACACGTCATCGCTCTTTAATATTCGTCCACTATGGCCGATCCCTTCACTGACACCCACTCATGCATTGTACGTACATCCACTCGGATTCCTCAGCTCTCACTCTCGGATAACTACCACATCTCCATTGCTTCCAGTCTCTCGCCTCACCTCCCCGCTCCTCTTTTTCTCACGTACAACTTCCACTCATTTACCTGGGACTGTCACTGAACCATGACCACCCACCAACCTGGTATCATCCTCTACCTCGGTCCCCATGACCCACAGACTCCCACGGCTATGTATAAAAGAGGATAAAGAATACATTCGTGGTAGCAATACAGCCTCGGTAATATTTTTTGTCTTCATATTTTCATTGTTTCTTCATTGCTCTCATTTTTTTCATATTTTTATTCGTCTAATCCCGTCCTTATGCCTTAATGTAGTCATCGGAAGATCCTTTCCTGTATTATATGTTGTGTTTCGTGCATGTATTTGTTTCCCGATGAAGGCTAGTCGCAACATCCTGTATGTGTCGTAATACTGTTATGTAAAGCTGCATACTTTGCGTTATTTTGTATTGTTTACATTTCCACAGCTTTACCTAAATAAACACACATAGTATTGTTTGGCGCTCACAGAAGGAGAAGAAAGAAGTAGAGACTAGAGGACGCACTAGACAACATAACATTTGAAAGCTATAGTTACCGACCGGGATTCGTACCTGTCACTTCCACATGGCGATAGCGCCTCGCTGCAGGAACAAGTGTACTTCGACGCATGACCAACTAGACACTCCAAACGAAAAAGTGTCTTCATTAGTCATGTCTATCATACACATGAACCTACAACTATGGAATACGGACATAATTCGTATCAAACCATTGAGATAGAACCATAGGTCTCATAATTTATATTAAACCAGCAGTGGTCAAATAACAAACACACAAACACATCGGACCGTAAATGCTGTGTCCAGTATATTAACAAACATTTAAAGAAGAGAAATGATTGGTCGGTTCTAATACTGTACACGTCCTCTAGTGCGTCCTCTAGTCTCTACTTCTTTCTTCTCCATCTGTGAGCGCCAAAGAATACTATGTGTGTTTATTTATGTAACTGTTTCAGTGGCCTCAACTGGTTCCCAAATTAATTTCCTGTGTAATACGTGCACAGCTTTACCGCAGTTCCACCAAATTTTATTCATATTTTCACAACAGTCATGCACACTAACCAGTATGCTAGTACAGCGGTATACTTATATTCTTATAGTTTGCTATTGTTTTCAGTTGTCTTGGTTGTTTTCTTGTTTCTGATTTTGTGAGTGTGTGTGCTACGTTTCCAACATTTGCTAATCAATATCTGTGTTGTTATTTCTCAAGAATCTAGACAGTGTAGGTGACAGGCTAATTTGCACCATGGGTAAGGAGTTTTCATTATCTTTAGGGACTGGTTGGATCAGACACAGGCGAGCATGCCTCTCCAGTCATTTACATTGTATATGTTGCTTGTACTATTATATGTTACCCAATGGTTTAAACTTTCTACATAGAGGCTTTTTTTTAACCTTATTTTGCTTCTCTCCTCTAGTAGATACCCACATAGGATAATATATCTAATCCGCATCGTTTGTTGATTTGCTTCTTAAGCCTTGTTTGCCTTTTTGTTGCGGTGTTGATGAGTGATTTGGTAACATTTGCATCTGCCAGCACCTCAAGGGTCACTTCTCTTTCCACGATGCTCTCAATATTCTTCTCCAAAACCACATCTCCATCGCTTTCAATTTCTTCATAATTTCATCTTCCATTGTCCAACATTCGCATCCTTACTGAAATGCAACTATACATAACTTTTCAGTGAGTAGATTTCAGTGTGTTTCGATATATATTTTGTCTTTCATGCCCTTCCTCTTCTTCTCTTCCTTCATTTACCTCAGTGAGGTGTTGGGGAAAAGGGGGGGGGGATGTAAAGATATTTTATGCGATCTTTCTAATGCTCTTTGTTAGTTGCTATTCATTTCTCTAAGGTTGTTCTTGTAACATCACTGCATATTTTACGTGATTTTCGCTTTGCTCGTATCCATTATTTTTCTTCAAAATGGCTGGCTCTTTGTGGCAGATGGTACCAGGACATTCTTGTGAGGTGGCCAACCATTTAACCTGTTGTTCTTTAATAAAGTGCATGGCTGATTTCAGACCTGGTCTTCTTCTAATTTGTTTATTCCAAATTCACGGTTATTCCCTCAGCTCTTCTAAGACATCTGATCTCCCTTGTTATGATTTTATCCTCATTAGTTGCACTCAGCGCCATATTTAACATTGGTAGCACAATTAACCAAAAAGTAGTTCTCATAAGATTTGCTTTAATACCTTCTGTGGCGAAGGTGTTACGGACGCAATTCGTAATCCCGCATACCGCGTTCGTAACACAGCTACAAATACTATGGTATGGGTATGAGTGCCGGTCATTCAGAAAGCAATGGCAAACTACTGAACGTAAAGAAATAACAAACAGTCAAAAAATGCTAGGGTTGACTGCAACGTCCAGTAGAGGAAATGCAACTAACTTTCTGTTTTAGTTTTAATAATTATACGTATCTTTGTATGCAACAGAAGTGTCGCTAGTTTACGTCGTTACATCGAGTAAAAGCAACCTCCGATATGGAGATTATTGTCCTTGAGATTTCACTCTGTGACCCAGATATAGAATAGGTTCTGTGCCAAACAAAGAGTGGGTTTGGGACCTCCCCCCCCCCCCCCCCCAATAAAAAAAAAAAAACAAAAAAACAACAACAACAACAACAACAAACAAACAAACAAACCGGAAAATGGGAAGTAGGGGTATCAGTAGAAACCGATTGACAGCGAATTACTTTTCTTGTTGGAAATAACAGAACATTCTGACTTTAACGGGCCACGACTTTCGATAACAAACGGAAACATTAAATCAACTAAAAAATTCTTAGCTAACAAGTCACTGCTTCTAAGATACTGGGGCAGATTGTTTTACAAACTGATGACTTTCGAGTGTTTAACACACAAAATGGACGAATGTTATAGTTTGATGAGGCTATTGCTATTAATATAGCAAAGCTAATTTTGTGTAAACACAAAAACACGATAGTCAGTCTAAAATTACAGTGATAGACAATTAAAATTATTGTGAGAATGTGTATGTTGGGTTTTCAGCTTGACGTATCAAACTGTTTGTTGTAGTTTATGTTGTGTAATTTCTGCAGTACACCCCAAAACGAGATACAGCGAAATATGCCATGTATTAAATTGTGCAATCTATTGCTTGTGCCTGCATTATTCAAAGATAACAAAGTCACAACTTAAATCAAATTCCCCAACGCTTAAGACATAGAACATGAAGACACGTCAACGCTAAACTGGCGGATTGTGCTTAAATATTGATACACACGTCACAATGATGTGTCAGCACTGTAGGGAAGCGCTAGGCTCAGCGGCATCGTGTATTTGTCAATATTTGTGGAATATGATTAAGAGGTTATTGAGCGACGGCTGGGGTGAGGGGAAGATGAAGACGGTGCTGAAGGAAATGACTGGATTTGTTGGCTCCGCGTCTCTGCCATACAAACATTCCACTTCAGAAAAAGAGAATCAGGCAGCTAAGCTGTAAGTTAGGTAAAGTAACAAATCCTTCGCAGCAACAGCAGCGAAACTGGGTTAAAGAGGATTTAGATGATTCATGCCGTCTAGAAGCAGACATGGCATTGGTAATAGTTATTGTTAGTATTTGGCAAAACAACTCACATAATGGAGAGGTAGTTCATACATGAACATTTCGGACAAATCGATGTTTGCACAGCTTCTTTTGGAAATGTAGATAATACAAATAGTTAGGTATGTGTAGCTCCTGTGAAAAGATGAGACATACTAAACACGGACAAAGTGTACATACATATCTTACAACGGACTCTATAAAGGTCAACATAGATGACAGAGTGAAAATCACCAAAACAAGATAGAATCCAAAAAAAAAAAAAAAAAAATATAATAATAAAATAGTAAAATTAAAATAAGTTTTCTAGTACACAACAAATGACGTTTCGGTTATGTAAATCTTCATCAGGGGCGGGACAACACAAACAGATCTAAAGAAAAGACATAAAATTATAAAATAATATTAAAACACAACTCATTCGTTGTCAAGAAGATACAAAAGTTGAGTTCAGTTCGGGTTTGAAAGGTGCTCTTTTTCTACAAACGTTGAGTCCAATTCAGCTGTAAAAGTGCCAAAAAACGAATGGTATGGCCAAGGTGTGCAAACAGTACGATGTTCATCGGCTTACCACAGTGGAGCTAAGGTGATCATGTCGTAAGCACGGTCGCATGAGGGTTCGACGCCTACGTTTGCCGTTCGTCAATCAAGAAAAAGACTGGCCACCAATCTCTCCGTGCATTCAAGACTACAAAATGGGATGATTCGATAACATCATAAACCAATAGGAGTTTCCAGCTTCGGGGCATTAAAAACAAGACTACTACAGTATAGAAAATACACCGGGAGTGGGGTTGGATTCACGGCGGCAGATTACTACTGTCAAGTAAATACACAGGGAACAGGGTTGGATTCACGGCGGCAGATTACTACTGTCAAGTAAATACACTGGGAGCAGGATTGGATTCACAGCGACAGATTACTACTGTCAAGTAATACACCGAGAGCAGGATTGGATTCACAGCAACAGGGTACTACAGTCAAGTAAATACATCGGGAGTGGGGTTGGATTCACTGGGCAGATTACTACAATCAAGTAGATATACCGGGAGCAGGATTGGATTCACAGAGACATATTTCTGTAGAGAAGTAAATACATCGAGAGTTGGGTTGGATCACTGCGGTAGATTACTACAGTCAAGTAAATACACAGGGAGGGGGATCGGATTCGGTGACAAATTACTATTGTCAAGTAAATACACAGGGAACAGTGTTGGATTCACATCGACAAATTACTAATGTCAAGTAAATACAACGGGAACAGGGTTGGGTTCACAGCGACAAATTACTACAGTCAAGTAAATGCACTGGAACAGGAATAGATTCACAGCGAAAGATTTAAACAAAAAAATTGAAATCTACCACTAAGCTATCATGTTGATGGGCATAAATTGTAGAGAGTGGTACAATAAAAACCGTCCACGAAGTCATTAAGATAGTGAGCAAAGATTGTAGAGTGGTACAATAAAAACAAAGGGTATCTTGTCATGCAATGGGTATTTGTTACACGCTCACTATTTTGGGACCCATCGGGACTCGATGTGTGACGTGATTAATATCACACCGGTCACCTTTGCTTCCAAGGACGCTTCCAAGGACACTTCCTGGTGCCTTATTTTAGGCTTGCCGATTGGTCTATACAAATGTGTCTACCATTATATGCCTAATCATATGCGTGTAAAAGCGTGTAATCAGCGTGCAAAAGAGACCTTCATTATCATCTAGTGTCATGCCAGCTGGCGTAGGCGTTCATGTCTCTCCACATATTTCGGTCTGTGGTGTTCTGGATAAACTCTGCTGCTAATATTCCTCCATGCCACCGCCTCAGTCCATCCAGCATCATACAGCCTCTGCATCACTTCCCCTCGATCTTTCCGGTCGTCACGATGTTCTCCAAAAGAGACCTTAACTTTTTAAAAAAAACATTTTAGGCTGGGTGGCCCTTGGAGACCAGGTCAGTGGAAACAGACAAGGATTCGAACACATGGCCACTGGGCCGGCAGACAAGCGTGCTAGCCACTGAGCATCCGCGACTCCGATCGGTGCAGTGCGTTGGCATAACTGAACGTGCAACAACTGATAGAGAAAAATGCCGACAGAAAAGAAACAATTGCTATACATGGAAGGTTCTGTGCATCGCAGAGATAAATCTGACTGGAGACTCGTAGCTGAAGTTAGGGACACGCTAGTTTTGCTGAGCAGAATGGAGTCTATAGGTCAACAACCTAAAGTATGAATATGCTGGTGGTTGCAATCACTTGCTACTTATACATGGCTGGCCATTAAGTCAGCTTCATCTTGTTCCGGCACATACGGGTGTTGAGGGAAATGAACGAACTGATTAACTTGCTGGTTCTGCATCCGCTGTAGATGGGGATTTCCGCGACCAGAAGATACAGTTTAAGCATCTTAAACCTCTCAGTCACGCCGACCTCCAACTAGCTCAGAGATAGCATCATGTCTCGGAAACTGACATATTTTAGCCATGTCAAAGGTCACAGTGGGGTGAAAGGGACGGCGATAGAAGGCGTAATTCCTGGAAGACGGGGCAGTGGTCGACCATCACAAAAAAGTCTGAGAAGTGGAGAGGATCGACTTCATTGCACCGGATTTTATCCCGTATGGCTCAGTCTCTTTCCATAGGATAGCCCTGCTGAACGCATCGCCCATAGCACGAACTCCGTAGCTCCGGCGACAACCCCCAGGAGTCTCGCAGAAAAATGCACTCGTGAACCGAAAAACGTAGCCTGGAATCGAATGCACAGCCTTCGGAGCGCGAGGCAGACAGCTTGACCACTTCGCCACGGAGACGTCCTTCACAAAGATGGGCACAGGTCATTGAAGAAACGTTGTCATGACAACGCATGAGGTAACGGAACTTGCATAAGATCGAGAATCCTTGATAGGAGCGACGTTATGCACACACACCCCCCCCCCCCCCCCAAAAAAAAAAATATATATATATATATAAACCCTGCTGCATTATGATAACAGCATATTTTATTAGGTGAAGCTTTTCTGTTATTGAAAATATATTGTTCTTTACTTCAGTAACCTGCAGCCATTTCGAATACTGTACTTTCCAACATGTACATTGAATTGTTCTGTGTTGTAATATTTGAAATAAACATCACCGATTTGAGATCTCATTCCTACACACTTCACAACAAATTGCTTGACAATTCTAAGCCTTGTGCATTAACACTGATTCAAGCGTACATCGGAATGTTCATTGCTTGATTGATTGTGAATCACCCAATGAGATTTCGTATCCCCCTCCCCCCTCCCCCTTTCATCACGCATGGACACATTGTGCGGCTGTTTGCTGACGCCACAATGTCCACTATAAAACAGGTCTGTGGAGTTTTTACCTTGGATAATTTGGCTTGTGATCTAGAATGGAGCAGGTCGCATTGAGGCTGCCAAGGTTGTAGAAGATTGCCCAGTGGATATTCTTGTTTTGGTGCTCGCTCGCTTTGAACTCAAGCGTATTCCACCACGTGCTACTACTTCTAGTGCACTGGACTGATTGTTGTTTGCGTCTGGATCAGCTTTCCATCCTGCGACTTCAGAAGTACTTTTAATTTACGTCTCCAAGTCAAGGACAACTAGCCAATATTTTAGCCCAACTAATCGGTGTAAAGGTTGAACCTGCCACCTCAGCATCAGCACTCCGGATGTTTAAGAACGAGCATTCTTATCCATTCGGCCACGCTGACCTACGCTCAGTGGATTTGACTTCTTCTTTATAATTCATACCGTGTGGCTTTGGTAACCGTGTCAGTCCACAGCCTTCTGTTTCGCGCATAATCGTTTACCTCAATTTCTCTACATGTTTGTGTGTAGCTGCTTTTCACTCTATCTCCCGTGTATCTATCAACTTCTCAGCCTCTCTGTCTTCCAGTATTCTGTCTAACTGCCTGTCTGCCAGTCGGCCTACATGCCTTTTTGTTATTTTGCTTCTTCTTCTTCTTTCAATTGTTTTTCTTTCTTTCTTTCTTTCTTTTCTCCTTCTTTCCTTCCTGCCTACCTACCTGACTCTGTATGTCTGTCTGTCTGTCTGTCTGTCTGTCTGTCTGTCTGTCTGTCTTCTGTGTCGATCGTTCTGATTGGGCTCAGACATGCTGCGCTGAAGCGAGTTGCTTAGAATAGGAGACTGTGGAGGGATATAATAATAGGTTCGAATCCGCGAAATTTTTTTTTACAAATGTGACTTGGTCTCTCAGGCCAACTCTACTCACAATCGTTATCATGAAATGTCTGGGGAAATAAAGGCGATCGGTGACATTATGACATCACCCACCGAGTGCCGATGGGTCTAGCAACGTAGTCTCAATGCACCTGAGGATTTTAAAAGGGTCCTTTGCTACGCTTAAAGAGGCATGATCAGGCGATATCACAAGTTGATTTATTTGATTGTTTCGGGATTTGAGGTTTAAAAATTGAGCACAGCCGACTACTGGCAAGGCTGATCGTATTCCGGTACAAAATTAAAGCCCTGTCCAATCTGACGTGGACAAGGCCTAAGATTCGTACCGGAATATGATCAGCGTTGTCAGTAGTGCGTTGTGCTCAATCTTTAGATATCATAAGTCTTCAGATTTGTGGACCTAGTGCATGAATAAAGGGCAATATCAGGTAACGGTGGCAGATGTTGTGGTTGGGTAAGTTATATTAACTAGCTTAGAGGTTATGACTTTTCTCCGTAATCTCGTATACTCTCGTCGGTAACGTGATGACGGTGAGAATCAGCAGTGGTTCGAATCGCATCGGTAACTTACGGGTTATGTGAACCGTCCGCTCAGAAAGCAATGGCGAACTATTGAGCGTAATCTTGCCAAGAAATCAACATACAGCTGAAAGATGCTGGTGTTGACAGCGATGTCATGTAAAGGATATGAAAAAGTTATATTAACACATCCTAGGTCACGACATAATGAGGCATTCTAGCTAGTTCCCTTCTTTGCTATCGTTCCCTCCCGAATAACTCCTAGAAAATTATGAATTTCCAATCGAATCCTATTTTTAATATAAGATGTTTCGGCCCCGTTCAACCGTCGAATTCTCGATTGGTTATAGTTGGAGTCCTTATGGTGTAAACTCCTGAACGTAAACTTGCCAATAGATCACAACAGCAAAACATGCTGGTGTTGACTGCGACGTCTTGTAAGGATATGCAACTAACTTTTGGTGTATCTGTTTCTCTTGCTTAGATATGGCTGCGTGTTTTTGCTTCCTTGAGACTGTCTGGTTAGCTTATCTGAACAGAGCCGCACACTTGTAAGGCCTGGTGTAATTGTGTTCCCTCCCCGTCTTATGGTGTGTTTTCCTTCCGGGAGTTGTTTACCAGTCGTCATCATCCTGCACACATAGTCCCGTCTTGGTCTGTTTTCGTATCTTCTTGGTCTTCTCTGGTATATTGTGAATATTGTAGGGCAACCATTTTATTAGACTGGGTCTATCCCGGAGCCATAATGGTTGGAAACAATAAGTACTACCACTTCCGGGGATTGAACCCAGATCACCGTATTGGCAGGCAACGCGTTAACTACTATACCATCGATGCTTTATGATGATGTTCCAATCATCATCCAGTGCCTTGCTGGCTGGTGTGGGCCATCATGTCTCCCCACAAATTGCGTTCTCCGACGGCATGGATCAGTTCTTGTGTTGACTCCTTCCGTGCCATGACATAAGACTGTCAAGAATTTTCTCCCGCTGTCTTCCTCTGTCTCTCGTTCCGCAAATTTTTCCAGTTGTCACAACATGTAACAATGCTATCTGCAGAAAATATGCCAGGGATCCTGGTTGGTGGACATAATGTAAATTACTTACGTTATGCTGATGACACGGTCTTGATAGCAACAAGCCAGAAGGAACTACAGGAAATGATGGGTGCAGTATTTGTAGAAAGAGCAAAAATGGGCCTTAGCTTGAATAACAGAAAGACAAAAGTCATGGCGATATCAACGAAACAGATTGTGTCTAAATGATGTACTACGCAAATAAATCTTAGCGCAGTCATTGCGACATATTTGGCTGTAGTATACAGCGTATTATTCCAGCTTAAGATACAACTAGATTTAAAATAAATAAATACAACTAAAACTCTAAATTCCTATTTGGGAATCTAGAATGTCACAAACTTTCAATACGTCAACCCAGTCATTAACAACAACGGGAACTGGCTCTAACAATACACAAAACCAGAAACGTTAAGAATCCGGAGATGTCCGATACGGGTCCGAAGATGTCCGATGTTGGTCCGGAAATGTCCGATGTGGGTCTGGAAATGTCCGATGTGAGTCCGGAGATGTGCGATGTGGGTCCGGAGATGTCCAATATGGGTCCGGAGATGCGCGATGTGGGTCCGGAGATGTCCGATGTGTGTTCGGAAATGTCCGATGTGGGCCCGGAGATGTCCGATGTGTGTCCTGAAATATCCGATTTTTGTTCGGAGATGTCCGATATGTGTCCAGAAATGTCCGTTGTGTGTCCGCAGATGTCCGATTTGAATCCAGATATATCCGATGTGGGTCCGGAGATGTCTGATGTGAGTCTGGAGATGTCCGATTTAGATCCAGAAATATATATGACAGTGAGGACATGGAATTGTCGCTGCAGTTGAAGGTTCTGTTCATCGAACACCGGCTAAGAAATAAAAGCAACAATATTGAGTACAGAAATCTTTCGTGTAGCAACATACAGATTATTATTCTTCTTCGTCTTCGTCTTCGTCATCTTCTTCTTCTTCTTCTTCTTCTTCTTCTTCTTCTTCTTCTTCTTCTTCTTCTTCTTCTTCTTCTTCTTCTTCTTCTTCTTCTTCTTCTTCTTCTTCTTCTTCTTCTTCTTCCTTCTTCTTCTTCTTCTTCTTCTTCTTCTTCTTCTTCTTCTTCTTCTTCTTCTTTTTCTTCTTCTTCTTCTTCTTCTTCTTCTTCTTCTTCTTCTTCTTCTTCTTCTTCTTCTTCTTCTTCTTCTTCTTCTTCTTCTTCTTCTTCTTCTTCTTCTTCTTCTTCTTCCTCCTCCTCCTCCACTTCTTCTTCTTCTTCTTCTTCTTCTTCTTCTTCTTCTTCTTCTTCTTCTTCTTCTTCTTCTTCTTCTTCTTCTTCTTCTTCTTCTTCTTCTTCATTTGCGTTCATCCGGAATATTTTTGGATGTAATTGCGTTGCGCCTGTTTACAACAGAGCTGCGTTATTTGCACCTTTCGACCGACATATCCGACCTCTGCAGGCATTTGTTGACCGTGTTAACCTTCCCGGGTGTTTTGTAGGACGGTCAACTCTCATTGGCGTGGTGTCATCCCAGCTGGTCCATTCAGTACAGCCTGAGACATAACGGTCAGCCGTCAAGAGAAGGAGCCATCCACAGAGGCTTCCGTAATTGCAGAGCCGATACATATGATTGATTGATTTATTTATTTAGGAACCGACATCACAGCATTCGGGGCATTCCCATAAGCGCTCCGTTCCCATCCTCAGCAGCCAGCGAAGAGTTCCAACACCAATAGTACCAGTAGCAATCTGATTATATGTCCGTCTCGCCTATCCTCTGGGCGTCGAGCGTCGGCCAAATCCCCTCGTCACTCCATGCTGTCTCATTCTTGCCAGACCATGGTGATCCATTTGCTCCTCCAAGGTGTACACGTGCTCCCACAAGGCCGCAAACACGTCTGCCTTGTCATGCATCAATACTCCACCTAGTTTTGCAGAGCCAGCCAATCTGCCCACCTGTTCACTCCCCAGCACACCGGTATGCCCCGGAGAAAAGATTCAGGCTATGCTTGCCACCTGTGACCTCCGAAGCGAAGCAAGCCACTCTGCCCGAAGCTTGCCTGTCCTCACCTACCTCAGTATGCTTTCTGAGTCAGTTACAATAACGATGTGTATGTATCGTATTCTCCATCCAGCGGAAAGCTGCACTGACCGCCTCCACCTTCATTCTTAAGCTAGATATTGTGGTATCATATGCCAGGCTCTCCTGCACCAAACGTCGACCATTAGCATTTGCTAAGAATCCCCAGGCACTTCCCCTACCTCTCAAAACCGACCCATCTGTGTAGATAATCACATCACCCGGGCGAGCATTATCCTGAATTAGTTGCTGGATTTCCACTTTCGTGGCCCCTGCTGGCCACTCCCTGCACTCCCGGCTCAATGTGATTATAACTTTGCACATGTCTGACTGCTCCGCTGGCACTCTGATCCACTCCTCGCCTAATGTTCTCCAAGGGGCACACCTGTCTGATCGTATCCGCCGCCTGAGCCATCCATGATTTCCCTCTTATCAGTCGCTGACCCTTAACTGTGTCCAGCGCCTCATGCAAATGGTGATCTGTGTCTGCAGCTACTCTGAGGTATGCCTTCGCCTGCATCACCTTGAGCCTACCAGCAACAGTCGGCAGACCAATGATTTAGCGCATACACACTACTGGTGTGTCTCTAGTGCATCCCAGAATGACCGAAAGCCGATACATAGCGCTCTGGTACTGGGTTCACCCAAGGAATCGACACGTCCTGCGCATGGCTTCTTAACCTTACTTCCTTATATTGGGCCTCTCGTCCACCACATACAGATTCGAATCATTGACCTCTTCACAATGACACCAGACGAATTCCGGGAATTTGTAACTTAAAAATAACAGGAAAATTCTTGGAATACCCTGGTTCAAGAAGACGGAGAATACAGACATTTTACAAGATGTGAATATCGAAGAAACCTAGCTGATGAATAGCATCATGTCTCGGAATCTGAAATACTTTGACCATATTAAAAGTCAGTAGCTTCATCATCATCATGTGCCATGCCGGTAAGGCTGGTCGGTCATGTTTCGCCATTTCACGCGATCACCAGAATTGCGGATCAGCAGTGTTCTTATCTCCACCATGCTATGTGGTCAAGCTATCCAGATATTTAATTTTCTGTCTTCCCCTTGTTATTTTTCCCTCAATCTTGTCAGTTGTCACCAAGTTCTCTGGTTTATCTCTTCTCATAACGTGCCCCAAAAATTGTGACTGTCTACGTCTAATTTCTCTAATCAATTTGCGGTTTTCATTTGTCTCTTGTAGGCCTTGCTCTTTGATTAGAAAGAACAGTAATGAACGGCGTGGTATCTAGAAGAAGAGGCAGGGGTTGTCAATCACGACAGTGGACATACGACACTGAAGACACTTTGCACATGACCATGCTTGAGGCAGGGGAACTAGTAAAGAAAGAATCTGGATATTTGGGGAAGAATTGTGACGAGTGCGACCTTCTGCAAAGAAGGTGCTGCAAGATGCCATGCCATGGGGATAGACAAGTGTGGAATAGCACAAGGCAGCTCAGTGCAGAAATCAATGGCCAACAACAATTACATGCTTGTACTCAACGAGGCAAATGAATGACGTATTGCCATGTTTCTAATTAACTAGATTTGCAAATCTAAGCCACTAATTATCAGCATTGTGTTGGACATTTGGTATATTATAATCTTATTCACTTTGTTATCTTGAAGCTCAGCTTTTAAATTAATCTCATTGTCAGTTTGACCGATGTGAATGTCACACATATCGCGTTATCTTTCTGTCCCATCGCATTCAATAATACACAACTGCTGTGTCGTTGTTACAGCAAGTATATCGATAGTAATGCGTTTCGAGAAATGCAACAATGGGTACTGACACATTGCAACATATCAGGCAGCAGTGAACTGGAACAACACATACAGGTGGGCGGATCTCTACAGCAATATGATTTTAGCACAACCTATGAAACAGCAAGCGAGCAATAGGTAGACAACGATACAGGTGGGAAGATAACATAAAGAGATGGACGAACATAAATCTGACAGAATGTACCGTCAGGGCGAGAGACAGACAGTGTTGGCGATTCATTGCAGTTAACCTTCATTGTGGAGGCGGCACCTGATTGACTGAAGATGAAACAGTAGTGGGCACGTTGATATAACGGTTATGATGTAATAACATTTCACATACCAACAGCAAGTTCCTGCTCCACGCTTGATTTATTTGGATTTGGATGTGTGTAAGTGTGTGTGTGTGTGAGTGTGTGTGAGAGAGAGAGAGCAAGATAGAGAGAGAGAAGAGAGAGAGAGAGAGAGAGAGAGAGAGAGAGAGAGAGAGAGAGAGAGAGAGAGAGAGAGAGAGAGAGAGAGAGAGAGATACATGAAAAAGCAACAACTTCTTAAAAATGTCTTTTTGCATTATAAACTGTCCACAAGATGATATGGGGATGGGAAAATGTGGAATAGCAGAAGACAGCTCGTGGAGGAAATCATTACCTAACAATAATTATATGTGTACATGTGTAAACTCAAAGAGGCAAATCACCACCCTAACCATATGAAAATTGATGACAAAGATCATTGTAAGAACCCGACAGGGTAATAGCTAATAGGTTATGGTTAGAAGATGTGCACACCATCAGCATTAGATTGGGTGGAACAAGGACGGCACGCACCTTGCAGGTCCGTTGTACTCACACGATAGAATGTCAATAAATGAACTAACACTTGGCTCGCGGGCATTCGGAGTATATCTGTCGTGAGAGACGGATCATTTTTCGCCCTGCCTGTGATAATATGGCGTACTTAACAAGGGTTCCATGGCAAAGGATTTACGGTCGCAGTTCGTAATCCCGCATACCGCGTTCGAAACATAGCTGCGGGCGATTTGGCAGCAGATCACCGTGCGTTGGTTTTTACGAAATGGTATAGGTGCCGATCGTTCAGAAGGCAATGGCAAGCTTTGAACGCAAACTTGCCAAGAGATCACTGAGAAAAAACTTGCTGGGGTGACTGCGACGTTCTGTAAAAGGGTATGCAACATTATATATTAACAAGAGTTGAGCTACTGCCTATCCAGGTTGCTCGTTATGTCTTTTGGAACTGATTAATGCATTTGCTTTGTACCTGTTATGATCGGCTAATTCCATAACATTAAGTTGAACAATACAACGTGTCTTCTTCTTATAGCTGAAGTCGTGTGACGTTGGTGATCATGTTTTTTTTTTCCTGCTGATTGTCTATGATTCGCTTCTGTACATCATGATTGGCTCAATAAAGCTTTTATGAACTCTTTTCCACACCTCGACTGAGAAAGATAAATTTCAGAGACTTTTCTTCATCATACTGTCTCTGCTTGGGTTATTTTACACATAACTTCCTTAATAGATATCCAGTCTGCTGTTATTAAAGATCCTGAATATTGTAATACATTTCACGTGTATCAGATTGGTTCCATTCACTCTGATGTTGCATTTGTGTATATACTTGTTCTTGTAATAAGCATCATTTCTGTCTTTATTTTTGTGGTTTGTGATTCAGACCAAGTCCTTTGCTTTGACTGTCTTTTGCTACACACTGTGTACTTTACCGTTATTATGCTAAACTGTACGAGTGTGTTGAGTTAGATGAGATAACAACCGACATCACATAACGTTTCCCACATCTGCCACAGCCAGAGAAGTGTCCAAATACTAATAGTAACAGTCAGTCTCGCTTTTCATCACAAAAATATCCATGTATGAGCATTTCATTAACCGGAAAGTGACTATTGCATTCGTTAGGGACTTTAACATGGAGGTTTGAATACGAGCGATGTCGAATAAGAAGCATGAAGTAGTTCAGATTGAAGATTGGAGTGGCCAGAAACGAATAACAGACCCAGCGCACAAGTAGACACGTTAATCAATACAGAACCGCACAGTCGCTATAAGTTGAAGGTTTTATAAGTCGGAAAGCGGATCATCTTTGGATATGTTCGTAAGGCAATGCTGTAATCCTCACAGAACTAACATTTATATTAACAAGATAATGGCAGCCGTGGTTAGTTAGTTAGCTAGTGAACTTGCGTACCCGAACTGTTGTTCTGTGTTCAAATCTCTACTGAAGACGAATTGTCCGTGCACACCTGATCAATATCACGAATGAGTTATGGGTTATGAGTTATGAGCTAAGTATCGACATCACTGCACTTGGGACATTTCCATACACGCTCCGTCCCCTCGTTCAACAGCCAGCGAAGAGTCATACTACTAATCGTTCCAAGTGCCATCACCATGAAAGTTCTCCTGGTCTTCACTCTCAGTTTTGAGATTCGTCCAGAACCCATGCCGATCACGAATCTGCCAATATACCCATTTATATTCAGGGCCATGTGATCGTGAACGATTTCACATAGAAATTCGAGGAGGAATTTGACATCTGGTCCACTCCGACGGCCGGAGAATGAGTTAGCAACATGCTAATATTATGTAAGCTCAAAATTAAATTCACATGTATTTTGTGGGGCTCATAGAAGTAGAAGTAAGCAGTAGAAACAAGAGCACACATTAGACAACATAAAAATTGAAAGTTACATATACCTCACCGGGATTCTCTAGTCTCTATTTCTTTCTTTTACTTCATTGAGTGCCAATCGATACATGTGGATTTATTTATAAGCTGTCTTAGTGGCATCAAATGATTCTGCAATTGATATTTCTAATACTGGGTAATATTATTACTTATTTAGACTTAGTTAATAACAGGAGCCGTAAGAACTCTGTATAACTAGAGTCAATAATAACTTACTTGGGAGTTACAGAAAATGTTGCTTTCTAAATAATTTACAAAACCATACAAAATCATTAGTAAACGTAGGCAAGCCAGCTGGTAGATAGGCAAGTGGGTAGGTAGGCAGAAAGATAATTGGATAGATAGAGACTAAAGAACAGACAGGATGCAATGAGATAGAAGACAAGGAGATAAATAGATAGGTAGGCAGACAATTTTACAATCATGTAGGCACACGGGAAGAGAGTCAGTCAGACAGACAGACAAACAGGAGGCAGAGAGTTAAACACTTAGACGCAAACATTTAGGGAGAAAGATAAATAGATAGACACACAGCAAAAGACAGACAGGCCGATAGAAGGCAAAGAGATAAACAGATACACACAGATATCAAGGCAAGCAGACAGGCAGGCAAGCATGAAGAAAGACACATTCAAGCAGACAGACAGACAGACAGACAGACAGACAGACAGACAGACAGACAGACAGACAGACAGAATACATTGTCTTCCATTAAATCTTCTCTCACATATTTCAGAAAGTAGATACACGCCTTAAAGTGGATTGATCAGTTTCCGGGCTTGTCTTTCATGCATTTCATTTACCCCTTCCATATCTTCCACCCATTTCCCGGTCATTTAAATTTAATGATGTAATGTCCATATTCTCAAGTTCCATATATAACAACCCGTATCTTTTAGATCCCTGCAGCGTCTGGCCCGTTTACGCCATCACTGTTTGGTTTTTCTCGTGTCTCGTCTTTCTTCAGCATGGTCTTAGGTTCAGGGAATGGGGAGATGTCGAGATAAATGTGTGTGAGGTTCAAGGAATGGAGAGATGTAGAGGTATAGGTAAGTGAGGTTCAATGAATGGGGAGAAGTAGAGGTAAACGTGTGTGAGTTTCAGGAAATGAGGAGATGTCGAGGTAATCGTGTGTGAATGTTGGGGGAATGGGGAGATGAGAGGTAAACGTGTGTGAGTTTCAGGAAATGAGGAGATGTCGAGGTACACGTGTGTGAATGTTGAGGGAATGGGGAGAAGAGAGATAAACGTGTGTGAATGTTGAGGGAATGGGGAGAAGAGAGGTAAACGTGTGTAAGGTTCAAGGAATAGGGAGATGTCGAGATAAACTTGTGTAACAATGCTGAGAGTGACAGACTGCCCATGTCAATATATTCTATGGGAAGTGATTTCTGTCGTATTTTAATGGTTTTTTTTCGGTTTATGAACTTAGAGCTTGAAGATCTCAAATATGGATAAGAAGTAGACATTGAGGTGGTGTAATGACAATGAAAAGGAAGAGGTGGAGGAAGTGGTCAAGTGGTTGGTGATGGTACTGCTTGGGTTATGATGATTATGATGATGGCAATGACGATAATGTTGATGAGGTGGATGATGATCATGATGATGATGATGATAATAATAATAATACTAATAATAATACTAATAATAATAATAATAATAATAATAATAATAATAATAATAATAATAATATAAAGAGGACGAGTAGGAGGATAAGGAGATGAGAAAATGAAAACGATGAAAGCTGAAGAAGCAGAGGCAGACGAAGAAGAAGAAGAAGAAGAAGAAGAAGAAGAAGAAGAAGAAGAAGAAGAAGAAGAAGAAGAAGAAGAAGAAGAAGAAGAAGAAGAAGAAGAAGAAGAAGAAGAAGAAGAAGAAAAAGAAAAGAAGAAGAAGAAGAAGAAGAAGAAGAAGAAGAAGAAGAAGAAGAAGAAGAAGAAGAAGAAGAAGAAGAAGAAGAAGAAGAAGAAGAAGAAAAAAGAAGAAGACGAAGAAGAAGAAGAAGAAGAAGAAGAAGAAGAAGAAGAAGAAGAAGAAGAAAAAAAAGAAGAAGAAGAAGAAGAAGATGAAGGAGAAGACCACGCAGCAGCAGCAGCAGAAGAAGAAAAAGAAGAAGAAGAAGAAGAAGAAGAAGAAGAAGAAGAAGAAGAAGAAGGAGAAGAAGAAGAAGAAGAAGAAGAAGAAGAAGAAGAAGAAGAAGAAGAAGAAGAAGAAGAAGAAGAAGAAGAAGAAGAAGAAGAAGAAGAAGAAGAAGAAGAAGAAGAAGAAGAAGAAGAAGAAGAAGAAGAAGAAGAAGAAGAAGAAGAAGAAGAAGAAGAAGAAGAAGAAGAAGAAGAAGAAGAAGAAGAAGAAGAAGAAGGCATGCAGATAGGCTGACAGACTAGCAGTCAGACAGAGAAATAGAAGATAGAGACAATGAGGAGCGTGTATCTATCCACGGGAGATAGAGTGAAAAACAGCTACACACAAACATTCAGACAGAAAAGGAGATACACCATTATGCAGTCAAATTGACAAGTAGTTAAACAGACTGACATTATTGACAATATTCCATAATATTCTCAGCATACATTAAAAAAAAAAAAAAAAACTATGTACACGTCTTCAATTGTATCGATCAGTTTCCGGCCTTATTAAAAATGCATCTAATTTCCCCCTTCATATCTTCCGCCCATTTCCCGATCATTTAGATTTAATGATGTAATGTTCACATTCTCAAGTTCCATACATAACCACCCGTATCTTTTAGAGCCCGGATACCCTGCAGCGTCCGACCCGGTTTCCGCCATCTCTGGTTTTTCCACTGTCTCGTCTCTCCAGCATGCTCTGAGTTTCTGGGAATGGGGAGATGTCGAGGTAAACGTGTGTGAGGTTCAGGAAATGGGGAGATGTTAAGTTAAACGTGTGTGAGGTTCAGGAAATGGGGAGATGTTAATGAAACCGAAGGTAGAATATCAAGGACAGGAAGATATAATTTCCTATACTTAGGTGCTCAAAGACAAAGAAGCGCAACACTGACTTTTAATGGGCCAGAGAAGAAAAGGACAATAAGGAGAAATAGAGAAAGAGCACTGTGTATATTCTCCTCTGTTAACAAGAAAAGGGGTAGAATTAGACAGAAGATTCCAGGAGTTCTTAGGGCGGGGGATATACTGTTGTACACCCCAGACAGAAGATTACACTGCTGGACTGTAACAGGATCAATGAGTTTACACAACAAACTACAGACTAAATTAAACCAATTAAGAACAAAATTAGGTTATTATTGACAGAACTGCATGATTCAGGGACAAACAGGCATCTTGACATGTCACATAACTGACATATACAGAAATGGGAACCTATGTTCCCACAGTAATCACTGCTGCCTAACATCGCTATGCACATGACTAGGTACCCATCTCCACAAACCAACAAGGACATGGCAACAACAGAGCCTCAACGTAAACAACAACGGTAACAGCAGGTATGGACTCTCTATTGTAATCATCTCAGGACTCATGGACAGTCGGTACATACAAAAATGGGAATCTGAAATCCCACAGTTAGAGATAACTGCTGCATAGCACTGACTACAGGGGCGGTCTCTAAATGACAGTGAGACCTCAATCATGTTCAGTTGAGTCGAAGGGCACCCTCAATACCCACACAAGACACCCACATCACATAAGTCGGCTGGGACCAGATACAGCGAAGAGCCATAACATAACGAATAACAAAACTATAACCCTAACAGCAGACATATAGTGGCATAAAAAGGTATAAACAGGTATACGAATGGGTATACGAAAGGGAGTGTGAGTGGCCTACGACATTAAACAGAGCTGGGGCTCAAGTTTGCTCTACAACAACAATCATGGCCAGGGGTCACTACCAAGAGTCCAGTGACTGGGGAGGGCTGGTTAAAGCCTCCCTATTTGATGGTATCTACATCTCTACAGCGATCTACCTAATCGCTCCTTCGGCCACGGTTGTCTGGTTTTGAGAGACCGGGAAACTGACACGCGCCTCTATTTATCCTTGCTTCCAGAGCGGCTTCTCATCGTACCCCAGGGCACTGCAACGGATGCTGGTATTGGTAACATCATCATCATCATGTATCGCGCCAGGCGATCACATTAAGGTAAACGTGTGTGAGGTTCAGGAACGGGAGATGTCGAGGTTAACTTTTGTGATAATACTGAGAGTGACAGACTGCCCATGTCAACATATTCTTTTGGGAGTGTGATTTCTCTCATATTCATGTCATGTCTGTCGGTTTGTGAACTTAGAGCTAGGAGAGCGGCTTCATCTAACCTGATAGAATGTAATACATCCTGGTTTTAATTTGAAGGTGGTCGGAAACAGATTCCATGCCAGCTTTAGTCGTTGGCTACGGAACGTAAAAACTGATCACCTATTCTTCCGTGCACTCAGACCTATAAAAATGTGATGGTCCTAACACTTCCTGGAATCCTACCTCGACCCAGCCTACAATGGACACGAGGATATTTCCTGGGCAACAAGACCGGCCGACGCGACATCGAGCAAATATAACCCATCGAGTACCGAACAGTCTAAAATACATATACCAAATATGCCACAAGGCCTGAAAAATGGGTTCTTTATTTTATGATTATATCCCGTCTATCTCTAGTTATAGCCTCGCTCCGTGGCGATGGCGTGACAGACGCGATTCATAATGCCGCTTACCTCGTTCGAAATACAGCGGTGACCGATTTGGCAGCAGACTGTGTCTCGCTGGTTTTAACGTGTTGGAATGGGAGCCGGTCGATTAGAAAGCAATGGCAAACTATTGAACGTAAATCTTTTTTTTTTTTTTTTCCCCGCGTTTCCATCCTGTTTCAGGATATTGCTGTCAACACCAGCATCTTTCAGCTGTATGTTGATTCCTAGGCTAGATTACGCTCATCAGCACGCCACGACTTTCTGAGCGACCGGCTCCATACTCTCATAAGTCACTTTTGCGATTCGAACCACTGCTAATTCTCGTCGCGTCACGTGACGAGAGTATTCAGAGTTAGCGGAGAAAGCTGCTAACTCCTCGGCCACGGAGCCGGTTGAACGTAAATCTTACAAAGACATAACAACTGCAGTACAATGCTGGTGTTGACTGCAACGTCCTGTAAGGGATATGCCACTTAAAAAAGTTTCTAGTTATGAGGGACGGGTGGAAATTGAAGCGGATCTTTTGATTTTATCTTTCAATTTAAAATAAATAATCTTCCTCGTGCATGTTTGCTTCCCCTACATTTCGCCAAGTGAGATTAAGCAGGTTAATTCCTCTATTCACGCGCCTAAATATATTTTATTTTTCAAATATTGATTCAATTTAGTAATTATCTTATCTTCTTTCTGAGGGTCAGCATGCCCGAATGGATAAGAGTGCGCGCTCTTAAACTTCCGGTGTGCTGATACCGAGGTAGCGGGTTCACCCTTTACACCAGTCAGTGGGACTAACATGTTGCATTCTCGTCCTTGATTTGGGGATTTGAATTACAAAGACCTCAGAAGTCGCAGTGGATTTGTCTGGTGGCGAGAAGCACTGGTAAAGCTAATCCACAAGCAAAAATCAGTCAAGTGCACAATAAGTAGTTTTTTTTTTTTTTGGCGCTCGCTCGCTTTGAACTCAACCGTAGTCCATACATACTTGTGATGGACTGAATTTTGCGTGTCGATTAGCTTTCCATATTAACAATGTCCCTCGCCATCAGGCGAACCCACTCCGACTTCAGAGGTACTAGTAATTTACGTCCCCAAGTCAAGGACGACAATAAGTAGTACCACACCAGATGTTTAATAATGAGCGTTCTTATCCATTCGGCCAGTATGGACCCGGTTCCACCACACCGAAGACTGTACGGTTGTGTCTTTACAAACAACAAACTTCTGACATTCTTTTCCCTGATCCCGGTGTTGTGGACAAGACGTCCAGCTTTCTCCACAAAACCGAAAACTCACAGGGCCCGTGTGCACATTTCGAACATCAGCAGTTTCCAAACCACAAGGGCAGGCCGAATGTGCCCCTGTCCATGCTACATGTAAAAATTAGAAAGGTTGCCCACAAAAGAATAATTATAGCAATGTGTGATTCTGGCATACACACGTGTAGACCATCGTTAGTGCAGCAGAGATTCTCCTTGTGTGTTTCTGCATTCACACGTGGGCCCTAGTTAGTGCAGCAGATATTCTCCTTGTGTGTTTCTGCATTCAGACATGGGCCCTAGTAAGTGCAGCAGAGATTCCCCTTGTGTGTTTCTGCATTCACATGTGCACCTTAGTTAGTGGAGTAGAGATTCTCCTTGTGTGTTTCTGACATTCACTATTTTGACCTTAGTTAGTGCAACGGAGATTCTCCTTGTGTGGTTGTGATATTCACTATCTGGACCTTAGTTAATACAGCGGAGATTCTACTTGTGTGATTTATGCGAGGAGACTGAAAGCACTCATGAATACATCCGTGAGCATTGAAAGTGATTCTTGGCGACTCGCTACCTCCTTTCCCCAAATAATGCTTTCCTCATCATCCATGTTGAGCGCCACAAAATCATGTTGGGAGCGTATACCACTAGAAGACTTGTGGCATCCCCCCGTCTAAACCTGTCCTACACGGGATGCCCCACCGGTAGTAGCTCTACCGTCTGTATTGACCGTGGGCTTACCTGGCAGCGAGTCTTAATAAAGTTATTTGCTTATCCAATACAGACGTTGCAGTTAACACCAACATGGTTTGCTGTTGTGATCTCTTGGCAAGTTTACGTTCAGTAGTTTGCCATTGCTTTCTGAACGACCGGCACCCATACCATTTCGTGAAAAACAAACGCACGGCGGTCTGCTGCCAAATCATTAGCAGCTATGTTTCGAACGCGGGTATGCGGGATTACGAACCCGTCCGTAAACCTTTCGCCACGGAGCCGGGTCTTAATACGTTTGGGCTGAAACTGTGGGTACACTCACGGCATAGTAGGGGTTTAACACCCGCACCAGTCACTTGCACTTAATATGTTTGGGCTGAAACTGTGGGTACACTCACGGCATAGTAGGGATTTAACACCCGCACCAGTCACATGCACTTAATACGTTTGGGCTGAAACTGTGGGTACACTCACGGCATAGTAGGGGTTTAACACCCGCACCAGTCACTTGCACTTCAGCGTTGACTTCTCCTTCAGAAAGCAAAGACACATTCATTTATTCATATTAAGTAGCATGTCCTTTGCAGAACCTCGCCCATAACAACCTTCCGGAAAACTTCTTGGTCATAAGCAAGATGTCCCGCGTCCGATACACACATCTGGAGATCATCTGCCACACCCTGCACCCATCTTCTCTTTGGCCTTCCTCTTCCCCTCTTCACGGGCATATACCCCTCCATTATTGTTCTCTCCAAACTGTCATGATGTTTCAAGTGACCAAAATATTTCAATGTTCTTTGTTTCATCGTCTTTAGTAGCCAACCTTCTTCAATATTCAGCTCTTGAAGTATGGATGCATTTGTTCTTTTCTGTAAAGGCAAATTACTCCACGTAAAATTACCTTGAACTTCAATCAACCTTTGGTTAGGGTTTATCACAACGTCCTGAAAAAGACAGACACCATCTAGAATACTTGATGGCCTCAGGGTTTTCGAAATTAGATATGCCTGTTTGTGTGTCCTCGCATGGCTACGCGTAGTATCATTTATTTCTGGCTCCTTTAAATAGGCAGAGACGCGCGTGTGACGTCAGTTGCCAGGGATTGATCTTCTCTGCTTCAGCAAGTACCGTTATCAATGTCGATCCAACAACAACTCTCATTCCCTCGGTTATTGCCAAGTTTCCTTGCGTCATATTGGCTGATGTTTTTTTTTTCTAAGATGTTTTTCGCGTCACGGGTTGCCATCATTTACTCTTCTTCGGTAATCAGAGCCCGGGTATAACATGGATTATCTTCAGATATGGAGATTGCTTGAGATATAAATAGTATATCTGTATACTGCGGAAGACTTGTCCCCCCATGCTACGCGTTCAGCGGCGACTTGTAGCTGTAGTTATCATTCTTAATTATACACACCACAGCTTGCCATCGTTTGCTCTTCTTCAGTAATTACCTTTGCGGTTTAATATTGATGTATCCTCGGGTTGGATGTCACATGTGAAGCGAAATTTGTATATGTTACGAATATACCTGTAATTGTGTATGGATGTGATACGTGGACAATGAGCAGACAGAGTTAAAAACATCTAATGGCAGTGGAAATATGGTTTCTAAGAAAAATGCAAAGAATACCATGGGCAGACAGAAAAAGAAAACGAATGATTAAGCCCTACAATAAATAATTGAAAACTGTAAACTGAAACTGATTAGTGATGTTAGGACAGTCAGGATTTTGTGGACAAATTACAAGAAGAAATAAACTATAGAACTTGGTGATAACTGGCAAGATTGAGGGGAAAAGAACAAGAGGAAGACAGAGAGGTAAATATCTGGATAGTTTGGCCACATGGCATAATCGAGACAAATAGAAAGAACTGATCCATGACTCTTGATATTGCTCTCTCGGAACAAATCGCCGCTGAACGCATAATATGGAGGGACAAGTCAAGAACTGGAATAAAGACATAGGACTAAATAATTGCAGACAGTCACACACTGAGCGTGTGAGACGTCGGATGGTGCGTGGTAGTGGAAATGACCATGTGTTCACATACATTTACTTTTTACATTTAAAGTGCGAATTAGTCTCATCAGTGATATTTGCTACCGCCTTAGGTTGTGGTTATTATGCCTTTTTAAAAGCACAATATTATAAATTATTGCCTTTCAAGACGGCAAGGTGCCACTAGAAGTAAGATATATATATATACATACATATGTATATGTGTGGCTGTGTGTGGTTGTGTGTAGGTGTGGTTGTATGTGTGTAGTTATATTTACTGCCCTAAAATGCCAGACAGCTAATGACCTACTTATGTTTGTTTTGTTGCATATCCCTTACAGGACGTTGCAGTCAACACCAGCATTTTTCAGCTGCTGTTGATGTACTAGGCAAGATTACGCTAAGTAGTTTGCCATTGCTTCTGAGCGATCGGCTCACATACCCCCGTAAGTTACCAGCGCGGCGCGAACCCCTGTCGATTATCGCGTTACTCACGAGAATACACGGGATTACAGAGAAAGACGTTAATCCTTGCGCCTACTTATGTTATAAACTCTTAAATTTCTGACATTTCTCAAATCCACTAGAAAGAGATATCCGGTAAGAAAATATACAGAGTCAGTCCAGTTCTGAAGCGTGTTTTCTAGATAATTCTCTAGTAGAGAGACATAAACCCCCAGTTATTTATCCGTTAAACTGGTTTCATTTCCGTAAAATTGTCACCTCGACGACGGCTGCGATTTCAGAAATATCTATACTGCTTCCTGTGTCTGACTGATGAAATAGAGATTAGCTTTGTCGCGTCTGATAGCGTTAGATAAGAATTGGTAGTTAGCGTTAGATAAATATTGGTACCTAGCGTTAGATAAACATTGGTAGCTAGTGTTAGATAAACATTGGTAGCTAGCATTAGATAAACATTGGTATATAGCGTTAGATAAACATTGGTAGCTAGTGTTAGATAAACATTGGTAGCTAGCATTAGATAAACATTGGTAGCTAGTGTTAGATAAACATTGGTATATAGCGTTAGATAAACATTGGTAGCTAGTGTTAGATAAACATTGGTAGCTAGCATTAGATAAACATTGGTAGCTAGTGTTAGATAAACATTGGTAGCTAGTGTTAGATAAACATTGGTAGCTAGCATTAGATAAACATTGGTAGCTAGTATTAGATAAACATTGGTAGCTAGCATTAGATAAACATTGGTAGCTAGTGTTAGATAAACATTGGTAGCTAGAGTTAGATAAACATTGGTAGCTAGCATTAGATAAACATTGGTAGCTAGTATTAGCTAAACATTGGTAGCTAGTGTTAGATAAACATTGGTAGCCAGTGTTAGCTAAACATTGGTAGCTAGTGTTAGATAAACATTGGTAGCTAGTGTTAGATAAACATTGGTACCTAGCATTAGATAAACATTGGTACCTAGCGTTAGATAAACACTGGTAGCCAGTGTTAGCTAAACATTGGTAGCTAGTGTTAGATAAACATTGGTAGCTAGTGTTAGATAAACATTGGTACCTAGCGTTAGATAAACATTGGTAGCTAGCATTAGATAAACATTGGTACCTAGCGTTAGATAAACACTGGTAGCCAGTGTTATCTAAACATTGGTAGCTAGTGTTAGATAAACATTGGTAACTAGTGTTAGATAAACATTGGTAGCTATTGTTAGATAAACATTGGTAGCTAGTGTTAGATAAACATTGGTAGCTAGTGTTAGATAAACATTGGTAGCTAGTGTTAGATAAACATTGGTACCTAGCGTTAGATAAACATTGGTAGCTAGTGCTAGATAAACATTGGTAGCTAGTGTTAGATAAACATTGGTAGCTAGTGTTAGATAAACATTGGTAGCTAGTATTAGATAAACATTGGTAGCTAGCGTTAGATAAACATTGGTAGCTAGTGTTAGATAAACATTGGTAGCTAGTGTTAGATAAACATTGGTAGCTAGTGTTAGATAAACATTGGTACCTAGCGTTAGATAAACATTGGTAGCTAGTGCTAGATAAACATTGTTAGCTAGTGTTAGATAAACATTGGTAGCTAGTGTTAGATAAACATTGGTAGCTAGTATTAGATAAACATTGGTAGCTAGTGTTAGATAAACATTGGTAGCTAGTGTTAGATAAACATTGGTAGCTAGCATTAGATGAACACTAGTAGCCAGTGTCAGCTAAACTTTGCTAGCTAGTGTTAGATAAACATTGGTAGATAGTGTTAGATAAACATTGGTAGATAGTGTTAGATAAACATTGGTAGCTAGTGTTAGATAAACATTGGTAGCTAGTGTTAGATAAACATTGGTACCTAGCGTTAGATAAACATTGGTAGCTAGTGCTAGATAAACATTGGTAGCTAGTGGTAGATATACATTGGTAGCTAGTGTTAGATAAACATTGGTAGCTAGTGTTAGATAAACATTGGTAACTAGTGTTAGATAAACATTGGTAGCTAGTGCTAGATAAACATTGGTAGCTAGTGCTAGATAAACATTGGTAGCTAGTGCTAAATCAAATCAAATCAAATCAACTTTATTAGGGTCACAAATTGGGCGCGCAGGCCCGTCTTACATTCGGCCCTTCCAATCACTCGTCTTTCGTTCATCAAGAGCATTATACATTTACATAGGAAGAAAAATAAACATTGTGAAATGAATGTTGTAAACATAAACAAGGCTAATTACTATGTTATGAGGCCCATCTCCCACCTATCCATACATCACCCCACCCACACAACACCCCCACCTACCCACACACATGCGCACCAAGGGACACATACACACCCCCACCTACCCACACACACGCACACCAAGGGACACATACACACCCCCACCTACCCACACACACGCACACCAAGGGACACATGCATACCCCACCAACCGACCCATCCCCCTCCCGCACATCCCCCACCCACACACACTGCCCTCACCTGATCCCCCAACCAAAACACACTCGCCACCCACAAACATTCCCCCACCAACCCACACATCCCACGCCCATCCACATACACATCCTACCCCACACATCCTCTCCCCACCCACACCTCAAACCACCCATCCCCCAGCCACATCTCCATCGACAACATATTCCCCACCCATGCACACAATCCCCCACCAACCCGCACATCGCACATCCACATCCCAAAACCATACACACACATCCCCACCAACTGACATGTCCCTACCCCCCCCCCCCCCACACACACATCTCCCTAACCACCTATACATCCCCAATCCACTCACACACACCCCACAACCCACACATACAACTTCCACCCACCCACACATGCCTTAACCTAATCCCCCACCACACAATCCCCCACCCGCACATCACATACACCCCCTACCACGCACTATTCCCAACCCACGCACCACACACACACATATCCCTCACCAACACATCCCCACTTACACACCACACACATATCCCCCACCCAGATAACACACAATATTCCCACCCACACCCACACAGATACCCTTACCCATCCACCCCAGATACCCCCACTCACACACCACAAAAAATCCCCACCCACACACACAAACCTCACCCACACAATATCCCCAACCACACACGCATTCCCTACCCGTCCACCAACACACACTCACTCACGCATACATCCTCCACTACGCACCCACACACCCCCACCCACCCACCTCCAACAATACATCTCTCGATCACAATACCCCTACCCCCACACACATCCTCCACCCAATCACACATCCCACCCCGACACATACAACTCCCTTACCCACCTACACATCCCTAAGCCACTCACACACCCCCACCCACACATTCCACATCCACACACACACATCTCCCATCCACACTCCCCCACATACTTCCCCAACCACCACAATCCCCTACTCACCCACACATATACCCCACCCATACGCACATTTCCCACACCCATCACACACATCCTCACACCACACACTATCCTCCACCCATACCACCACAAACATACCCTCCACCCACACATCATTCACACATCCCCCACCAACACACCGCACACATATCTCAAACCCACACACCATACACTTCTCCCCACCCGCCCTTGCATCCCAAATACACCCAACACAACTCCGCCTCCCACACATACTTCCTCAAACCATCCACACATCTCCACCCACATAAACACACATCCCCTGCATCCGTCCCATACACATATCCTCCACCCATACACACATCCCCCACACCTATTCCAACACCCCTACTTTCACCCCCACACATCCATCCAACACCCACAAATACCACTACCCACCAAAACCCACACACCCCAACCCATCCAAACGCATACCCCCACCCATACATATCCCCACACTCACACACATCCTCCACATACACTCATTCACTCTCCCGCTCACTCATTCACTCATTCACTCTCCCGCTCACTCATTCACTCTCCCGCTCACTCATTCACTCTCGCGCTCACTCGTTCTGTCTCTTATTCACACTCACTGACTCTCTCACTCAAACTACAGTAATGAACATAAGTTTATATTATGCATGATAAAATCAAATGGTATTTAACTGATAATATGACAGATGAGAATACACAAACATATGGATTCGCGTGTTACATAACATGCGTGTTACATGACATGCATCTGCTCAGCTCTCTCTCTCTCTCTCTCTCTCTCTCTCTCTCTCTCTGTGTGTATTCTTTCATATACACACTCTCACACGCATGCGCGCGCTCACACACACACACACTAACACATCAACTCTCCCACTGTCTCACTCTCTAACACACAATCCTTCACACACACACACACACACACACACACACACACTCACTTTCTCAATCACACTCTCTCACACATACACATACACATGAACGCATGCACATGAACGCATGCACGCACGCATACTCCCTCACTCACTCTCACACATACACGTACGAATGCATGCACGGACACATTCCCCCACCATTTCTCGCTCAATCACTCTCTGCACACACACGCATGCACGTGCGCACACACGCATTAACTCTCTCCCTCTCTCTGACACCCACTTTCTCTCTCTCTCTCTCTCTCTCTCTCTCTCTCTCTCTCTCTCTCTCTCTCTCTCTCTCTCGCTCCCACACGCACACACATATATAGTGAACAATTATAGTTAAGCAATTATAATGAACAATTATACTGAACAATTATACCAGTAAATGAATTATGGTGGCATATAGTCGGTATGGATTAAGTATTGAAAGAGTTTTCGGTTAAATGTGTAGGGACTCATTGGAGTTTTCAGATCTGGAGGCAGATCATTCCATAAGTGAGCACCAGAATAGGCGAAACATGTTTTGTATAGGTCCAATCTAGGCTTTGAGACATGTAACAAATTTAGGCGCTTGCTGTTCATTGCATTAGATTGAATCAGCGGCAGAAGATACTCTGGGGTATTTTGAGATATAATTTTATTCACTAATTTGGCTTTGTTGAAAAGGAAGCGCTTTTGTAGTGGTAGAAGTCTTAGATGACTGTACAAATTATTACTTTCAACGTGCTTTATGCCAGAAATCAGACGAATAGCGCGGTTTTGTAGAGAACATAGTCGTTTTAAATTAGATTTAGGGCAACCATCCCAAACTGTGGAACAGTAATCGAGATGTGATTGGATATAGCATGTATAGAATATTTTTCGTGTGCTTTCGTCCAGGAAGTGCTGAATGTTAGCAAGTTGGTAAACTTTTTGTGCTATTTTCTTGGTAAGAACGTGAACATGAGAGCTCCAGTTCAAATGGCTGTCTATTAAAAGCCCTAGTGTTTTATGTTCAGTTACATTAACTATAGGTAACGTGCCCATGCGGAGTTCGAGCGGTGATCCAGTTATAACTAGTGTCTGTAGGTTTTGTCTGGTCGTTATTAGCATGGATTTGGTTTTGTCGATGTTAATTTGCATGCGGTTTTCATTGCTCCATCTAGTAAGATTATCAAGTTCCTTTTGTAAAGAATTCTCTAATTCACTACGGTTTTCTTGACTAGTATATATAGTACAGTCGTCTGCAAATAGATCACAAGTTGTATTGATATATAAAGGAAGATCATTAATATAAACTGCAAAAAGCAGCGGACCTAGTATTGAGCCCTGAGGCACACCAATATTAAGCTGTGTGGGTCTTGATAGACAGTTGTTGAAGGACACGACTTGTTGCCTGTCGGATAGAAATGACGTAATTATGTTCACCATGTTGGTGCTTGTCTTCATTTGCTTTAGTTTTCTAATTAAAATATCGTGATCTACCATATCAAAAGCTTTTTTAAAGTCTACAAACACCGCTCCACAAATTCTACCGTTGTTGATGTTTAAGTGCCAGTTATCGGTCATTTTTGTTAGAGCACTATGGCAAGAATATTTAGGTCGAAACCCAGATTGACTGTTAATTATTAGATCATTGTTAATTAAATGGTGTAACGTTATTTTATGAATGTGTTTTTCTAGTGGTTTTGATAGCGACGATAGTAAGGAAATAGGTCTATAATTACCCAAAACGCTATTATCGATTGAGCCATTTTTAATTAGCGGAAACACTTTAGCAATTTTAAATGCAGATGGAAAGTAGTTTTTGGCCAGGCACTGGTTATATATGAACGTTAATAACTCGCTAATGACTGGTGCAGCACAACGAAGAATTCTATTACTGATACCATCTAGGCCGTGTGAGTTTGTTGATTTGAGGTTCAAGAGATATTTATAAACGTCTGCAACAGACATTAAAGGAATCTCAGCGGGAATATTTCTGGTGCACTTCTCCTCACAGAATGCTAGATAAACATTGGTAGCTAGTGCTAGATAAACATTGGTAGCTAGTGTTAGATAAACATTGGTAGCTAGTGTTAGATAAACATTGGTAGCTAGTGTTAGATAAACATTGGTAGCTAGTGTTAGATAAACATTGGTAGCTAGTGTTAGATAAACATTGGTAGCTAGTGTTAGATAAACATTGGTAGCTAGTGTTAGATAAACATTGGTAGCTAGTGTTAGATAAACATTGATAGCTAGTGTTAGATAAACATTGGTAGCTAGCATTAGATAAACATTGGTAGCTAGTGTTAGATAAACATTGGTAGCTAGCATTAGATAAACATTGGTAGCTAGTGTTAGATAAACATTGGTAGCTAGTGTTAGATAAACACTGGTCTGACAGCGTAAGGTAAACATTGGTAGATCGATAGTGTGAGAAAAATATTAGTAGATACTATTATATAATCATTGGTCTGAAAGCGTTAGATAACCATTGGTAGCTAGCGTTAAATAATCATTGGTCTGATAGTGTTAGATAAGCATTGGTAGTTAGTGGTAGATATACATTGATCTGACAGCGGTCGAATAACATTGGTCTGACAGCGTTAGATAAACACTGGTAGACGGTGTTAGATCCATATTGGTAGCTAGCGTTAAAAAACATATTAGTCTGACAGCGTTAGTTAAACATTGGTCAGACAGCATTAGATAAATATTGTTTCACTCTCATCTCATCTCATCTCATCATGTTCCTCTTGTACCTTGCGGTGTCAAGGTGAAGTATAAACATCGTGAGAGTGCCCGATTATGGGCTTCATGTATCGATATTCCCATGGACTCTGCTATTCCCTCCGTCCAACGTTTACGTGGTGGGCCTGTTTCCATCTGGTCTGTACATCATTGCTTGTTGTGGTATACTGTTAGTTGGTAACCTACTTGCATGGCCAAACCATTTGACTTGCTGCTTTCTAATAAAATCTAGTGCTGCTATAACCTCCACTTTAGTCCTGATTTCTTCATTTCTGATCTTATCTCTTCTTGATACGTTCAGTATTCTTCTCAGGAATCTCATTTCTGTTGTTGTGATTTTTCTTTTTTCTGTCATTGTCCAGGTTTGGCATTGGTAGCATAGAGTTTGTAGGAAGATTGTATTGTAGAGTGCTTTCTTGGTAGTTATTGATACATATTTGTTCTTTAGTATTGGTGCCATGTGTCCAATTAGTTGGTTTGCCTTATTGCCTCTATTTTTGATCTCGTCTTCTGATCTGTCATTTGATGATATTATACTTCCTAGGTACTTGAAACTCTTTACTTGTTTCAAGGAATGTTCGTTTAGGCGAATTGTTGCTGTTTTTTCTTCTTTAGTTATAGTCATTACCTCTGTTTTGCTTGTGCTAATTTTCATGTTATGTTCCCTACACATTTCGTTTAGACTATTCATGTGGTCTTGTAATTCATCTTCTGATTTTGCTATTAGTGCTTGGTCGTCCGCAAACGAGTTTTTGTAGAGTTCTCTAATGGTTAGATTTGCAGATGGTTCTTCTTCTGTGTTCTCGTCATTTGTTATTCTTGCGGTCTCTGTTTGGCTAGTTTCTTTACACATGTTGTCTAAATATGTTATGAACAAGAGAGGGGACAGGACACAACCCTGTCGTTCTCCGGATCTTATGGTGAAGGGTTCTGAGTGTCCTCCAGTTACTCTCACTATGCATTCACTGTTGTTGTATAAGCTTCTACATAGGTTTGTTAGATGTGTACTCACTCCATATTGTTTAAGGATTTCCCACAGCTTTATTCTATCTACTCTATCAAATGCCTTTTCTTGGTCGACAAAGGCTAAGTGGAGTGTTTAATTGAATTCGATTGATTTTTCTATAAGTTGTCTAAGAGCAAAAAATGGCGTCTGTGCATCCTGTGTTTTTATCTAAATCCAAGTTGTGTTTCGCTTAGCAGGGGTTCTATAATAGGTCGTAATCTCTTCTCAAGAATTTTGCAAAATATTTTCCCAGTATCACTCAACAGTGAAATGCCTCTGTATTGTGTGCAATCTCTTTTGCTGCCTTTGTTTTTCCAAATTGGACTAATTATGGCGTTTCCCCAGTTCCGTGGCGTCTGTTGTTCTATCCAAACATGGTTGAATAGTCTATGTAGCCATGCTGCTCCTACTTCTCTTGCTGCTTTAATAGTTCATTTGGTATTTCATCTTGTCCCGGTGATTTGTTCTTTGGGGCTAATCTGATGGTTTCTATAATTTCTTCTTTTAGTATGTCTGGGTCTAGTTCTTCGGTGGTATCTGTGTAGGTTTCTTGAATTCCTGTGACATCTGATGGGATGTTGAGAAGTTGTTCGAAGCACTGCTTCCATCTTATTAGGATTTGTTTTTGTTCAATTATTGGTTCTCTATTTTCGCTGTTAATTATTTCAGTTGGGTCAAAGGTTTCTCCTCTGGTTCGCATTGCACTTATATTTTTGTAGAAGTTTCTAGTTGCCTCCTTGTAGTTTTTATTTAGGGTTTCTCCATACTCTTCCCAGTCTTTTTGTTTTTCTCTCTTTACTATTCTATTCACAAGTCTTCTCGCTATTCCATATTCTATGTAATCACATTCCTGTTTGCTCTTCAACCACGTTTTATATTTTTCCTTTTTGTCTTTTACCGCTTTCTTTACCTCTGTGTTCCATCAACTTGTTATTTACTTTATCCGTGTTTTGAGATTTTTCGTGGTTCCACATGTTACTTTTGCAGTATTTAAAATGCTTGATTTGAACATCTCCCATTCTTGTTCCACTGTTTTTCTTTCTATAGATAATTTTACAAAGATTTCAGTTAGTTCTTTCTCGTAATTTTCCCTTACTGCCTCGTCTTTAGGGTTTTTAAAGTTTACTGATTCGCATGGCATGTATTTTCCTGCTCTTTGCTTTCTTCTTTTGATGGTTCTTATTGTAGCAACGACTGCTTTATGATCTGTGTTTATACTTAAATTGGGCACTGCCCTTGCATCTAATACATTTTTCTTTCTGTTATTTCTTGTTAATATAAAATCAGTTTGGTTTTTAGTATCTAGATCGTTCCATTTATACCAGGTGTATACTTGTGAGTCTTTATGTTTATAGAATGTGTTTGTTATATAGAGGTCGTGTTGGCTGCATAGCTCTATTATTCTACGTTCGTTATTATTCCTTTCATTATGCTGATCTCCAAATGCTCCCAGATGTTTTTCTATGCCCACTCTGTTATGTCCTAGTCTTGCATTGAAGTCTTCCATAACTATGATGGTGTCCTGCTTATCTATTTTATTTAGCATGTCATGGATGTCTTCGTAGAATTCCTCGCATTATTACTCAATTTTGTTTGTATTACACGGTGCACATATTTGTACATATGTTGTAATTGTTTGTTCTTTTATTCTCACTGTTATGATTCTTTCTGATATATATTTTATTTCTAATATTCCTTTTGCTAGCCGTGGTTCGATGACTATTCCCACAGCGTGTCTTGCCCTTTCTTGCTGTTCTACTCCAGAATAGACAAACGTGTAACTGTGGTGGAGCTCCTTGCATCCTTTCCCCTTTGTTCTGGTGTCCGCTATTCCCATCATTCCAATTTTCCTCTCTTCCATTGTTTCTATAAGTTCTTCTTCTTTACTATTGAAACCGCAAACGTTCATTGTGCCTATTTTTTTGAGTCGCTGATCTATCTCGGAGTCCATTAACATTGCCGGGTTGATATCCGTTTGGGTCAGTCCGTTTATACTTCTTAGTTTTTCTACGAGCAGTGTGAAGATCACCTACCGGCTTGCTAGGCCAGTCGCAGGTTTAGGACTCAAATCTGACCACAGGGAGTCCACCCCCTATGGCGAGACATGACCTCACGGTCATGGTTTCCCGGTCTGCACCACGCAGAGGCGGGGGTTGACTTGTGTAGTCTGCGGGTCATCGGCAGGCTACTAATTTTCACTTTTCACCCCTCCTGGGAGAGGCTAGCCGATCCCAACCCTGCTGACTGCAGGGCCAGGTGCATTGTTTCTCTACAGGCTTCAATCCAATCCTTCAATCAGATTGTATATTAGCAAATGTACACAATCCAGTTACACGCATAAAATCCATGTTTTTATAGACCAATCGGCATCAATCAGAATACATACTATTTTATTGTTACCCCCAGCTAAACTCTATGAGTAAAAAATACCTATGGCTGGCAGAATGAGCTTTTAAAAGAAACATACTGACTGTGATGAAAACAGATGCTGAAAAAGATGTTTGCTCTAAGTGTTCTTTAACTCAGCTTCAATCAATCAACCAATCATTCAATCAATCAATCAATCATTCAATCAATCAATATTATCAATCAATCAATTAACAGTCACACTAATATGACATCACCATAATGAAGGTGGGCTACAATGGATCGCCCACGGTTTATGTTCTGAGTTTGTTGCATTTTCTGACGGTCTTCATCCTTCTCTTGAAGCCATTAGCTTAAACTATGTCTTTCCCAAAGGACACACATTAATTAGCATTGCTCACGTCTAGATCTAACCCTCGGATCCTAATGATTCCATCTACTCACCTTCATAAGAACTGATTCGCTGAGTTTCTCTCTGTTGACGATCTTGATAGCCACTCTCTTCCCAGAAACACAGTGTACTCCAAGCTTGACCAGACCTAGAGGAGACAGGTTATAAATATTTAATATCCAAATAACGAAAACTATGAAAATTAGCAGTAGAAAGGAGAGGTCATCAATGAACATCACAGTAAACAGGGAGATACTTGAACAAGTAACAAGTTTCTCCTATCTTGGACATGTAATAACAGATGATGGCAGAAGTGAAATAGAAATCAAAAAGAGAATAGGAATAGCCAAAAGTGTTTTCAACAACATGAAATCAGTATTAACATCTAGAGATATTAACAAAATGAGAATAACCACATTGCATGTGTTCAACCCTAGTATATGGCGCGGAAGCCTGAACAATGAACAAGCAATTAGAAAGTCGAAAAGAAGCCCCTAAGAAGCGGATAAACAGAAGAATGTGTCGTATTTCATGGAAACAAACAATCAAATACAGAAATTATAGAAAAACTAGGAATGAAAAGAGTTGATGAAAGAAATAAAAAAAGAGACAAGTGAAATATTTCGTCTACATTAAAAGACATTTTAAAAAAAGTTAGTTGCATATCATTTACAGGACAATGGCAGTCAAACTCAGGTTTTTTTTTTCTTGGATAATTTACGTTCTGTAGTTTACCATTGTTTTCTGAACGACTGGCACTTATTCCTTTGTATGGGATCCAATGCAATGCGGTATGCTTCCAAATCGCCCACAGCTGTGTTTCGAACGCGGTATGCGGGATTACGAATTGCATTCGTTAACTAAGGGATTACGAATTACATTCGTAACCCCTTCTCCATAGGTTAAAAAGACAACACGCTTATGAAACTCATACTAGAGTGTAACGAAGGCAAGCGAGCAAGTGGGAAGGGAATGACTAACAGCAGTCTGACAGAATATACAATCAAGGCGAAAGATGGACAGTGTTGGAGATTCATTGTAGTGAACCTCCATTGTGGCACCTAATTGATTGAAGTCATATTATTTATCCAGTAACTCATCTCAATCGCACAAGCAAAACAGTGTTGATTCTAGCATTCTATTGTTACTCTGGGAATTCCCCTTGTCCGATGTTTTTTTTTTCTGTTAGAGCAATTCACACGACTTAGTTAACAAATTACGGTCCAAACTCACTCACATCTGGCGAAATTATAACGAAATTAACCGACTCTGCTTCGCAATCACGTCTTATTGTGAAGCTGAAATGAAATGTCGAGTAAATGGGGAAACCCTCACAGTTATCAGTGTCATTTGGTCGGTTGTTGAATTCGATGTTGTAAGAATGTGGCCGTTCAGAAAGCAAACTACTGAACGTAAAATTGTCTAGTAAACCACCAACATCCAATCCAGCAGTCAACAGTGTCATTTACTTGACTGCTACCTTCATTAGCGTCTGTGGCTTTGGGGATAGTGAAACGCAGTTCCACAATTCCCCCCCCCCCCCAAACCTCAAACAAGGTCGATGGTTCGAAATTAGCGGCGGGGGATGTGGAAGCAGATCGGTTTGAATTCGATAGTATGAGGTTTTTCAGTGGTTCAGTGAAATACTACTAAATGTTCATTTTTCTAGTAAATTACAGTTAATAAATGTTTAGATTGATTGAACCGTCCTGCAAAGGCCATACAACTACCTTAAATGGGGGGGGGGGGGGGAGGAGGGGGTCGTATTGTTGTACATAGCTAGCTGGTATTAAATATCTTCTTTTTCTTATAACCCTTAGTAGTAATACATGTTGGAAATCCCTCGCTTTGAGCAATGAGCAATGAGATATACAAAGAAAATAGAAGGAGGACCATGAGGACCTATGAGGACCCGCATTGTTTAGTAAGCTCAAAGAAGGGTAGGAGTGAACATAATTTATACATAATCGATTGGTGTGCGCCGGCTGATACGGGTTGATGAATTTGTATCTTTGGTAAGATCGGTGAACATCTGTGAGCAAAAAGTCGATATTGCCGGCAGGTGTATATTAGTGTCGGGGTCGAGGGAGGTCGCTGGTGCCATCTGTTGTTTTTAATTACGGGCGGTGTCGGAATAAAATAATAAGAGCAGAGAAAGATGTGTAGGGTGGGTTGGTAAGTGGTGACAGACGGGGTGGGTGTGCGTAGTTGGTCATAGTGGGATATCACCAATGAGTAACAAGGGTTCTAGTTACTGCCATTGCGCTTGACAGGTTCGAATCTCAAGGTGTGGTTGAGGTAGTGTGGTGGTGGTCGAGTTGTAACGGAGCTAGGTGGTAGCATTGGTGGTTCGAATCACGCTGCTGGTCGATAACGATGTCCGCCCAAGATGGGTACTTTTTAAATGGCTACTAAGGGATGGTGAGGGATGGTGAGGGATGCCGCTGCCTCCCTCGCCCTCGTGTTGGGTTGTGGTCTGGGTCCTTCCAAGCTTTGTGTTTTCCTAGATCGATATTTTTTGATTGTCTGTGGGTTAAAAATGTATGTAAATGCCAGTTGTTGATATTAATCGGGGTATGTGTAACAAAGCACAGGTCGCCTGATACAGTACTCTGTATTGTTCATACTCCCAGTCATCCTAACTGTGGCGACAGGGGTCTATGCCTCATGGCTCGTGGTGGGGTCTATGCCTCCCTCGTGTTGGGTTGTGATCTGGGTTCTTCCACGCTTCGTGTTTATCCTAGATCGATATTTTTTTTTTGATTGTCTGTGGGTTAAAAAAGAATTTAAATGGCCGGTAAATTATGCAAGGTAGTTGGTGATATTAATCGGAGTATGTGTAACAAAGGAAAAGATCAATTGAACTAGGTGGGTAGGCTCAGTAAAGATGAGTTCGATAACGGCGGCGGCATCGTTCCTAATTGTTTCACAAGCTGTGACCAGCTGTATAACTCTTCCTTGTCTTCACATTTGTATGGTAACACTGTCGCATTGGAGATGCGCGTGATAAAGCTGTCAGCCATGGTAAAGAAGAAAAAAAAATTTATCTTCCCGTTTGTATAGACGTACACAAGCTAGCTGGTACCATAGGCCCCCTCATATGGAGGTGATAAGTTCGAAGCTCGATTCTTTATCGTTGGTAAGTGTATGGGGTGCGTAGAGGGGCATAGGGGATGTGGTGGGATATCACCAGTGTGTAACAGGGGTGTCTAGTTGTTGTTAATGCGCTTGATAGGTTCGAGTCCTACTGTGTGGTGGAGTAGTGTAGTAGTAGTAGTCAAGGGTTAACGGGGATAGGTGGTGTTGTAGGCATCGTTTGAGAGTCGAAACACGCGCCTGGTTGATAAGGGTGTCCACCCTAGGCGGCTCTTTTTAAGTGTATTCTAAGCCGTAAATGTATAACAACGGTGTCTAGTTGCTGCCATAGCGCTTGTCAGGTTCGAAACCTGCTGTGTGGTGGGGTAGTGTGGCAGTGGGCGAGTATGTAACGCAGCTAGGTGGTATCATTGGCGGTTCAAATCACGCCCCTGGTCGCTAACTATACCCAACATAGGCGCCAGAGAAGTGAATCCCGCTATGTGGGGAATCTGTTAAAGTAACATTGGTGTCACGTGTTTCGTATCTTTGTTAAAGGTTGGTTTACAACATATGTGACCAAAAAGTCAGTATTATCCGCATGTGTATAGTAAAATAAATAATGTGTATTGGGAATTAGGTGTGCTGGCGACAGTTGGTACTATTAATTATATCACCATTATATGTTAACAAAGGAGAACTCAGGTGAATCGTGTGTCGACCAAAGCGGGAGAGATTGCCTGCCTCGCAATTTACTCTGTAATGCCAATAGCTTCAGTTTTCCTATTGCGGTTATTAGTGAGCTGTAGAAACCTGTAGTGGTTTATGCACTATCGTCACACAGTATAAAGAAAAACTTTAAAAAGTCAAGATGGCGGCTAGTACTAATAGTGGTAGGTATGGCTTAGTGATATTCGTTGTTAAGGGGTGGGTGAGTGGCGACGTGGGTAGATAAAAGCTTCCGAGCCACTTTCATCATACACTTTCAGATCGTTAAAGGAAATCCTTGAAGAAAAAAACAACAATAAAATAAAAAAGTAAAGAGAACCCTCCATGTCGTTGTGGGTGTCGGACTTGACGCAGATCGAACCTGATGGTGGCGTAAGGCCATAACAATTAAACAACATGACAGCTAGCTGTTCTATAATGCGGCAAAACTATGTGCAGACCTCCATCCTTTGAGATGAGTCTGATTGAGGCTTCCGGCGGCAGCTTGACTTGTGAAGCAAACAAACTGATGTGTGGCTTACAACCAATCAGGGTGTTGGTCTTAGAATTGATCCACATTTTATGTTAGACAATCACTGATTGGCTGGCAACTATACTGTGGGCGGGGCTTACTTTATGTAATATATAACCAACTCACCAGCTCTCACTCACCTTGCGCTTTACACAAGAACGACGAACGACCGAGTCTTCAATTTTGTGGTTATTCAACTGCTATTTGCCTTCAAGCGTAGAAAGTTTGCCAGGCACCTGTTTGTCTTAGTATCTACGGACTATCAACCATATACGGACATACCGATTTAGTGGATCTGTCTCCCAGTTTTTGGCTATTCACAACTGACTTGTAAGAATTCTCAACCAGTTTCTTACCCAGACGCATCCCAAGTGTAAGCATCAGCATTATTCTGCCTTAGTTTACAACGGCATCTGCAAAGATTTCATCACCGGTTGAAACAGACTGGTACAACTTGTTCGGGTTTGATACCGCATACTAAACTAGTGAACATTACATCTTGTTGTTTGGATATTTGGTATCCTAAACTAGTCAACGTCAAGTTATCTACCATTAGTGCAAGTTATAAACTAATTATATTCAACATCATATACAGAGGCTCGGTGTGAACAGGTTTCAAGTCGAGTGTTGATTATCTCACTATCAACTCGCTAGTGAACGTACCTAAAAAGATGTCTACTAGGCAAGCATCTAAGAACCACTTATGTGCAACTTGTGGGAAAGGTTTCACTGATGCAAGTAATATTCGCCATATATAAAGTAATCGTCGCCATATTCGGACCAGTCACAGTACCAAGGAGCAAGTGTATTCGTGTCAAACTTGTCAAATAGCCAAACAACAATCTGTGTTGTTCACGAGACTAGAAGACAGTATCAAGCCCGAACATGTTTTCCAAGTCTTTGTTTTAGTCAGTGATGAATTATTTGGTGATAACGTCATCAACTATGGGAGAATAATTATGCTGTTTACCTTTGGCATGCGTCTGGGTAAGCATCTGGTTGATAATTCTTACAACGCCGATGTGAATGTCCAAGACCTGGAAGAGGACTTCGCGAAATCTGTAGGCGAATATATGGCTGATAAACTAAGTCCTTGGATACTTCAACAACAAGGTGGTTGGCGGAATTTCTATGCTTTGACTGCAAACAAAGAAATTGATTAAAAACAGGCTTAAATCCCAGTATTTCGTTATTCTTGTGAGTGTGAGAGCGCTTGATTGTGGATATATAATACCTATAGTAAACCCCTTTAGGTAAATTGTGAGAGGGAGTCGACACGTTGTAATGGCAAGTGGTAAGATTGTGAGAGTCAGTGGGGAATTTGTGAGGTTAATTGGTCAATTTGATAAATTGTGAAAGCAAATGGGGTAGTTGGTAGGGCAATTCGACAAGTTGTGAAAGCAAATTTCTTAGTTTGCTATAATTTTTTTCTCCTTTTGGTTAATATTTCTTCATTTGGCTAGCGTATTTATTACTTTGGCCAACTTTTTTCTTACTTTACCAAACATATTTCTTAGTTTGGTTGGTATTTTTCTCACTTTGATTAGTATCTTTTCCAGTTTTGGTAATATATTTTCTTACTTGGTCGACAAATTTTCCTATTTTTTGTAAATTTGGATGACATATTTATAAGTTTGGTTGAAATATGTGTTTACTTGGCCAATATTTTTCCCATTTGGCTAACAAATTTTCCTATTTAGGTCGATATTTTTCTATCTTTGGTTAATAATTTTCTTCGTGTGGGTTAACAAAGTTTCCTACTTTTCATAAGTTTGGTCGATATTTTTTTCACATTTAGTTAACAAAATGTCATATTTTGCATAAATTTACCGGCGATTTGTAAAAGTTTGGTCGACATATTTCTATATTTACCCAATATTTTTATTACTTTGGTCAGTTTGGATGATATATTTATAAGTTTGGTCAGCCTTTTAGTTGATTTGGCTAATATTGTTTTCCTAGTTTTTATAAGTTTGGATGAGCCATTTATAAGTTTGGCCGATCTTTTTCACATTTGGGTAAGAAATTTTCCTACCTTTTATGGGGTTGGACGAGCAATTTATTTACTTGGTCAATAGGTTTTACCTTTGGCTAATAAAGTTTCCTATATTTTGTCAATTTGGATGCGCTATTTCTTTACATGGCCAATATTTTTTTCTCATTTGGTTAACAAATTTTCCTACTTTTCATAAGTTTGGTGGAGATATTTCTGTATTTGACCGACATTATCCCCTTTTGGTTAACAAATGTTCCTACATTTCATAAGTTTGGCGGAGATTTTTATCAGTTTGGTCGACATCTTTCTGTGTTTACACAACGTTTTAATACATTGAAGCACGTATTTTCCTACTTTGGTCGACATGTTTCTTAATTTGAGCAATATTTTCACCCTTCGGCTAACACATTTTCCTACTTTTTATAAGTTTGGACGCGCTATTTATAAGTTTGAGCGATATTTTTCCTATTTGGTTGATACGATTTCCTATTTGCTAAATATGTTTTACATTTGACTTACAATTTTCCTTCTTTTTATAAGTTTGGTCGAGATTTTCCTATTTTTATTACCATTTTAAATTAGTTTGGTTTATAAGATTGAGTGAAATATTTATAAGTTTGTCCATCGTTCTGCCTATTGTATTACTTCGGTCAACATATTTCTTGATTTTACTATTATATTGTCTTGCTTGTTATAAGTTCGGATGAGATATTTCTGTATTTGACCACCATTTGTTATTAGTTTGACTAGCATTATTTCCTATTTTTTATAATCTTGTTTGAACTTTTTTCTTTACTTGACCCATAGTTTTCGTCTTTGGTTAACACATTTTCCTGTTTGGTCGATATATTTATAAGCTTGGTTGAAATATTTCTTGACCATCAACATGTAACACCAGCTCATCACATGACACCCATATGGACCGTCAACACTAAAAACCAACAAGGGAACGCAATTATTATACATATAACTGTTTATTTTACAGTATTTCCAGTAAATTTTACAAAAATAAAATGAAGCATAATATCAGTACACAAAATGGTTGATCAACAGGTGGTGTTATACCTAATATGATCATATACACACCACGCACAACGGTGTCGAACCTTGGTCATAAACGGTGGTTATTTAATAAACGAGACAGAATTCTGGGATATGATAGAGATAAAAACTTATAGCTGGAATCGTCTCTGTAGTGTATTTGGTATTTGGACGTTGTTGCCTAGCGTATGTAAGAATGTCGTGTTCGTGTACTGTTTTGATAAAATCGTCAAAGTTTTGTCTGCTTCGAATTAGTTGTGGAATTTCTAAGACAGAAGCGTTATTGAAAGATGCGTGGTAGAAGCGAAGAGCTTGTGTTTCGATGTGCCTAAGGACTACATGATAACTAAAGTTGATTTTGAATATGCTCCTTTGAGTGTTAAAGATCGTGTACAAGATATCTGTCCAGTCTTTAGGGTGCAGTGTCTGTGGACCAATAAAAAATGTATAGACAGACATATATTTGTTGATCTTGTGATGTGTTTTGATACTATTCCAGTTGTCGGTGTATACTTGTTTGACATCATCTGGTAGCATGTGTAGAGAAGCCGCTTCGTCCTTGGGTTGTGTGTCGCTAACTGGATAGGTGTTTTTATCTTGTTTGGTATTCTTCTCGCTGACTGCCACCTCGCTATTAGTAGCCGCTGGTCTCTTACGCACTGTTGGTGAAAAATGTGTTGAAGTTTCTGTTGGTATTACACTGGCTGGTGATCCTGGTGTTGTGTGTTCTTTTGTAATGTGGCGTTGTAGATTGTCTTTCCTGTTAAAATTATGACCACAAGTTTGACACGAATACACTTGCTCCTTGGTACTGTGACTGGTCCGAATATGGCGACGAAGATTACTTGCATCAGTGAAACCTTTCCCACAAGTTGCACATAAGTGGTTCTTAGATGCTTGCCTAGTAGACATCTTTTTAGGTACGTTCACTAGCGAGTTGATAGTGAGATAATCAACACTCGACTTGAAACCTGTTCACACCGAGCCTCTGTATATGATGTTGAATATAATTAGTTTATAACTTGCACTAATGGTAGATAACTTGACGTTGACTAGTTTAGGATACCAAATATCCAAACAACAAGATGTAATGTTCACTAGTTTAGTATGCGGTATCAAACCCGAACAAGTTGTACCAGTCTCTGTTTCAACCGGTGATGAAATCTTTGCAGATGCCGTTGTAAACTAAGGCAGAATAATGCTGATGCTTACACTTGGGATGCGTCTGGGTAAGAAACTGGTTGAGAATTCTTACAAGTCAGTTGTGAATAGCCAAAAACTGGGAGACAGCTCCACTAAATCGGGATGTCCGTATATGGTTGATAGTCCATAGATACTAAGACAAACAGGTGCCTGGCAAACTTTCTACGCTTGAAGGCAAATAGCAGTTGAAAAACCACAAAATTGAAGACTCGGTCGTTCGTCGTTCTTGTGTAAAGCGCAAGGTGAGTGAGAGCTGGTGAGTTGGTTATATATTACATAAAGTAAGCCCCGCCCACAGTATAGTTTCCAGCCAATCAGTGATTGTCTAACATAAAATGTGGATCAATTCTAAGACCAACACCCTGATTGGTTGTAAGCCACACATCAGTTTGTTTGCTTCACAAGTCAAGCTGCCGCCGGAAGCCTCAATCAGACTCATCTCAAAGGATGGAGGTCTGCACATAGTTTTGCCGCATTATAGAACAGCTAGCAGTCATGTTGTTTAATTGTTATGGCCTTACGCCACCATCAGGTTCGATCTGCTTCAAGTCCGACACCCACAACGACATGGAGGGTTCTCTTTACTTTTTTATTTTATTGGTTTTTTTTTTTCTTCAAGGATTTCCTTTAACGATCTGAAAGTGTATGATGAAAGTGGCTCGGAAGCTTTTATCTACCCACGTCGCCACTCACCCACCCCTTAACAACGAATATCACTAAGCCATACCTACCACTATTAGTACTAGCCGCCATCTTGACTTTTTAAAGTTGTTCTTTATACTGTGTGACGATAGTGCATAAACCACTACAGGTTTCTACAGCTCACTAATAACCGCAATAGGAAAACTGAAGCTATTGGCATTACAGAGTAAATTGCGAGGCAGGCAATCTCTCCCGCTTTGGTCGACACACGATTCACCTGAGTTCTCCTTTGTTAACATATAATGGTGATATAATTAATAGTACCAACTGTCGTCAGCACACCTAATTCCCAATACACATTATTTATTTTACTATACACATGCGGATAATACTGACTTTTTGGTCACATATGTTGTAAACCAACCTTTAACAAAGATACGAAACACGTGACACCAATGTTACTTTAACAGATTCCCCACATAGCGGGATTCACTTCTCTGGCGCCTATGTTGGGTATAGTTAGCGACCAGGGGCGTGATTTGAACCGCCAATGATACCACCTAGCTGCGTTACATACTCGCCCACTGCCACACTACCTCACCACACAGCAGGTTTCGAACCTGACAAGCGCTATGGCAGCAACTAGACACCGTTGTTATATATTTACGGCTTAGAATACACTTAAAAAGAGCCGCCTAGGGTGGACACCCTTATCAACCAGGCGCGTGTTTCGACTCTCAAACGATGCCTACAACACCACCTATCCCCGTTAACCCTTGACTACTACTACTACACTACTCCACCACACAGTAGGACTCGAACCTATCAAGCGCATTAACAACAACTAGACACCCCTGTTACACACTGGTGATATCCCACCACATCCCCTATGCCCCTCTACGCACCCCATACACTTACCAACGATAAAGAATCGAGCTTCGAACTTATCACCTCCATATGAGGGGGCCTATGGTACCAACTAGCTTGTGTACGTCTATACAAACGGGAAGATAATTTTTTTTTCTTCTTTACCATGGCTGACAGCTTTATCACGCGCATCTCCAATGCGACAGTGTTACCATACAAATGTGAAGACAAGGAAGGGTTATACAGCTGGTCACAGCTTGTGAAACAATTAGGAACGATGCCGCCGCCGTTATCGAACTCATCTTTACTGAGCCTACCCACCTAGTTCAATTGATCTTTTCCTTTGTTACACATACTCCGATTAATATCACCAACTACCTTGCATAATTTACCGGCCATTTAAATTCTTTTTTAACCCACAGACAATCAAAAAAAAATATCGATCTAGGAAAAACACGAAGCGTGGAAGAAACCAGATCACAACCCAACACGAGGGAGGCATAGACCCCACCACGAGCCATGAGGCATAGACCCCTGGCGCCACAGTTAGGATGACTGGGAGTATGAACAATACAGAGTACTGTATCAGGCGACCTGTGCTTTGTTACACATACCCCGATTAATATCAACAACTGGCATTTACATTCATTTTTAACCCACAGACAATCAAAACATATCGATCTAGGAAAACACAAAGCTTGGAAGGACCCAGACCACAACCCAACACGAGGGCGAGGGAGGCAGCGGCATCCCTCACCATCCCTTAGTAGCCATTTAAAAAGTACCCATCTAGGGCGGACATCGTTATCGACCAGCAGCGTGATTCGAACCACCAATGCTACCACCTAGCTCCGTTACAACTCGACCACCACCACACTACCTCAACCACACCTTGAGATTCGAACCTGTCAAGCGCAATGGCAGTAACTAGAACCCTTGTTACTCATTGGTGATATCCCACTATGACCAACTACGCACACCCACCCCGTCTTTCACCACTTACCAACCCACCCTACACATCTTTCTCTGCTCTTATTATTTTATTCCGACACCGCCCGTATTTAAAAACAACAGATGGCACCAGCGATGTAACAGTGTAGGTATAATTGGGGTCTATTGGAAAACTCCGATACAGCACGATTGAGCATTGAGACTGAAAGGGGGGGGAGATGCTCAATCGTGACGTATTGGGTTGGTATGGGCAGTTAGAACCCAGCTTGAGTAGCGAATGGAGGTGTACATCGAAGCTTGGTTATATTAAGCCAATAAACGTTTTATCAACAAACAAACGACCGGCCTTCGTCTTATATTACACACTGTTATAAGAGGTGAAATGGTGCCGTGACCAGGATGCGAACCTGAGAATGAGAAAGATAAAACTATGCAAAGTCGGAGTTGAATAACGTCGTCGCGGAAAGATTCAAGCGGCACGTGAAAAAACAACTATTGAACCTGGTAACAGCCGCACCAAAAGATGGCCAGCAAGTTATAAGACGAGATAGTAATAATATCTGAATACAAAGGCCAAAAGCTCGACCAGGAGTGGTCCTTTGTAAGTCTTTTTTAAGACTTCAGATAAGAAGTTTGTTGTACCAGCCGTTTTGCAGAGGTCACGGTGAAGAAAGTTTGTATGGCCGCCCTTCTGCAGGTTGACTGTTAGCAAGAGCCATCAAAGCCGCTGCCTTACATCATTTTGATTGACCAGGAGTGATCCTGTCCTGAAAGTTTGGGCAAACCAGCAATTTAAGTTCCTCAAAGTTAAAGAGCTAATCAGGAGTTGTCAGGACAGCATGATCGTTGATCGGGCCATAAGTTCTTAAGACACGCCATTATCGTTGGGCCTTGGCTGATCCTGATCCATCCTTGGGCCACGTTAATCCTACGACCCAAACACCTGATCCATCCTTGGGCCTTGTTGATCCTACGACCCAAACACCTGATCCATCCTTGGGCCACGTTAATCCTATGACCCATTCCAAACGACGTTGAAGTACCCACCTGAGAATCAAGGAAGGGACCCAGCCAGGGGTTGAAGATTTTCCGGCAGCCCATGAGATGTGACCCAACCAGGGGTTGAAGAATTTTCTGGCAGCCCATGAGAAGGACGAGAGTACCTGAGGGAGGAGAAATGGTATCTGAACTCCACCACCTGAACTCTGAGACTGAGTTTCACCTAATGCGGGATCTGGTTGCTTGAACTGAACTGAAGGTAACAGAGTAATTTAGAAATAGAATCCCGTGAGGTTCTGAATTCATTTATTAGAGTGGAGTACAGAACATTATCTACAAGGAACCTTCTTCTGATTGCCACCAGTTTGAGTTTTTTTTCGAGGACAGGGTTCATTATTCCTATGCTCAGACAGGACATCGTTGGTGCTTCTTCTGATTAATGTAACATCTTACAATATTATAACCAACTGAATTGTGCTGGTTGGGATTTGGGAAATTATAATTGTGTGATTGGTTGCTTGCTTTGTTTTGCTATTTTTTTTCAGCATGGCGGAACAGGACACCTTAGCACAAGTTCTGACAGGCGTAGGAACAGCAGTAGGCCGACTTAATATGGTGGTCAAACAACAGGGGATGGCAACAGAAATTATGAAATTTAGTGGACAGGCTAAGGACTATAAGAAGTGGGTCACCTCTATAGAAAAATATGCCTATTTGATCTCGGCAACAGATGAAGAGAAAATGAGACTAGCGTATCAGACGGCAACAGAACCGGTCTCACATCATATAAGAAGAAAATTAGAGGCTGGGGTAGATGAGACATGGGAACAATTCAAAGAGGACCTAGCAAGAAAATATGCAGAAATTACGGATCCGCAACATGCATTTTCGGTGTTGAGGCAGGCTAAACAAAATAACGGAGAAACGGTGCAGTTGTTTAGCGATAGGTTGATTAACCTGGCTGAAGAGGCATTCTTAGGACAGAATGTGCGAGGGGAGGAGGTGGAAAGGATGTTGGTAGGGATTTTTGTGGATGGCATCAAATCTGATGGTTTGAAATTTAAACTGATGAGGGATAACCCTGAGAGGTTATCACAAGCGGTGGATATTGCGGTGCAAGAGGAAAATTTGAGACGAAGGTTTAGATTAAGAACAGGACGAGAAGTGGGAAGTAATAGAGACGACAGAATTGAGGAACCCATGGAAATAGGACAAACAAGATTCGGATGGAATAGGAGAGGCGGTATACAAACCTTACAAGGTAGAAATAGGAGCGATTATGTTGAAAGAAGAAATGTGAGATACCCTACAAGTGAGGCAGTAAGAAACACAAATAACACAAACATTGTCTGTTGGGTTTGTGGTCAACGGGGACATGTTTCTCGTTTTTGTAATAACAGGCGTGTCCAGTCGAATACACAGGGTAGATATGATAATAATAGGGTGACTGGGAATGTTGTTGATGGACACAGGAATTTTACAGGTACAAGAACACAGGTAAATCGGCGCCCTACCTATTAGACAGGACCTATGATAGGAGGGTAAATAATAGGGTCCCAAGTATTAGAGAGTATGTTAATAACAAGTATAATAGATCGAACAGAGAATATTTTCAAATGGATGAAGTCAAGAAATTTATAGAAGAAAAAACAGATTATAGCTCGTGTATATTAGAAATAGGGAAGTATAGAGTTCGTACATTAATAGACTCAGGAGCTCAAGTTAGTGTAGTAAAAGAAAGTTTTTTATACAAAATAGTAAGAAATTGTAGAGTATTTAAGTGTAGTAATAATTTACACTCTGTTACTGGACAGAATTTACAAGTAGTTGGACAAACAATGATCAATTTTAAATTAGGAGGGATCAACATAAGACACCTTTTTCATGTAGTGAGGGGTTTAAATAGAAATATGTTGATAGGAAGAGATTTTTTGATAAAGAATGGGATAAGACTTTTTTATGATTTACATAAGTTAAAATTTAGAGACGTATATATAGATATGGAAGAGGATATGCATATAGCAGCACTAGTTAGGGTCAAAATGACAACGACATTAAAACCACAGTCGGTTAATTTAATACAAGCGAAGCTGAAGAGAAACCCATATTATGTGGAAGGAAACACAGTCAGAATCACTGAGTTACAAGAAGAAATAATTGATGAGCCTGGTTTGGAGGTTCCAGATGGAGTAATGAAGTTGGATAAACACTTAACCTTTCCAGTAATGATTATCAACAACACAGGGAGAGAAATCAAGTTATACAGAGGATGTGTGATAGCAAAGTTAGATCATAACATTAGTGAAATATTGGCAACGAATAGAACAGAAGTGTTGGGAACAAGTTATTTGGAAACTTCTAGTGAAAGGAGAAGTGACAGACGCGGATGCGGAAGAAGAGGGAAAATCAGAATGAATGAATTGATCCATCCATTCGGAGAAAATAAAGTACATATACATTCACTAGACAAAATAACAAGGGAACAAGAATTGCTGTCACAGTTAAAAGCTTCGCCAGAAAATAAGGAAGTGTTAGAACAGTTTATAAAGCAAAATCAAGATGTGTTTGCGGTTAGTGATTTGGAATTGGGTAAGACGCGGACGGTTACGATGGAGATAGACACGGGAGATCATCCACCAATTAGTCTAAAACCATACAGAACTCCATTAAGAAACAGAGAAATAATGGAAAAGGCAATAGAGGAGATGCTGAAAGCAGGAATAATAAAAAGGTCGAAGTCAGAATGGTCATCTCCGGTGGTCATCGTGGCCAAGCCTGATGGTTCGAGTCGTTTCTGTTGTGACTACAGGGCGTTGAACAAAATCACCAAGAATGTAGCATACCCACTGCCGGTAATTGATGACATTTTGGGGCTACTTAATGGCTCTACATATTTCACAACGTTGGACGCAAGGTCAGGGTTTTGGTGTATTCCGATGTCAGAGGACGCGCAACGGAAAAGTGCCTTTTGTACCCACATGGGCTCGTACGAATTCTTACGAATGCCTTTTGGAGTCAAGACAGCGCCCTCACACTATATGCTCTTAATAAATGAAGTTCTAGAGGGTATGCAAAGGTTCGCTCTTGCTTATATTGATGATATATTGGTCTATACCAAAGGAGATGTAGAAGATCATTTGAAACATATTAGACTAGTGTTTGACAGGTTAAGAAAGCATGATGTGAAGTTGAAGCTTAGTAAGTGCCAATTTTTAAAAACAGAAACAAAATATTTAGGGTATATTATAAATAGAGAGGGTATAAAACCAGACCAGAACAAAATAAAGATTATTAAAGAGTTACCTGCACCAACAAACGTTAAGGAAGTACGTGCTTTTATAGGAACGTGTGCGTATTATAGACGGTTTATTCCGGCATTTTCAAGGATAGCTGAACCAATTACAAATTTAACAGCCAAGTACGCCAGGTTTAAGTGGGATGATGAGTGTCAAAAAGCCTTCGACTATTTAAAAAACAGCTTAACATTGGTACCACTATTGACGCATCCAGACTTAAACAAACAGTTAATACTATACACAGATGCTTCAGACAGTGCAGTAGGAGCATGTTTAGTACAACCATATGAAGGAAAAGAATCTGGAATACCAGGGGTAAAAAATGAAAGACCTATCTACTTTTTGTCTCATAAGCTTAGTAAATCACAAAAAAAAATGGAGTACTATCGAGAAGGAGGCTTACGCGATTCATTACGCTCTTCAAAAACTTAATTACTATTTACATAACGCAAGTTTTGTTATTAGAACTGACCACATGCCTTTAAAGTCTTTTTTAGAAGCTCCAGTGCAGAACAGGAAAATACAGACATGGGCATTGAATCTTCAGGGGTACGACGCGAAAATTGAATACATACCGGGTAAGATAAACACATGCGCTGATCTTTTGTCTAGAATTCCATATACACAGTCATCAGAGGATACAGAAGTGGAGGCAGCCGAACCAGAGATAGACGACAGGAATTGGCAGGTAAATATTCTGGATTCTGCTATAATAAATGGGGGAGAATTTGATAGCTTACCATCAGATCAAGAGTCTGAACATAGAGAAGAAGATCTACAGTTAGCACAATTCAATATGAAAGAAGAGCAGGATTTGGACCCAAGAATCATACAAATAAAGGAAAAGTTACGAGAAACAGAAGATAACAAATATAAAAGGAATTATTTGCTATTACAAGAGGATGGACAGTTATATTATATGTGTGAAAAGAACGAACAACTAAGGAAATATATTCCAAAGCATTTGGAAAATGAACTTTTAAAAGCATATCACGATGAAAATGGACATCTCGGTAGAGACAAACTAGTGAAAGCACTTACAAGTAAATATTATTGGCCAAACTTATTTAAATCTGCATGCAAATATGTAGATACGTGTGAAAAGTGCAGATTAAGGAACATGAAAACAATAAAGTCTCCATTACAGGACACAGATATTCCTCACTTCCCAATGCAAAAGATTAGTTTAGACATATCAGGTCCACACCCCAGAACATTGTCAGGAAATGTATATTTAATTCATATAGTAGACATCTACAGTCTTTGGCCAGAGGTTTATGCAATTCCAGATAAGAGCGCGGATACTGTCATTAATATTTTCTTACAGGAGTTCGTACCAAGGTTTAGTTGCCCACAAAGTATACTTACAGATAATGGTAGAGAATTTGTAAATAAAAAATTCGAAAAGTTATTAAAAGATTTAAACATAAGACATATAAAGACCTCATTTTATAGACCTTCGTCAAATGCGAAAAACGAGCGTCAACATCAGACGTTATACAACATTGTGGCAAAGATTATTGATGAACATGAAAAAGATTGGGATCTATTTTTGGGACCTGCTCTTAGCGCTATTCGTACAAATCAAAATGAGAGCACGGGTTTTTCGCCATTTTATTTAATACACGGGAGAGAACCAATATTACCTATAGATAATTTATTAAAACCTAGACGGAAATATATGGGTGAAGATTTTCAAGAGGTCATAATACAAGAAATGCATAAAGCACATATGAGATTAAGAAATAATATAATAAAAGCTAGGGAAAGACAGAAAAAGTACAAAAATGTAAATACAAAATTACAGGAGTTTAAAGTAGGTGATAGAGTTTATTACAAAAAGCATAGAAGAAACTCTAAGTTTGATTCTCGTTGGATTCCAGGTTATTACGTTTTGGAAAAACTGGGTAATGTATCGTATGTAATAAAGAACCAGGTCACAGCACACATAGCAAGGGCACATGTTGAACACTTAAGAAGAGATAAAAATGAGATAGAAAATAATAATTATAATAATAATTGTTATTCGGATGCAAAATTTTTGGATGAACAAGTTGTTACAATAACTCCAGATCTTGGAAGAGCTACAGTAACCCCAGATCTTAGAAAAGAACCAGAACAAAATCAGTTGTTAGCAAATCCAAGTTACGAAGAACAAGAACAGACAATTCCGAAAAGAATGGAAGAAGAAGGGACAAATGAAACTCATTATGATAGTATGGAAGAAGACACAGGTGCTCCATTTAAAAATACTAGGCAAGCAACAAAAAGAAGAATGGACAGTCAAAGAGATAAAGAAGTAAAAAGACAGAGAAGAATTAGAGATGATTCAACAAGCGGAGACGATATACCTATACTAGAAAGATCCTTAAGAAAGAATGATCGACAAATTAGGTGGGATGTTGAACGGAAGAAATTAGCGGCAGCTAAAGAGAGACATACAGACGAAGAAGAAGAAATGGATGAAAAGTCAGAGTCAAGTAGTAGTATGGAAGAGGCTAGTAGGTTGTACGAAGAAGAAGATGTTGATATAGAGTTAGCACTTATTCAGAGAAACTTAGAGTTGTTGAGGAAATGGAAACGTAAGAGGTAGATAAATCGAAAGTACTGTAGATAACAAGAAGAAGTATACGAAACGGTGGAAAAAGTGGTTTTGAGATATTAGTACAGTGGGTGAATGTATTTGTTTTATTGAGGTTAGAAGTGCCGTGTTTAAAGATAGGGGTTAACAAGTTATAATAATAATAGACAGGATAGATCACAAGTACGTTGATAAGTAGAGGATGGCTACATTGAGTTAATGTTGGATATAGGTTACAGTGCTTACTTAAGAGCTTATTCAGGATACTATGTGCTGTTAAGAGATAATAAATAGATAATTCTGGATTACTGATTTGTTTATCTAGATAGAACAGATATGTTCATAATTGATCTGTAAATAACAGATATATAGATAGGAGGTTTAGTCTTCTCGGTCATATAAATACTGGATATGCGTCATTTATGAGAGCCTAATGCTGGTAGTAATTTTAAGAGAGTTAAAATTGTGTTGAAAACGGTGTTTATGAAATCTAAGTTTTATGAGTTATGAGTCATATAAGAAATGTTTTTATGCTTGAGTTACTACTAGAAAATGAGGGATGTTGTTTGGTTGTTTTATTGAGCCTAAGTTGTAATACCTCATTTTGTTTTCTTGATTTGGTCTTGAAATATGATTGTTATTGTTTGAGTAATTGGTTTAGAGTAGGGTGATTGTGTTCATAGCATTTGAGTTGACAAGAACTATTGGTCCGTAAAAGTGTCCAATAGTGATAGGTAGAATAGGATATTTTATTCTGATTTGATAACATGCATGTTATGTCATTTTAAAATGTGTTTTTTTTCTTCTAGATTAATTTGGAGGTTGTGTTCATTTTATTTTGATTACATGAATGATTTGGTATATTGAGTTAAATGCTTGTAAAGTTAGTTAAGTAAATTTAAGTTTCAAATGAAGGAGGTTTTGCTAAAGGTTTTTCGTTAAGAAAAGAGTTGATAAAAACAAATTTGTCCAAGGTAAGGGGAAACTATGCATTCATTAACTAGTGGGAAACCATGGTTGGTGAACGTGTATGCACGAATGGATAGACGTATCCAGGGTCTGCACACACGTCACTTTATTTATAAAATAACAGGATGGGTTGTACGGGGGAAAGATATAGGTGCTGTGAAATACCAGCTTTAATTATATTTAAGTTGTTCATAAAATATGAACATGGGCTCATGGTAAAAGGTGAGATAACGGAAGAGGAACGGAATTGTGGTTGGCAATGTCAATGTGAAATATAAAAGGTTCATGAAAACTTATGCCAAATTGTTTTATAACAAACAATAATATATTTCTTAAAGGTGTTTTAAAAAATTATTTTACAAAAAATTTTTTTTATTGGCAAGGGAGGTAAAGGGTGAATGTCTTAAATGTACATTTACAATATGTCCATGTGGTCATGTCGTGTATTCATTCTTCATGTTCTTTATTTGGTGCGCACCACTTCTTTACTTTTTCTAACTACATTGTTTTTGTACGTCCTGGGGTTTGAAAGAATGAGGAATCGTATAAGATCATAATTTTTGACACAGAATTTATGAGAATGAGGAATTGTATAAGATCATAATTTTTGACACAGAATTTATGAGCTGTTCTTATGATATGTATATTTGATACAGATAACCAGAAAGAACCAGAAATGAAGAATTACGTAGTAGATAACTATGAAATGTTGGGGAAATAAAAAAGGAAAGAAGAAGTATATGGGGAGGTTATAGACAGATCATTGCACTGGGAGAAGAGTAAAAGATGTATGGGCGAAGGTTAAAAGACAAGTAGGGAATAGAGTATGGGGATTAGAAGTAAAGATTTTTCCTTTAAAAGGAAAATTCTTTAAGTAATATGGGGAGGTGTAACAGTGTAGGTATAATTGGGGTCTATTGGAAAACTCCGATACAGCACGATTGAGCATTGAGACTGAAAGGGGGGGGAGATGCTCAATCGTGACGTATTGGGTTGGTATGGGCAGTTAGAACCCAGCTTGAGTAGCGAATGGAGGTGTACATCGAAGCTTGGTTATATTAAGCCAATAAACGTTTTATCAACAAACAAACGACCGGCCTTCGTCTTATATTACACACTGTTATAGCGACCTCCCTCGACCCCGACACTAATATACACCTGCCGGCAATATCGACTTTTTGCTCACAGATGTTCACCGATCTTACCAAAGATACAAATTCATCAACCCGTATCAGCCGGCGCACACCAATCGATTATGTATAAATTATGTTCCCTCCTACCCTTCTTTGAGCTTACTAAACAATGCGGGTCCTCATAGGTCCTCATGGTCCTCCTTCTATTTTCTTTGTATATCTCATTGCTCATTGCTCAAAGCGAGGGATTTCCAACATGTATTACTACTACCCATGCCGTGATCATGTCTGTCCACAGCCTTCTGTCTCTTGTGTATCCAATAATTTCTGATACCGACGTTCCTCCAGGCCATGATGTCACACTGTGCTACATCTTCTCTCTTGGTCTTCCCTTGCCTCACTTCCCCTCCAGCCTTTCCGTTGTGACGACATACTGTAGCTCTCCTCTTCTCATGACATGCTCAAAGAATATGAACTGTCTACTTCTAATGCGAATAACCAGTTCTCTTTGTGAGTTAACTCAGTTAACCTCTTTCAAGATACAAGTATCTTCAAAAATCGTATCTGTCCAGGGTTTTCTTATCATTCTTTTATAAAACCACGTCTCCACAGCTTCCTCCACATAATTCCTCACTTTTCTTCTAATTGTCCATGGTTCGCTTCTGTACATCAAGACTGGCTCAATATAGCTCTTAAATACTCTTTTCCTCATCTCGAACATGCGATACTCACAATTCCAACATCCTGTGGAAATATAATGCTTTAAATTTTTTTTTTTTTAAATTTTGTTTTATAAAAACTTGCTTTCCCATCGTAAACTGCAGCTTTGATTAAATAAGTAAAGAGTTGGGTTTTAATTGTCTACGACAGTTTTGTGGGGGTTCTATTTCATTATGTGAAAACTATCCTGGCCTTGCCGGTCTCTCTGGCTGTGGGGTTACAACACTTTCTCTCTGTAATCCCGTTTATCACGCAGAGTCTCGTAGCGGAGCGAGAGCTGAGGCGGTTCGACCCCCGCTCGTGACTTGCGGGATACTGAGCCGGCCGCTCAGAAAGCAATGGCAAACTACTGAGCGTAATCTTGCCAAGAGATCAACATACAGCTGAAAGATGCTGGTGTTGACAGCTAAGTCCTGTAAAGGATATGCTAAAAAAAAAAAAAAAAAAAAAAAAAAAATCCTGGCCTTTACAGCCAAGTAAAGAATAATTAAGTATAGCTAAGTTTCCAAGCATTTCTTACATTCGTCCTGACAATCCACGAATCATACACTAAATTAAATATTTCCAAAAACTATTTCTGGACGGGAGTTCGAAAAAAATGGTTATCGGACCAACAGGAACGAACGAACGAACGAACGAACGAACTTTATTTTTAAAGGGTTAAGAATTGGGCATGCGGGCCTGTCTGACATTCTGCCCTTCTTCTCTATTTCCTCTCATACATTATTTCATTCAACATCGCTTATGAAGCTAATCTTAGACAACAAATGAACAAAAAGCATTAAAGCGCATAAGAAATCCTGAATAATACATGATTCAATGAGGCAATGTTTAACATGGGCATTATAAATACCTAAGGAAGGTGTAACGCACCATATATATGGGGATATTTATTGGCTAGTAATCCACGTTCTGCACTATGCCTGGTTACTTGTTTTCCTAAGTTTGGTAACTCTTGCTCGCATTCTGATAGTAACACTGTATCATCAGCAACCTAAGATTGTTTATTATTGTTCCATTGTTGTTACATCCAGATAGTTCTCTATCTTGTTTAAAACTTCTTTCTGTGTATAATTTGCAGAGGCTTGGGGACAACAGATATCCTTGTCGTACTCCGTTATGAGTAATATGAATGAGCTAGCTGGTAAATATCCTTCATATTATTGAGAACTTGTATGGGAAGATGGCGTCAAACATACACACACAAGTTTTTTTTATGACTGCGATAATGCACAATTTAACTATTAAAAGGAGAATGGCGTTGCAACGTCAGCAGTGTTTTATAAGTAAGAAGGGGTAGGAGGACGAGAAGAAGAAGAAGAAGAAGAAGAAGAAGAAGAAGAAGAAGAAGAAGAAGAAGAAGAAGAAGAAGAAGAAGAAGAAGAAGAAGAAGAAGAAGAAGAAGAAGACGAAACCGAAGACAACACTAACACAGATAGCAGATGAATTTAAAATAACAGAGTGCTCCTAATTTATGAGTGCCTGTAAAACAAAGCAATACTGAAGAGATACTGAGCGGCGGATTGCTACCAAACTTGGCTACACCACCCGCAGCAAGACTAAACCGATATCTTTCCAAAGCTTAACGGTGAAGAAGTATATATTGTGAACTAGGAGTAACTTGAAATGCTACGTCAAGAAAGAAGTTAACACATGCAACGTGTTAAAATGTAGTTAATCCAGGAACATTTGTATCCAAGTAATGCAGCCGTTTCTGCTTGTCACAAAGAATAACGGTGTCTAAGAAATTAATGAACATGAATTTCCCCAGAAATTAACTTTCTAGGTAAAAGTGATTTGTACAATCAATGCGTAAACATAGGTCCACATTGGTAAGTGTCCAGCAAAACAAGACGGCAACAGTACCGAGCAACTCATTATACGTCCATTAATTACTCTTTGTATTGCCAATGCACTTTCTGTTTCCAGCTCTCCTTAGCCCGGACAATTAGTATTAATAAACTGTGTTACTATCAATTTTATTTTACAAATATAGTCTGTTCCACTTGCAACATTTGGTATTTCTTCTGTTATTATTGCTTTAAGTGTGTCTATATTTCTACGTTCATCTTTAAGTATATCTTCTATTCTACTAGTTGCTTTAAGTGTGTTTATTATTCTACTTGCAAATTTAGGTATTTCTTCTTACAAGAACAAGAAGAACAAGAACAAAAATAAGAAGTAGAAGACGAAGAAGAAGAAGAAGAAGAAGAAGAAGAAGAAGAAGAAGAAGAAGAAGAGGAAGAAGAAGAAGAAGAAGCAGAAGAAGGCTAGCTGGATTAGATGAAGGAAGTGTAGGATGATGAAAAGAAAAAGATGTTGAAGAAGAAGAAGAAGGAGAAGGAGATGATGAGAAGAATAGAATGAAGAAGAGGAAGATCCTATCAATATTTGGAGTCATGTTACATTCCGACATCGTTCACATTATCATATGATTTCTTTGCCACCAGCTCCTTCGTAAGAGAATCTTTCGCAAATGTTGCACACATACGGGGAACAAAAAAGCACCCAACATCAAATTGTCGCATCCCTTATTCCAGGCAACATGCCATAATACCCCTAATCTCCGTGACTCCTGACCCCTACATCATCCTGAGGGACTTGCAGTGTGCCAGCGTGTACACGAACTGAACACACTCTAGCACCGGCAAGAATATTAAACATGTCTGCCATCTCGAGAGAAGGTGAGTTGCTGCCGGCTCGAGACAAACCCGCGGGCTAAAAACGTGGAAAACGTTTACGAGAGACGGGGAAATAGAAAAGTAAAACTCCGATAAATATTGAAATTAATTGATTAAAATGAGAAAAACTGTCCAGCATCCTCCCGCTTGGTCTCCCCATGCCACTCTTCCCCTACAACTTTCACACTGTGACGACTTAATTCAGCTTTCCCCTTCTCTTGACATCCCCAAAGAATGTGGACTGCCATCTTCTGATGTGAGTGAACGGTTCTCTTTGTGAGTTAACGTCTTAGAAGACAGCTTCCTTGCTTTTTCTACCCGTCAATAGTCTCCTCATCATTCTTATCTACAGCCATATCAACGAAGCGTCCACATAATTACCTCATCACGGTCTTTCGAAATGTCACTCTATCACAAGCTTATGTCCGGCCCCTGTTGCTGAAATGTATAAATTATCGACCACATCTTGAATCCATCTATGTTGTGCCCGCCTCGTCCACACCACCACGATATCCCTCCCTGGATAATTATCTCTTCCAGGTCATTCACGCTTTGTTACATGCCTACAATATTTCATTTCCCCCAATTTTATTTGTCTTAACAACCAGTCACCTTTAATGTTCTGTTGATGGATAGATCTATTTGTCTTCTTTTTCGCCTAAGGAATGTTTCATACTCTTCTGTGATAGATAATTTCAAAGGCAAATATGAGCTTTTCATGTGATCAGTTCGGGAACTCTTTGTGTCCCGATCTGTGGTGAAAGGGTTACAGACGCAATTCGTAATCCCGCATACCGCGTTCGAAACATAGCAGCAGGCGACATGGCATGAAGACTACCTTGCTTTGGTTTTCATAAAATGGCATGAGTGCTGGTCGTTCAGAAAGCAATAGCAATAGCTCAACGCATACCTGCCAAGAAATCACAAACAGCGAGAAAATGCTGGGGTTGACAGCGACATCCTGTAAAGATTATGCAACACATTTTTGAGGCCACTCAGCCAGTTCATAAATAAACATACGTGTATTGTTTGGTGCTCATGGAAGTAGCAGAAGTAAGTAGAGACTAGAGGACACACTGGACAACATAGCAGTTGATATGATATACTACACGTTTCTAACCTATATGTTCGCAAGTATGCATGGTCTTAGTACTCTAACTTCAGCCTGTTTCAATCATGAAAAGTTTTAACTTCTTTAGTTTTCATCAGCAGAGCAAGGACAATAAATAGATGCAATAAGGCAAACGACCTCATTGGACAAATGGAATAATACTAAAGAACAAACACGTATCAGCAGATATTAAAGAGCACTCTGCGACACAATCTTCCTACCAACTTTACGCTACCAATGCCAAACCTGCACAATGACTAAGGGAGAGAGAGAGAGAGAGAGAGAGAGAGAGAGAGAGAGAGAGAGAGAGAGAGAGCAAGAGAGAGGGAGGGAGGGAGGGAGAGAGAGAGAGAGAAGTAAAATTACAACTGAAATCAGATTCCTCAGAAGAATTATCAGCGTATCAAGAAGAGAGAAAATCAGAAAGGATGAAATCAGGACTAAATTTGGGGTTGTAGCAGAGCTAGATTTCATTAGAAAACAGCAAGTTAAACGGTTCGGCCACATAACTAGGCTACCAACTAACAGTATACCACAACAAGCAATGGTGTATAGACCCAACTGAACCAGAATAAGAGGCCGACCATGTAAACGACGGACAGAGGGAATAACAGAGTCCATGGGAATCTCTATTTACGAGGGTAAGTTAATAAGTAGTCACAGATGGCTGTAGAAAAATAGTTAAATATGGTAACAACTTGAAACCAGTTTATTTTTATACATACATTGTCCCTTTATTTCTCCATAATTTCCAACAATATTAGTGCGCTTCTCCCATCGTTTTATCAGTCCTCCCAAACCGGCTGCATAGAACTGCGGGCTCTGTTTTCTAAACTACGGTTTCACTTCACATTCAACTTCGGCGTCATTCGCGAAATGTCTCCCACCAAGGTTGGTTTTCAGTGTTTATACTGACAAATGTTTATCCCGTAAAGCGATGCATAGCTGGGTAGAAAAAAAGTTACGAGGGCGAGTCAATAAGTAAGTCACACAGTTCTGGGGGATGGCAGGTAAATGAAGACAAAGCACGCAGTTCTATGCAGCCGGTTTGGGACGACTGATAAAACGATGGGATAAGTGCGTCAATATTGGTGGACATTATGTTGAGAAATAAAGGGATAATGTATGAATAAAAATAAATTGGTTTCAAGTTATTATCATATTTAGTTATTTTTCTTCAGCTATTTGTGACTTACTTATTAACTTACCCTCGTATGAAGCCCGTACATGAGCATACTCCCGCTGTTTATGCTTCGCCTCGACACCGTAAGCTACAAGAGGAACAAGATGAGATGATGGACGGGCACTCTCCCGCTGTTTATGTTTCGCCTCGACACCGTAAGCTACAAGAGGAACAAGATGTGATGATGGAAGGGCACTCTCCCGCTGTTTATGTTTCGCCTCGACACCGTAAGCTACAAGAGGAACAAGATGTGATGATGGACGGGCACTCTCCCGCTGTTTATGCTTCACCTCGACACCGTAAGGTACAAGAGGAACAATATGAGATGATGGACGGGCACTCTCCCGCTGTTTATGTTTCGCCTCGACACCGCAAGCTACAAGAGGAACAAGATGTGATGATGGACGGGCACTCTCCCGCTGTTTATGTTTCGCCTCGACACCGCAAGCTACAAGAGGAACAAGATGTGATGATGGAAGGGCACTCTCCCGCTGTTTATGTTTCGCCTCGACACCGTAAGCTACAAGAGGAACAAGATGTGATGATGGAAGGGCACTCTCCCGCTGTTTATGTTTCGCCTCGACACCGTAAGGTACAAGAGGAACAATATGAGATGATGGACGGGCACTCTCCCGCTGTTTATGTTTCGCCTCGACACCGCAAGCTCAAAGAGGAACAAGATGTGATGATGGACGGGCACTCTCCCGCTGTTTATGCTTCACCTCGACACCGTAAGGTACAAGAGGAACAATATGAGATGATGGACGGGCACTCTCCCGCTGTTTATGTTTCGCCTCGACACCGCAAGCTCAAAGAGGAACAAGATGTGATGATGGACGGGCACTCTCCCGCTGTTTATGTTTCGCCTCGACACCGCAAGCTCAAAGAGGAACAAGATGTGATGATGGAAGGGCACTCTCCCGCTGTTTATGTTTCGCCTCGACACCGCAAGCTCAAAGAGGAACAAGATGTGATGATGGAAGGGCACTCTCCCGCTGTTTATGTTTCGCCTCGACACCGCAAGCTCAAAGAGGAACAAGATGTGATGATGGACGGGCACTCTCCCGCTGTTTATGCTTCACCTCGACACCGTAAGGTACAAGAGGAACAATATGAGATGATGGACGGGCACTCTCCCGCTGTTTATGTTTCGCCTCGACACCGCAAGCTACAAGAGGAACAAGATGTGATGATGGACGGGCACTCTCCCGCTGTTTATGTTTCGCCTCGACACCGCAAGCTACAAGAGGAACAAGATGTGATGATGGAAGGGCACTCTCCCGCTGTTTATGTTTCGCCTCGACACCGTAAGCTACAAGAGGAACAAGATGTGATGATGGAAGGGCACTCTCCCGCTGTTTATGTTTCGCCTCGACACCGTAAGGTACAAGAGGAACAATATGAGATGATGGACGGGCACTCTCCCGCTGTTTATGTTTCGCCTCGACACCGCAAGCTCAAAGAGGAACAAGATGTGATGATGGACGGGCACTCTCCCGCTGTTTATGCTTCACCTCGACACCGTAAGGTACAAGAGGAACAATATGAGATGATGGACGGGCACTCTCCCGCTGTTTATGTTTCGCCTCGACACCGCAAGCTCAAAGAGGAACAAGATGTGATGATGGACGGGCACTCTCCCGCTGTTTATGCTTCACCTCGACACCGTAAGGTACAAGAGGAACAATATGAGATGATGGACGGGCACTCTCCCGCTGTTTATGCTTCACCTCGACACCGTAAGGTACAAGAGGAACAAGATGTGATGATGGACGGGCACTCTCCCGCTGTTTATGTTTCGCCTCGACACCGCAAGCTCAAAGAGGAACAAGATGTGATGATGGACGGGCACTCTCCCGCTGTTTATGCTTCACCTCGACACCGTAAGGTACAAGAGGAACAATATGAGATGATGGACGGGCACTCTCCCGCTGTTTATGCTTCACCTCGACACCGTAAGGTACAAGAGGAACAATATGAGATGATGGACGGGCACTCTCCCGCTGTTTATGTTTCGCCTCGACACCGTAAGGTAAAAGAGGAACAATATGAGATGATGGACGGGCACTCTCCCGCTGTTTATGTTTCGCCTCGACACCGTAAGGTAAAAGAGGAACAATATGAGATGATGGACGGGCACTCTCCCGCTGTTTATGTTTCGCCTCGACACCGTAAGGTAAAAGAGGAACAATATGAGATGATGGACGGGCACTCTCCCGCTGTTTATGTTTCGCCTCGACACCGTAAGGTAAAAGAGGAACAATATGAGATGATGGACGGGCACTCTCCCGCTGTTTATGTTTCGCCTCGACACCGCAAGCTCAAAGAGGAACAAGATGTGATGATGGACGGGCACTCTCCCGCTGTTTATGCTTCACCTCGACACCGTAAGGTACAAGAGGAACAAGATGTGATGATGGACGGGCACTCTCCCGCTGTTTATGCTTCACCTCGACACCGTAAGGTAAAAGAGGAACAATATGAGATGATGGACGGGCACTCTCCCGCTGTTTATGCTTCACCTCGACACCGTAAGGTAAAAGAGGAACAATATGAGATGATGGACGGGCACTCTCCCGCTGTTTATGTTTCGCCTCGACACCGCAAGCTCAAAGAGGAACAAGATGTGATGATGGACGGGCACTCTCCCGCTGTTTATGCTTCACCTCGACACCGTAAGGTACAAGAGGAACAAGATGTGATGATGGACGGGCACTCTCCCGCTGTTTATGCTTCACCTCGACACCGTAAGGTAAAAGAGGAACAATATGAGATGATGGACGGGCACTCTCCCGCTGTTTATGCTTCACCTCGACACCGTAAGGTAAAAGAGGAACAATATGAGATGATGGACGGGCACTCTCCCGCTGTTTATGCTTCACCTCGACACCGTAAGGTACAAGAGGAACAAGATGTGATGATGGACGGGCACTCTCCCGCTGTTTATGCTTCACCTCGACACCGTAAGGTACAAGAGGAACAAGATGTGATGATGGACGGGCACTCTCCCGCTGTTTATGCTTCACCTCGACACCGTAAGGTACAAGAGGAACAAGATGTGATGATGGACGGGCACTCTCCCGCTGTTTATGTTTCACCTCGACACCGTAAGGTAAAAGAGGAACAATATGAGATGATGGACGGGCACTCTCCCGCTGTTTATGCTTCACCTCGACACCGTAAGGTAAAAGAGGAACAATATGAGATGATGGACGGGCACTCTCCCGCTGTTTATGCTTCACCTCGACACCGTAAGGTACAAGAGGAACAAGATGTGATGATGGACGGGCACTCTCCCGCTGTTTATGCTTCACCTCGACACCGTAAGGTACAAGAGGAACAAGATGTGATGATGGACGGGCACTCTCCCGCTGTTTATGCTTCACCTCGACACCGTAAGGTACAAGAGGAACAAGATGTGATGATGGACGGGCACTCTCCCGCTGTTTATGCTTCACCTCGACACCGTAAGGTACAAGAGGAACAAGATGTGATGATGGACGGGCACTCTCCCGCTGTTTATGCTTCACCTCGACACCGTAAGGTACAAGAGGAACAAGATGTGATGATGGACGGGCACTCTCCCGCTGTTTATGCTTCACCTCGACACCGCAAGGTACAAGAGGAACAAGATGTGATGATGGACGGGCACTCTCCCGCTGTTTATGCTTCACCTCGACACCGTAAGGTACAAGAGGAACAAGATGTGATGATGGACGGGCACTCTCCCGCTGTTTATGCTTCACCTCGACACCGCAAGGTACAAGAGGAACAAGATGTGATGATGGACGGGCACTCTCCCGCTGTTTATGCTTCACCTCGACACCGTAAGGTACAAGAGGAACAAGATGTGATGATGGACGGGCACTCTCCCGCTGTTTATGCTTCACCTCGACACCGTAAGGTACAAGAGGAACAAGATGTGATGATGGACGGGCACTCTCCCGCTGTTTATGCTTCACCTCGACACCGCAAGGTACAAGAGGAACAAGATGTGATGATGGACGGGCACTCTCCCGCTGTTTATGCTTCACCTCGACACCGTAAGGTACAAGAGGAACAAGATGTGATGATGGACGGGCACTCTCCCGCTGTTTATGCTTCACCTCGACACCGTAAGGTAAAAGAGGAACAATATGAGATGATGGACGGGCACTCTCCCGCTGTTTATGTTTCACCTCGACACCGTAAGGTAAAAGAGGAACAATATGAGATGATGGACGGGCACTCTCCCGCTGTTTATGCTTCACCTCGACACCGTAAGGTAAAAGAGGAACAATATGAGATGATGGACGGGCACTCTCCCGCTGTTTATGCTTCACCTCGACACCGTAAGGTAAAAGAGGAACAATATGAGATGATGGACGGGCACTCTCCCGCTGTTTATGCTTCACCTCGACACCGTAAGGTAAAAGAGGAACAATATGAGATGATGGACGGGCACTCTCCCGCTGTTTATGTTTCGCCTCGACACCGCAAGCTACAAGAGGAACAAGATGTGATGATGGAAGGGCACTCTCCCGCTGTTTATGTTTCGCCTCGACACCGCAAGCTCAAAGAGGAACAAGATGTGATGATGGACGGGCACTCTCCCGCTGTTTATGTTTCGCCTTTACACATCAAGCTCAAAGAGGAACAAGATGCGATGAGATAAGAACAAAGTCAATGTCATGTTCAAGGTGCCTTGCAGCAGATGCTTGGACATGCTGGTGATCCAAGACAGAGACAAGGCAGAGAAGCTGAGACAAACATTGTGACCTGGTCTGGCAGTCAAAGTAATTCAATTTAAAAAAGTTAGTTGCATATCCTTTACAGGACGTCGCAGTCATTCCCAGCATTGTTTGCTGTTTGTGATTTCTTGTCAAGTTTACGTTCAGTAGTTTGCCATAGCTGTCTGAACAACCCGCACTCTTACCATTGTATGGAAAGCAACGCAGGACGGTCTGCTGCTATCTCTCTCGCAGCTGTGTTTCGAACGCAGCATGCGTGATTACGAATTGCGTCAGTATCCGTTGACTTAAGTGAAATAACTAAAAGAAATCATGTGCAGATACAATAAACAAATATGTTCCTCTTTCCTTGCTTGTCATCACATTTTATCATCCGCTAGCAGTGATGAACCGAGCTCCGTGGCAAAGGTGTTACGGACGCGGTTTGTAATTCCGTTTACGTGCGTAAGAAACACAGCTGCGACCGATTTAGCAGCAGACCGCGTCGCGCTGGGTATTAACGTGATGGTATTGGAGCCGGTTGTTCAGAAAACAATGGCAAACTACTGAACGTAAACTTGCGAAGACATCAATAACAATAGTGCTGGTGTTGACAGCGATGTCCTGTAAATAGGACATGCAAAAAAAAAAAAAAAAAAAAACAGCAGTGATGAACCTAGATAATTAAAACAAATCACTTTATATATTGTCATTCCTTTGATAAGCATCTATGTTTGCTTGTTTTCATCTCCGTTTTACCGGCTGTAATTTCGTAATTTCTTGGCCTCGAAATATAAGTTGTGGGACTCAGTCCTCTCTTGCACTGACTTTGCTTGTTATTCAATTTCAGTTTGAATTGTTGATAGTGATATATAGCGGGCGAGTTGGTGTAATTATTAGGAGATTATTCTGATCATGTCAGACGAGGTTTGGGCACCTGAACACACGTTCATTAAGACTGGCCAATTATTTCGCCATGCATTCAGGCTTACAAACTATGATAGTCCGAACAATGGACATATCCGTCACAGGTTCCTGCTTCGGTACCTGCCTGTGGCTAAGGAGTAGTGAAAGCGATTAGGAATCTCGAATGCCACGTTCGAAATAAGCTACATGGTATTTGGAAGCAGCTTGCTTAGTAAATCACAAACAGCCAAAGCCAAACATGCAGAGGTTGATTGCGACGACCTATAAAGGACATGGAATTACTTCACACACACGCACACACACATTCTCTCTCTCTCTCTCTCTCTCTCTCTCTCTCTCTCTCACACACACACACACACAAACACACACACACACAAGAGGCGGCTTCAATTCAAATGAAAGCCTTGAATGTTTTGTTGGGTGAATTTATTGTGAAACAGTAAAGAACAAATGCATCATTTTTTTATGTAGCCACCACTGCGTTCAATGCAAGTATTCGTCTGCCGATAAAGTGCTTGGATTCCTGTAGAAAAATATTCTCATGGTCACTATTTGATTTGCCTAAACCAGCCGTGAACAGTCTGTCACAAAAGTCACGCCGTTTTGAAACTTCCTACTCCACTCATACACTTGCTGGACTGACAAGTATGCATCACCATACTGGACCTTCATTCGCCGATGAATTTCTATAGGTTTTATCCCTTCATTGATTAAAAAAAACAAAACGGATAACAGAACGCTGCTCCTCTTTGGTGCATGTCAAAAGTGGGGCGGTTATCTTTAAATTGTCCTTATGACGTCACCGTGTTCGTCAGCACCGTGATGTAACGTGCTTAACACTCTTGACATCATAAACAACAATATTGAAAGGTTACACGACAAAGGCATGGTTATTGTAATTTATATCACTCTTTTAAGGTTGTCACTTGAAGCCCCTTCCTATACGAGAATGTAATTTGTTATTTGAATTCTGTCAGTTCCCCTGCATTATGCCTCTGTCTCCGTTACTTGATATTTGTATTTCGTCACTTCAACTGCCGTCACCCTATGTAAGTACATCCTCTGTACTTTAATAATATATGATACTAGACAAAGAAACAGTCAATCGTTCGATTATTACGCAAATTGTATGGTGAATATCAAAGTAGATGGAGACAGGGGTAAGTAAAAACTCAGCAAACGGAATTATGCTGATTATGCAAGAGACGAACGCCCACCAAATAAACAAGAAAATTTACAAAGTTAGTATCAGAGGACAGTGTATTCTCTCGGAATATTTCACATTATTGCAACCCTGGGCCAACGGAAATATTCCAGTTAATTATTCCTGGAGTGTATACCGAAGCCGTATTGATTTGCTGTTGTCTGGTTGGCTATTATATGTCTCACAATGCGAAATGAAATTACTATTATGAAAGTGAGAAATACATCACGTTTGTGTGCGTATGTTACAAGACGTAGGGTTTTAACGTGGCTGGTGTGAACTATAGGGATCTGTCAACAAAGACGTCGCATTGTGAATATGAAGGGTTGGCAGTTAGTTAGTTGGCATTCCATTACAGAACGTTGCAGTTAACCCCTGAATTTATTAGCTGTTTGTGATTTACGAGGACATTTAATTCAGTAGTTTGTTATTGCGTTCTGAACGACGACGCGTCATACCATCGTAAACAACAAACAGCTCTTTCAAGTCATTTGGTGATTTTTTCGAATCCTCCACTGAGTTTTCATAGAAATGCAAGCTAGTTATGAGAGAGGTGGATGTATGGATAAATGGCTAGATGGTGAGTTAGCAACCAGAACAGTATCTAGTACATGCGTCAGTTCATGTATAAACATAAAACAGAATTCATGTCTGTAGAATAAAAGGCAAATGGAAAGTGGTACATAGGAACGGGCAGTAAATGGATTTCAGCCGGTCAGACAGACAGACAAGCTGTTATCCAGAAAGACAGATTGACAAATAGATCTAGAGCCTGACAGACATGGAAAAAAAATGAAATAACATTTCTTTGAAAGTTTTCAGACAGACAGTTTAAAATTGATAAAACAGACAGACAGAAACAAAGACATAGACATATATACAGCCAAACAACGCAGTCAAAATAGACAAATATAGACAGGTAGAAAACACACAGACAGGCGAACGGACGGATTGGCGAACGGTCGGACAGATAACAAACGAACTGAGGGTTGGACAGACACACAGACAGACAGGCGACTGACCGATGGACTGACCAATTGACCAACCGGCAGACAGACAAACAATGTGATTACACATTATTCAGTATTATCCCTAGAATATTTTCTAACAGATTTCTCCCTGAGAAAACTCACATCAAGCTTTATTTTCCAATCTCTCTGGACTGTTCATTTAGACTCCTCTATCCTTTAGTGATGAAAACTATACACATTCTCTAATTACTTGAACATAAAAGACACCAGTGAAAAGCATAATTTGTGATTCCATGACCCTCATTGTGTTAACAAACAAAAAGTGTGTTTAACCGAACTTAATGAATCTTACTAACAGACAATTCAGACAAATATACAATTCGTGTTTGCATTCTTATGTTTTAATTACTTTTCATTTGTCGACATGTCTGAGGGATGTTTAAAACGACAAGAAATGTAATGGCGAGAAAATGTTATACATTTTGAAAGATATGTTAATAGTTTCCAAAAGTACAGGAGAATGTGAGATATATACTAAAAGAAATTTGGCCGGGGGAACGAAAGCTTTTAGTTGTATTGCCCAGTTATCAGTTATCAGTTGGGGTATCTTCGTTGCACTCCGGACATGTCCATAGGTGCTCAGATCCTCCCCCCAGCATATGCATCCGCGTCCGGTGGCTAATAGTGCCAGTTCTGTGTTGGTTGACGAGGCACTTTGTTTTCCCGATGTACCTCTCGCGTCTGGCTGTGCCGATTCTTACTCCCAGGTCTTTCATCCTGGACAGCGATGTGGAATCACTGACGTCAAAATCCTCTGTTCTCGCCAAATCTTTAAGGACGTTAATAACATCGGCACGATCCATGGGCTGGCCATCTACAGGGGGTGCAGAGCCAGCCAGTTTGTCAGCTCGTTCATTTCCCTCGACTCCCGCATGTCCCGGGACGAAGATGAAGGTGACTTTACGGACAACAGACTTCCGCAGCGATTCAGTCCACTGTCTACGTACAGATCCAGCTTCGACCTTCTGAATCATGCTCATTGAATCACTTAGTACACACACGTTGGTATAATGCTGTGATTCCAGCCATATGAAAGCCTGTGTAACTGTCATCACCTCCATCGTCATGCTGCTCGTGGTCATAGAGTGGGCACCACTAGATTCTTGAACGGTTCGGCCCGCTGAACGGGCTGTAAATGCCCACGCAACTCTCCGCTGCTTTACAACAGATCCATCTGTATAGATGAGCACTTCGGGGCTATCTGAGTGTTCATAGATGAGCGCGTTAACCTCTGCATTGACAGCGGCATTGCCCAATGTATTGCCCAATGGTTAAGGATGAGAAACACAAACTGAAAGAACTAAAAAAAGACAGTTACATTCATACAATAGACTTCATTGCAGTTATTGACACATTTCAAGCGAACGAAAGAAAAATAAGAAAGAAAAACAAATATTGCTTTACAAAAATAATGACAATAGTTCCCTATCAGCTCCCGAGATTTGTTGTGTGACACACACAACGCAAGTTCCTGCTACAGGACTTGATTTATACAACAGTTTATTGTTTAGTTATTGTCCAATGTATGTACATGCTAAATATAGTTAATTTCCTTTTCTGTTATAGATAATTTCTAAATGCTAACTATAGAAAAGGTTAATTTCCTTTTCTGACATATGTTGATTTCTAAAAGCTAATTATAGAAAAAAAACGTTAATTGCCTTTTCTAGTATATGTTTAATTCTTGGCCTAGTCATACCTTCGCCCAAACACCTGCAGTGTAACTGGCATAGCTTTTGTTTTAATTCTCTTGTTGTCATCGGTGGTACAACCGGCACTTCTATAAACGGATCCCCCGAAGACTATTACTATGATTAGAATCCTGCAAAAACGGACGAGCAAGAAATCAATACATGATGCCAACATAATAAGACTAGACGGTCACGTAGGAATAGTCACAAGCTACTAACCGAATAAAGTTGGCACGGCTAAGCGGGGATAGTAATCCTTTGCTACACGAATAAAACTTGACGGCCGCGTGGGAATAGTAGCATGATGGATTTAGGTGAGCTTCGGAAATTTTCCTGTAGCCAATATATTTCTAATGCATCTTTATATCTCTGTACGTGTACACACACAGGCACGCGCGCACACACACATACACACACACAAAGGGCGCGCATATATATTTTTTATATATTTTTAGTGCATCTTTATACCTCTATACCTTTATATATATATATATATATATATATATATATATATATATATATATATATATATATGTGTTTATGTGTGTGTGTGTGTGTGTGTGTGTGTGTGTGTGTGTGTGAGGTAACAGGCAGACACTCACAATGTTCCATTGCCTAAAGACAACTCGCCCTCTCACAAACCCCGACTTGTGGAGTATGTCAGTGTTTGGATTCTTACACACAGCCTATTCTCCTAATTTGCCTTTATAAGCAATGTTTCTGTATTCAAATCTCGAAAGTAAGTCATCAAGCAACATAACGTTTACAGCGATGAAGAATTCATATTGGCATGTGATGACTGGTTTAGTTCGTAAAAAAAAAAGAAGTGTGCTTTCCCCCCGATCTTTTCACAGTAAATGAGACATGGCAGAAGCGTCAGTTCAAGGGATAGTTATATTGAAAAGAAATAAACACTATACACAATTTACTTGTTCTCCGACATTTCCTTCACAGTCACGGTAAAGACTTATGACCAGCCACATTTACATACTAATCTACCTACCAAACCACCTACCCACATACCTACATACCTACCTAACATTACATCCTTCCCTCCCTCCCTACCTACCTACTTGCCAACCTACCAACCATTACCTACCACCTGCCTATTTACCATTAACTATCTAACTACCTACCTACCTACCTACCTACCTACCTACCTACCTACACGGTATAATAAACATTCCCATATGCATAGTACGTGACACTTTCCTTAGGTATTTATAATGGCCATGTTAAAAATTGCCTTAGTGAGTCATGTATTATTGATTTTTTTCCCCATACGTTGTAATGCATATTGTTCTGTTGTTGTCAAAGATTAGCGTCATAAGTCATTCATCATGTATGAATGAAATAACGTATGAAAGGACAGGGAGAGGAAGGGCACACACACACACACACACGCGCGCGCGCACAGAAAGAGAGAGAGAGAGAGAGAGAGAGAGAGAGAGAGAGAGAGAGGAGAGATCCAAACATACATGTTCTTTGGCCGTCTAATAATTAACGAAATCCCAGCGCATCACTCCACTACTCCAGTACAAGCAATGGGATTACCTTTACCTCCCGCACCCCTCAACAACTCTACAAAATCCCAGGATGGCTTTCCCATTACAAGTGTAACGCGTTTAATACGTTTTCCTAATGGGTCGCCTCTTCACCGAGATGCTATTTTAAGATGTTCCTCCTGGGGATCAATACATCGAACTTATCCGTAATGTGAGCCATCCGTGCCAGAAATTTAATAATATCCAAGTAGGAGCTGAGTGGATGAGGAATGACAGGGAGAGTACCTGGGACAACGGGTATTTTACTTGGCTGGTGTTGTTGTTGTTGCTTGCGACTCCCCTGAAAGACAGTTGCAAATTGTAAGTCCGATGCAGAGTCCATGGGAATCTCGATATATGAAGCCTATAAGCGGGGACTCTTCCGCTGTTTATCCTTCACGTCGACACCGCAAGTTGCAAGAGGAATAAGAAGAGAAGATGACGATGATCATCGTTGGAGTTTAGGCTGCTTGAATCCTGATAAGTGTTTGCATCTTTATCGGAGTGAGGTTGATATTCAGAATCGTCTCCCTACCCAGTACTAACGTGTCATATCCAAGGGGATAGTATTGCCAAGATCGCCTTCCCTGCTCCAATCTCATAAGCCAGCGAGGTGTGCACGACTGATGCTGGAACTACACATCTATAGTCAGATGACCATGAAATACAGCAGCCCGTGGTAGCCTAATGGGCATGATGGTCCTTGCGGTCATTGGTTTGATCCGCATCGGGGTGGATGACAATTAAAATAAAAAAAGGCCTAGGACTCAACAGGTCGGCCCAACCTAAAATGGGGACCAGAAAATGTTTTGGGAAGGAAAGGCGCCAGGTGTGATAATGATTATATCACCCACAGAGTGCCGATCCATATATACCAGTACAGGTCGAGCATGATATGCCGAATGTACCTTAGGGCCTGTGAAAGGATTCTTTACCTACCTACCTACCTACCTAATCACTCACCTGCCTACCTACTCATCTACCTACCTACCGATCTACCTACCAACTTACCGAACGACCGACCGACCTACTTACTTACTAACTATCGTTATCGCCTGTGGCGAAGGGGGTTACGAACGCTATTCGTAATCCTGCATTATGCGTTCGAAAAAACAGCTGCGGGTGATTTGAAAGCAGACAAAATTGTGCTGGTTTTCATAATATGGTATGAGTGCCGGTCGTTCGGGAAAACAGTCGCAAACTCTTGATGTAAACTTGCCAAGAAATAATAATAAGCACCCAAAAATGCTGGGGTTGAGTGCGACGTCCTGTAAAAATTATACAACTAACATTTTACTTACTTCATGAAACATTACAATATATGCCTAAGCTAGTTACTTGTACTTTACAAGAAGTTGCAATCAACACCAGCATTAAGCGGCTGTTTGTGATTTACTGAACAATGTTACTTCAGTAGTTTGCCATTCCTTTCTGAACGGCCGACACCTCATACCATTGAAATCAACACAAAACGGATTGCTTCACTAATCACCAACTGATGATTTCGAACCCTGGACTTGGCATGACCAGGAATTATGAAGCTGCGCATCTCACCGTACCCCAAGCCATGGAGTTGGTTATCATATACAGGACAAATTCGACATCTATATAAATGTTACAGACGGGTTCTAAGACGGGTATCTTAGATACAGAAAAGAACAAATGCATCCATACGACAGGATCTAAATACTGAAGAAGGTTGGCTACTAAAGATGATAAAACAAAGACAATTGAAATATTGTGGTCACTTGAAACGTCATGAAAGTTTGGAGAGAACAAAATTGGAGGGGTATATGACCGGGAAGAGAGGAAGAGGAAGCAAAAGAGACGATGGGTGCAGGATGTGGCAAGTGATCTCCAGATGGGTGTATCGAACGCGGGGCATTTTGCTTATGACCGAGAAGTTTTCCAGAAGGTTGTTATGGGAGCGAGGTTCTGCAAAGGACATGCTACTGAATGAATGAATGCATATACTTTCGAGAAAATCGCTTTGATATAATGGTTGGTGTGTTTGCTTGTCAAGACAATGGTTATGGTTAAATCCCACCAATGATACGAGTATGGTGTCCGAAAATTACTGCTGAGATCGACTCCACGTCATAAGAAGGGCACCGGATACTTTTTAGAAATATACCGGAGTAGTATGGGACGATGGGGCGGCGGGGAGCATCGCTGGCCTCAACCTCATGACGTTAATCTACTGTCGGCCGGCGTCTGTGAACAAGGGGCAGTTAACCCCATTCACAATCCAGCGAACCAGGTTTGAAATCAGGCGCAGGCGATTTGGAAGCAAACCACATTTGTGTGGATTTACAACATGATTGTGGGTCGTTCAGGATGCAATGGTAATCAATTGAACGTAAGCTTGCCTTGAAAAACACACACAGCTAAAAAAAAATCATGGGTTGATTGCGGCGTCCTGAAAGTGCATGAAACTAAAATTTTAAACTATCAACCAAGAACATAGTGCTTTTTTATGCTTCCCATTGACGTTATATTATTCCATAAGGACTTGCTCACAGTCATGGCGGTACGTTAAACGTGGTCGGAGACAAAGGTAATGCAATTGCATAATGTGCCAATAAAGGTCTGAGATGGTAATTAAGTTGGCTGCGGGCTGAAAATGTCAAACCCATACACGTCGGTTCTGATGACGTAATGGGATTACTTAACGAAATCTCTATAGATTAAACAAAACTCGACGTCGTCTCGTGTTTTCGGGAGTAAGTGTGACATTTTAAACACATAGATTATTTTCCTAATAAGACTGGGCAAACAGAAAGCAATACACAGAGAATCATGTCACTTGTTAAGTTTGTAAGAGAGTTTTGACTGTTCGGTCAAATCGTCACCATGATTATGTGTACTGCCAGCTGGCGTAGACGTTCATGTTTATCCACACACCTCGGTTAGTGTTATGAACCATCTCTGCTGATGGTATCCCTATATACCAACATCTTTGTCCATCTGCGGTAGCAGGATTAGGGTAAAAGGCACAATCTATCTACAAATCTAAATGTCCATACATCTGTCCCTCCGTCCTTTGATCGGTCTGTCTGTCTGTCTGTCTGTCTGTCTGTCTGTCTGTCTGTTTGTCTGTCTGTCTGTCTGTCAGTCCGACCGACCGACCGTCCGTCTATCTATCTATATATATATATATATATATATATATATAAATATATTCAACCCAGCCTTCTTTGGTTTTACAAAATTTTAACTATTTAGATTGAAGTTTTCAGAATGTTAACCAGTCTTGAATATGTTTGGTTTCGGTTGTATGACTACCTCAGAATTTAGAAAAGGTCTGGGGTATTAATACAACCACATATCCTGTGCATCGATTATTACGAGTAGCCCTAAGTGTTCAGCTACCCTAATATCTTTACATTTAAACAGGGAACATCTACTAACTGCCTACGTTACTCAAAATCTAAACTACAAATGTTTTATAAAAATACAGTAACTTGACAAGTGACACATAAAAGAGTTGAATCACACACGTTGAAATTATAAAAAGTTTTTATAATAATGAACAAGTGTAAAGGTGACTGGAGCCAGATATACATATAGTTTTCACAATTGATACAAGCAATTTTACACAGTAAGTAAAAAAAGATTCTGAACGCATGAACAGAAAATGTAAAGACAAGATAATAATTCATCTCCATGATGATCATGGAACACATCACATCGACCACTTCACACGAGGCACTTTACTGAGAGACTTGAAAATGCTCTAGTTCAGTGGTTTTCAACCGGTGGGGAATTATTCTCCCCCCCCCCAGGGGGGGGGGGGGGTTCCAGGGTGGGGGGGGGGATTAAGATTATTTTAAGGTCGCGTTAATACAAGAACCGAATACTTGATATTGTTTTTCCCTCCATACTTTACAGTTATGTACTTCTCGCCCTTTTGAAATTGGTTTTTATAACATAAGTAAACCCGCAAATCACGTTTTAAGTAGATTTCTAGACTTGATCTAGTACAGTATGAGTTATTAAATTTAGCTTCCAATTTTATGTATACTGTGTAGGGGCTGGGGATTTATAGGGAGGAAATAAGAAAGGGAGAGGGGGACATTCTGAACATATGGTAAAGGGGTGAATGGGCCAAAAAGGTTGAGAACCATTGCTCTAGTTAGTTTCTTGTTGAAGACCCTCGTCAGTTGAGTAAGATCAAGCAGTCTAACTGGATACAACTGTAGGTCTCAAGAGGTTTGATCAACCTCTCACAAGTATGGTTCTGAATGTTTGTAAGAATATCAGCCTCAGGTCAGCATGTAGTCTGATTTTCACGATATGTTGATATTACAGAAGACACACCAGTTGCCAAACAGGGTTGCAACCGTTGTGGTTCGTCCTTCTGTCAACCGTGGTTCATGTCTACATTCTTGAAATGTTTCTATTCATACAAGTCACTAACTGGCAGTCAGAGATTGTGACTGGTCATTCCTGGTTCTCTATCACATAAGTCACCAGCTGACAGTCAGAGTTTGTGACTGGGCATTCCAGGTTCTCCATCACATAAGTCACCAATGGCAGTTGGAGTTTGTGACTGGTAATTCCTGGTTCTCCATCACATAAAAGCTAGTCATGACAAGTATGGAAGGTCTTTTGCACTTCTGGAAATTGTGGCATTTCCAACAGGACCCTTTAACACGAGTGTGGGTCACTTAAAATAAATAATAAAATCAAAACAAGACATGACATTTACAAGGGAGGGGTGAGTTCATTTTCCCTTTTCTGAGTATTTTCTCAGCCTGTTTAGGTTGCCTGGCCTTGGTTCTAATGGACCAGTCAGTTTGCTTCTGACTCAACAAGTGAGGGATGGCACGGATCAGCCTACCTCATACATAATGAATCATGTCCTTCCTTTCAGAAGGGATATAATTATTTATAGAAAACCCGTATACACAGTACTTGTCTTAACAAGCCAAATTGAGAAGATATATTTAAGGGAGATATTCACAACGTATGGTTATAAAATACATTCAACATTTCCCACTTTATTCCCCCCCCCACCACATTATTCATGCATCTAAGACACTTTAAAGATCTAGGAGTGTGTTAGTGCATACGTACATGTATGAATCTATGTGTTGTCCAATATCTTACACTGTGTGGGTGGTGAGTTAGCATCATGTGTGAATTTGTGTGTTGTCCCATATCTTACACTGTGTATATGGTGGGTTAGCATCGTGTGAAACTGTGTTGTCCCATATCTTACACTGTGTGTATGGTGGGTTAGCATCGTGTGAAACTGTGTTGTCCCATGTCTTACACTGTGTGTATGGTGAGTTAGCATCGTGTGTGAATCTGTGTGTTGTCCCATATCTTACACTGTGTATATGGTGGGTTAGCATCGTGTGAAACTGTGTTGTCCCATATCTTACACTGTGTGTATGGTGAGTTAGCATCGTGTGTGAATCTGTGTGTTGTCCCATATCTTACACTGTGTATGTGGTGGGTTAGGAATCTGTGTGTTCTCCCATATCTTACACTGTGTGTATGGTGGGTTAGCATCGTGTGAAACTGTGTTGTCCCGTATCTTACACTGTGTGTATGGTGGGTTAGCATCGTGTGTGAATCTGTGTGTTCTGCCATATCTTACACTGTGTGTATGGTGGGTTAGCATCGTGTGAAACTGTGTTATCCCATATCTTACACTGTGTGTATGGTGGGTTAGCATCGTGTGAAACTGTGTTGTCCCATATCTTACACTGTGTGTATTGTGGGTTAGCATCGTGTGAAACTGTGTTGTCCCATATCTTACACTGTGTGTATGGTGAGTTAGCATCGCGTGTGAATCTGTGTGTTCTCCCATATCTTACACTGTGTGTATGGTGGGTTAGCATCGTGTGAAACTGTGTTGTCCCATATCTTACACTGTGTGTATGGTGGGTTAGCATCGTGTGAAACTGTGTTGTCCCATATCTTACACTGTGTGTATGGTGAGTTAGCATCGTGTGTGAATCTGTGTTTTGTCTCATATCTTAAACTGTGTGTATGGTGAGACAGCATCATATGTAAATCCAGGAAGTGTGTAGCACAACATAATTAATCGAATTTTATGAAATCATTTAGATGCTGGATTTTCATTTTTTCCCTTCTTTCGGTTAATGTGTTTCCTTGGAAATAGTTTCTTCGTCTGTATATGTCCATCTTTAGTCATCATGAGTTCCAGAGAACTAGCTTGTTTGCTGTTGTATTGTCACAACTTTAATTCGCTCGTCCCATCTTTCTCTTGATTACTAACGTATTTCAAGTTAAAATGTCAACTTATCCAACACAATGACGCAACACATGTTATAGTTTTCAATTCGAGCAAGCTCCAGGAAAGCACAGTGTGATATCTTGTCTCTGAGCCATTAATCTCTATTTCTAGAGGAATATTTATTCTATCTCATTGTCGTTCTACCATGTGGAACTTGACAATTTCAACAGGTCTTACCTCCATGAAAACTTGGCAACCACCCCTTCCATTTTAAATTAGCTTTCCGAAGTTCCGGATGGCGCATTCTATGATTGCCGCCAAGGGAGGTCTCCTTGAGTTAATTCCATATCTCCTCCTGTATTATGGACATGGTTCTCCCGCATAAGGCTCTGTCGGATATCTTTATTTTACTTCTCCTTTCCTTAATCTTCAAATATCAGAAGTTCCGATATTTCCTTATATTTTCGTTGGTCCATCTTGATTTTAACTGTAACCTGTGGTCCCTGAAGTTTATTAATGGCGAAGAATCCATTTTCTCTCCAGCGACGCAGTTCGTAATCCCCCCTACCCGCTTTCGAAACACAGCTGCGCGCGATTTGGCAGCAGACCATGTTGCGTTGGTTTTGGGTTGGTATCGGTGCCGTTCGTTGAGAAAGCAATGGCAAACAACTGAGCGTAAACTTGCCAAGAGATCACAGCGGCAGACATGCTGGTGTTGACTGCGATGTCCTGTAAAAAGGACATGCTAAAAAATCGGCACTGGTGGGTGATATGATCAGCATCACGCCAAACGCCTTTACTTCAACAGACATTTCGAGGTACCCATTTTAGCATCTAGGAGCCCAGATAAAGTTTAAAATACCTCCCCGATGTAATCTGAACCCATGGCCCATTTTGATTTTGCATAAAGTTAGTTGCACATTCTTTAGAGGACCACACATAGCGACCATACCGCTTGTGGACAGTTCTTTTCAGATTAATATCCGACACATGATTGATTCTGTCAAGGGATTATTAATCTGCGGCCGGGGATGGACCCTAGTGTAACTTCTCTTCTGAAGTTGAACGGGCTAGGGGGAAGAAGAACAACAACAATCAACTCCAGCATTGTTTGGCGATTTGAGATTTACTAAATAAGTTTGCTTTCAGTAATTTTCCATTGCTTTCTGAACGACCGACGCCATCCATTTGTTAAAAATCAAGGCGATTCTCTTGTATTCCTTCCCCCCCCCCCCCTTTCCCCCTCTCTCCTCCTGCCGCTCAGTAATGGCTTATCGGCCTTTATGAGTTTAGAAAATAAGAAAAAAGAAAACGAGATAGACAAATTATGAAAACACCGTAGACTAAGAAGAAAGAATAAGGCGTCACAAAATGAGAGAACATGAGAACGTGTCAATAGAAAGATATTGACATTTTCACAACAGCAGAAAAACAGGCAATACACATTCTATGCAGGATATCGAATTTCAAATAACCCTGTTCTTCTCTCCTTCTCTCAAATCCCAGCGACTCCTGGCAATGGGATCGATAGAGGAAGGCTGTTTGTGGTCCTGAATCGATCTTTTAACAAGCAATTCTCGCCTGGTCGGAGCTATTCATGTGAATGCCATCTGAGAAGGTCTGGGTTCTTCTAGATTTGATCTGGCGGCTGGAAATGTGAGTGTGATGCTTTCCGATTCTTCGGGTAACGCACCGTTTTTGTTAGACCACACACAGTCTGTACATTGTGTATTGAGAGCAAAGATGGAAGTGGTGGTGTAGTGGGCGTTATGCTTGCTAATCAAATATCTGGTATGGGTTCAAATAATAGTAACTACACAGTGGCTTTCTTGGAGTTGAACCAGACTAGAAACAAGGGTACGGAATAACTGCCGGCATTTAATGGAGATTGTGTGAGACAGAAACAGAAGTGCCACCCTCACATCTGTGTATTATCAGTGTGTATGTTACTCCTACTGGCAGGTGCAAACAAGACGGGCAATAGGAGGGACGGCTGATGGAACTGACGGGCCGATAATGAAAGGGACGGACAGTTGAGAAGGTACGTAAATAGAGAGACAGACAGATCGACGAATGAACAGTTAGATAGGTAGGGAGGTAGAGGATGGAGCGATAGAAAGGCAGGTTAATAGGCACGCATGTAGGAAGGTAGGTAGGTGGATATGCAGACAGACAGACAGACAGACAGACAGACAGGCAGGCAGGCAGGCAGGCAGGCAGGCAGACAGACAGACAGACAGACAGACAGACAGACAGACAGACAGACAGACAGACAGACAGACAGACAGACAGACAGACAGACAGACAGACAGACAGACAGACAGACAGGAAATTATCAATTCCCAAAATGTCAACTGAATCGAGATACATGCACTTTTAAGACAGTATGCTATTTACAGTGGCGTTACATTTCATGACAACCATAACAGACATTACGAACCGAACTGTCTCATCCGGCGGGTATTTCTGCCGCTGGTTGGGGGTGAGAGGGAGGGGTGGGGGGGGGGTCTGTCACTGACATGACATATCATGATTCTACAAAATAGGAGATGGGAGAAATAACTCAATAAACATTGCTGACATTCCTGTATGACGGTGACAATTTCGTCTCCAAAACGCGTTTAGCAGTGGGACAATTTGCTTCTCTCTAGATGCCGTCAGATATGCAACGAGAGGTATTGAGTTTCTCTTGCTGAGACACCTTTCTTTCTTTCTTTCTTTCTTTCTTTCTTTCTTTCTTTCTTTCTTTCTTTCTTTCTTTCTTTCTTTCTTTCTTTCTTTCTTTCTTTCTTTCTTTCTTTCTTTCTTTCTTTCTTGCTTGCTTGCTTTTTCTTTCTTTCTTTCTTTCTTTCTTTCTTTCTTTCTTTCTTTCTTTCTTTCTTTCTTTTTTTCTTTCTTTCTTTCTTTCTTTCTGTCTGTCTGTCTGTCTGTCTGTCTGTCTGTCTGTCTGTCTGTCTGTCTGTCTGTCTGTCTGTCTGTCTGTCTGTCTGTCTGTCTGTCTGTCTGTCTGTCTGTCTGTCTGTCTGTCTGTCTGTCGTTCCTTTCATTCTTTCTTTCCTTTCTTTCCTTCTTTCTTTCTTTCCTTTGTGCTTCCTACCTTTCAGTGATTCATTCTTGCTTGCTTTTATTTAATTAAAAATTGTATTCTTCAAGTTAATCTATGTCTAATCCTGTCTGGTTATCTTTTGCAAGTCCGCATCTCTCCTGTCTTATTTTATTATTTTCTAAGTTTCTGCATCACATTTCCTTCATTATTGTGTTGTTTCTTTTACTGTTAAACTTCTGTTTCTTTTGGACACACAACGCACACGGACACACACACACACATACACAATAAACGCATATATATATATATATATATATATATATATATATATATATATATATATATATATATATATATACATACATATGACTCATACATATGAAATAGAATGAAGTTAGATAAAAATACAACACAAAACAATTAAAAATAGGAAAATAAATCAAACATCCGTAGAAGAACGGGAAGTCATTGTGGAAATATAAACTCCGAGTCTATCAAGGAAAGAGCTTAGATGAAAATATTGGATTCAAGTTGCAATAGATGAAGAGAAAATGTTGGACCTCATGACACAATATAACGATCCATTCACACAAAAGAATAAGCGGAAACGAGAAAGCAGATAAATCAGCTAAACTGCGAACCAAATGTAAAACATAAATAAAAACAGGGTTAGATAAAACAGAGAAAAGGTTAAATAAACGAAGACAGTGAGGGAAAATTGGAGAGGAAGGAAGAGAAACAATTACATATGAGTTAATAAAGCAAATGGAAAATCATAAATAAATGAACAATAAGGATCCCAGAAAATAAACAAACATGTGTATACTGAAACAAATAAAGGCTACATACATTCAAATGGAAGAGGCGAATCTGCACAGAATGCTATAAATCAGACAGCATAAAACATTTCCTAAAAAACTGCCAACAATGTAATAAAGAAAGAGGGAGCCGACCTGGATATTTTCGGGTAAAAATGACAATCACTTAGCTATTGCATGTAAACAGTGGACAAAAGATACAAAGACTAGTCAAAATACAAAAGTAGAAGTAAAGTAATAATCTAACATATAAACGCAAAAGAACACGGAATATCTAAACAGACATGGAGATGAGAAACTAAGTATAGAGATGCAATAAGGGGATAAAGAAAGAACAGAGCAAAATCATAAAGAAGGAATAAAAGTAGGGTAGGGGGAAATTGCACTAAGCAAGAAGTAATACAAAATAAGTACTTTAAATGACACAGCAAGTGAAAAAAAAAAGAGAAACAAAAGATAGGCAGATGCATTAATTTAGAAGATGATATCACAAATGCACAGTTGGAATCAGAAAGCTAATACACTTGGAAATAGGTGGTAATAGATCTAAATGATACCCCGGGCTTGCGCATTTTAGGGAGGTAATAAGTTGCACAATCCTGGGTACCATTTAGACCTCCCACCCCCACCTCCACCTCACTTCAGATATAGTTCGTAAAATTAAGTAAAAACTAACTGTAAAAATTATAACGTTTTAAAGATTGAGCAGGGTAATCTGATTTAAAAAAAAAACAAAACAAATATTCACACAGAGAGAGAGAGAGAGAGAGAGAGAGAGAGAGAGAGAGAGAGAGAGAGAGAGAGAGAGAGAGAGAGAAGAGAGAGAGAGAGAGAGAGAGAGAGAGAGAGAGAGAGAGAGAGAGAGAGAGGGGAGTAAAAGAGACTCATAAACATGTCCCGAGCCAATTTCCTGCTATGGGTCAGTGATGCGATATGGCCATCCACAATTTTGTAAGCCTGAATGCTCGGACGAATAGTTGGCCAGTCTTTCACCCACTATATATATATCGTCACCAGAGAGACGAATGGAGACGGATTGTATTTGCAGCAAAGAACCTCAATGGCTCGGAACGCTGAAGAAGAAGATATATATATATATATATATATATATATATATATATATATATATATATATATATATATATATATATATATATATATATATATATATATATATATATATTCATGTGGATTTTGTCATGTAGTTGCATCAGTTTATGTCTGTTCTTTGTGTTCTGACGAAAGCTTTAACCGCAACGTCCATTTGATTTGATCACTTGCAATCGTGTTCTAGTAAGGCCTATCAATTCTACTTCTCGTGCGTGTTGATTAATTCCTCATCAAAATCAAACACGAGTGGGGAAAAACACATCTTCATTTAGTTTAGTTTCTATAAAGCTAATTTACCTGGCTGCGAGACATGCCCTAGGCTAGTTGACCCAGACGTGTGGACTACAAATGCGTTTCGCTGTCCTCTTTAGGTACCGATCTGTTTGCCCTCCAGGTTGTACAGGCCATACAAGGCAATTTGTGGACGTTCTAATTGACAATAAGACCCCTTCTATTGCTGAGGGCAGTAGTTCCGATACGTAGAGAATTTGCTGTGCTTATTCCAGGCCAGCGTTTCAAAACTCTTCTTGAGTAGTCATCTGTGATAGGATTTTACAAGACAAGGAATACAAACGCAGCTTTTCTTACATAAGTCTACAGTGAAGTGGGTTAGACAGACAGACAGACAGACAGACAAACAGACAGACAGACAGACAGACAGACAGACAGACAGACAGACAGACAGACAGACAGACAGGCAGACAGACAGACAGACAGACAGACAGACAGACAGACAGACAGACAGACAGACAGACAGACAGACAGACAGACAGACGGACAGACGGACAGACGGACAGACGGACAGACGGACAGACGGACAGACAGACGAAGCTGAGTAATTTATTTATCTGTCCCCTTGAATGGCTTGGCAAGTTGCTGTGAACGCTGGACGCACATGTATTTTATAAACATAGTCGAGTAACAAAACTACTGCTACTAGTTCTCATCTACAGCCACCCTATCACTAGTTCTTCACGTCGTACAAGTTGGAACAACGCAAACCGATGAGGGTTTACAACAACAACAACAACAACAACAACAACAACAACAACAACAACAACAACAACAACAACAACAACAACCTACAGCGACAGCCATCATTCTTAATTAGACGAACAGAGCAATTCGTATGTTCACAATCTGCAGTAGTGGTGCTACCACAAGACACTTTATCTATTCAGAAAATCCATTTTAATCAAGTAAAAGTACATTTGTAAACGCTAGTTGTTTGGAAATCAAAATACTTCTTTCGTACACATTTAGACGCCAACGTCAATTTATGTTTTTAAAAAAAGTAACAGTCAACATGAGCTTGTTCACATCCAACGATCAACGAGGTCAGCTGGGCTGGGCTGAGACACGACGTCATAGTTAAGCATGTGATTCAGTTTCAACATGACGATCACCAATGTTATCATTGGGTTATAAACACACGTCTATTGTTTGGCGTTCATAGAAGTAGAAGAAAGAAGTAGAGATTAGAGGACGCACTAGACAACATACAAATTTAAAACTATAGTTATCGATCGGAATTCGAACCTGTCACCTAGGGTTGCCAGAAGTCCGGCAAAGAGAGGACATGTCCTTATTTTTAGCCTAATGTCCCACGTCCGGCATTCAAAAACTTTTAAAATGTCCAGCTTTTTAAATATTTTATGTTATCATTTTGTATGTATAGTTGTTACAACTTACATTGTATCTACACTTTACAGTGTGTTCACATTCTTTATTAAATCCCATTGTTTAATAATAATGATTTAATTTTCCTATTTATACCAAATGTGAAACACCAATTATTTGTATAATTTGAATCTAACTGTTGCTCTATTCGGCAACACTAACAATGCTGTAGTCTCTATGGTCAAAATGTTATTGTTATTTCCGGTTCCGGTAGCAGAGACGCCACTTACTATAGTTTTTTTTTTTTTTTAAATTTGTAATTTTGTATATAAACATAGAGTTTATGAAAATGGCTTCTACAAAGAGAAAATGCAAATTCTCGAACACTATGAAAACTAAGTTTCCATGCTTCGTTGAAGGACGCAACGAGAATGGGGCAAAGTGTACGATTTGCGATAGTTACTTGTCCGTTGCCAACAAAGGAACTACTGACTTAGAGCGCCATGTTGACAGTGAGAGAAATAGAAACCTAATCAAAGTGTCCGCGTCATCTAGCATATTGACGTCTTTTTTTCAGCCTAAGAACTCAAATGTGTTGCTGAAGGCGCATGCGGCTGAAGCAACTTTGGCATTTCATACAGTTTGTCATCATCGGTCTTACAACTCGATGACCTGCACAGCTGGTTTGATGCACACATTATTTGTAGATTCAGAAATTGCTGAAAATATTGCTTGTGCAAAAAACAAAGACTGAACCAATAAAAAACCAGGTGATTGGCCCCCCCCCCCCCCCACACTGTTGATGAATTGGATACATCTTTAAGTGGCATTTCATGTTTCGGTCTTTCGACAGATGCTAGCAATCACGGTTCGCAGAAAATATTTCCGATCGTTGTTCAGTACTTTGACTGGAAAGCAGGTGGAATCCAAACTAAGATTCTCGAGTGTTCAACACACCAAATGAAACCTCAGAAACTATATTACAGTATATTTTGAGAACACTCCAAAACATGATTTGTACTCCAAATGTGTTGCTTTTGCTGGTGACAATGCCAATGTGAATTTTGGAGGTATTAACAGAAGAGAAGGTAGAAATGTGTTCTCGCTTTTGGCAGCTATTGTAATAAAATTTTACTGATTGTGGGTTTAATCTGGAACGATTTAAATTAAACATTCAATATGTCCTCCTTTTTTCTCCTTTTTGTCTTATTATGTCCTCCTTTGTCCTCCTTTTTGTCTTATTATGTCCTCCTTTTGGTGCCCACGTATCTGGCAACCCTACTGTCACCTCCAAATGATGACAGCGCCTCGGTGCAGGAACAAGTGTACTTCGGCGCATGACAGATATGTAGCATAGCGTATGCTACGATAATAGAAACTAGACACAAGGTACCTACAAATCGACTTCCTAAGAAAAGAAAGAATATTGAATATTCACTGACGAAGAAGAGACCAAATGGCTCGTAATTCTAGACTCATCAAAGGTTCCAGAACAGATCTAATCTTCTGACAGTGTTCAGGCGGAAAGAAATGGCGTACAACTATACTTTAACAAAAACAGTCTGCCAAGGTTTTCCAGCTACTATTTCTGAATAAAGATTGAGCCCTAAATCTGATCTTCTCTTACAGACACGGAGGTAGACAGATTAATATCGTAGAGTGGGAAAAAGAACAGGAAATGATTGTAGGAAACACCTGGTTCAAGCAACACCCTAGAAGATTATAGACATGGAGGAGTCCTGATAGCAGGATTAGAAACCAGATTGACTACATTCTGATTAGCAGAAGATTTAGAAACGCATTAACAGTAGCAAAAACAGTTCCCAGTGCTGATTGTTATAGTGACCACAGATTACTCACAGGAACATTGAGGATAAAGTTGAAGAAAGTCAAGTATATATCAGGAAACACTAAATATGATTTGTGTACATTGAGTAATGACAAGGAAATACAAAACAAATTCAACATAGAAGTACAGAACAGATTTGAAATATTGTCTGATCTAGAGATCCTATTCCAGGATGTGGATGATCAATGGGAAACGTTGAAGAATTCAATCAATGTGGCTGCAGAAACAACTATTCCAAAATTAAAGAAGGTGGGTCGACAGAAATGGATGACTGAAGAAATTTTACACCTCATGGAAACAAGAAGGCTCAACAAAAATAATTCTGTCAAATATGAAGAAATGCACAGACAAGTCATAATATTATGTAAGGAGGCAAAAGAAGCATGGCTTGAGGAAAAGTGCTTAGAAATTGAAAGCCAACACAACAGTCAAAATACCACATTAGTGCACACAAGAATTCAGGAACTTACTAATAAAAGAACAAGTACATCAACAGGGTGTCTAAAAACTGAAGATGGCAAAATCATAATAGAAAAAGACCAGATTCTACATGTATGGACAGATTATGTGAAACACCTTTATGATGATAACAGAGACGAACAGTATGATATTAGATTTAATAATGAAGGACCGCCAATTTTGGAGATGGAGATTCAAAATGTTCTTAAGCATATGAAAGCTGGCAAGCCCCCCGGTGCAGATAACATCACAACAGAAATGATTAAAGCTTTAGAAGAATTTGGACTAGAGCAAGTCACCAGACTGCTGAACACATTATATGATACTGGAGATATACCTTCTGAATTATGTAACTCTGTATTTATTGCAATCTCAAAGAAATCAGGAACCTTGGAATGTGATCAACATAGAACAATTAGTATAATGAGTCACATCACAAAGATTTTGCTAAGAATTATCATGCAAAGAGTCAGGAAGAAGATACAACCTGAAATAGGGGAAGAACAATGCGGGTTTGTAGAAGGAAAGGGTACAGTAAATGCTGTGTATATGCTGCGAACAGTTATTGAACGTGCTATAGAAGTAAACAAGGATATACATCTTTGCTTTATTGACTATACAAAGGCTTTTGATAGAGTTAGACATGTCAGCATGGTGGATATGCTTGCAGATCTACCAATTGATGGGAAAGACATTAGACTTATAAAAAACATATATTGGAAACAACAATCTTCAATAAGAATTGTGATAATGAAGTGGGACAGTATCAGCCAATTAAGAGAGGTGTTAGGCAGGGATGTGTGATGTCTCCAGATCTTTTTTCCCTATACAGTGAAAATATTTTCAGAAATGTAGAGGATACAAATGGAATCAGCATTGGAGGACGAAACATCAATAACATTAGATATGCAGATGATACAGTATTTATTGCAGACCTGCAACAATTAGTAGATGCGGTTGTTGTACACAGTGAGCAACTGGGGTTAGAATTAAATTGTAAAAAGACTCAGGTTATGGTCGTCACTAGGAAGAAAGAAGTACCACAATGTAATATACAAGTAAATGGAAATATTCTTCAACAAGTGAATCGGTACAATTATCTTGGAACAGTCATAACATCTGATGGGAGATGCCTTGAAGAGATTAGAACAAGAATCGCCATGGCGAAAGTAGCCTTTAGCAAGATGAAAAACAATCTGATCAATAAAAAGATGTTAATTGAAACGAGAAAAAGAGTGTTGAGGGGATACATAGAGCCTGTTCTTTTGTATGGATGTGAAACTTGGACAATGAGCAGTCAAGCTGAAAAGCATCTGATGGCTGCAGAAATGTGGTTTCTGAGGAAAATACAAAGAATAACCATGGACAGACAGAAAAACCAATGACCAAGTACTACAGGAGACAAATGAACATCGTAAACTGATTAGAGAAATTAGACGTAGACAGTCAAAATTTTTTGGACATGTTATGAGAAGAAATGGATTGGAGAACTTAGTGATAACTGGCAAGATCGAAGGGAGCAGACCAAGAGGAAGACCGAGAGGAAAATACCTGGATGGCTTGGCCACATGGCATTGACGAGACAGTGTCGCAGAATAAACTTGTTAGTTCGATCAATGACAGACTAGACCCGACCTTAGTCTGCAAAAACAGCAACCCTTTGATGTTGTAGGGAATGAGATCAAAGTGAGTCGCGTCGCGATGTCTACACATGGTCGACATTTTGTTGGCAGGTTGTTGTTCGAGAGACGTGCACTGGCGTCATCTGTCTGCAAGGCGGGAGACGGCCGTTGAAAGTGATGGACAGAATGTCTGCCAGAGGTCGGAAGGATTCTGTGATATGGGGGAAAGGTCTCTGGCTCACAGACAGCCAGGATCTTTGTTGTATGAGACAAAGAATTTTCCAGATGAAAGTGAACTTGACAGCGAATTGACTCCGGTTAGTCTAGAAACAGGAGGACAAAGCCAGATTCTGGACTGATTGGCGTCTGGACTTTTTGGTGACGTCACTCAAGCACCCATATAAAACCCAGTGCGGTAAACAAGTGGAGGGAGTCGGAAAAAACATTCTGAAGTGTTAGGATCGGTGCATTATTCTGAGTTGTGTTACATGAGAGAGACTATGATGTCTAAGTGGTGATAGTTATCCGCGCACATAGATCCAGTCTGATTGCATAGTTTCTCGAGTAGCAACTGAAATAGGCATATGGTAGGCTATTTATAATATCTAATTTAAGAGTATGATTAGGAATAGAGTACAGTGCTGTGCGGTGATCTAATGTATTATAGGTGCAGTGATATAATGTATTATGATTAGTGATAGAATGTTCTATTAGTGCGGTGCTAGAAAGTATCATAGGAGCGTCGGCACTGCTACCCTATTGTGTGGCTTCAACTAGCTTGTGTGATATATCATTTTACTCAGGGAGTTGAGGACAATGTAGTGGAATAATAATTAGAGAGATTAAAGATGGTTGAGAGGGGGAAGAGGTATGTGAAATGGTAGGATCTTCCAGTAGGGCATCTGCTGGGTTTATACCCGTTCCTTTATTCTTTCCTGGTGTTGCCATGTCTCAGATCATATGATTGAGTTATTTGGCCGTATGACAGAGATCGGATCTCTGTTATAGATCTGAGTGCTGTTATTGGCCTACACTTACCTAATTCCGGCCAGGACTGAGTTGCCCTCACCATAGTATTCTCTATTCTACAGGTTCCATTTACAAGTCAACAGTGAAGCTAACACAATTTTAAAAGATGATGGCTCAGAATTTGAAGACAGAAGTTGCTGAGAGGCCGCTACATTGGGCTTATACCCAAGTTGGTTTGCGGGAACCTGGCTTCTGCTGAGCAGGACATGCTGATGAGATTATGATTAGCAAGTGATAGTGGTATCATTGAACAGTCACATCATTGTAGAGAGACACTATTGATACCAGGAACATTCACACCAAAGTTATACTGATACAGAGAACATTTAGACTGTGCTGTTAATATGGGGAATCTTTACAACCAGTGACACTAGATCCGTTGAGATTTCCCCAATAACAGTGACAATAGGGTTAGAATTTTCTGATTAACAATGAGTTAAATAACCGAGGAAATTCATAGTGTGAATCAGATTGAAGACTCTCATTGGACAGTATTTGTCATGGGTGTCCAAGCATACTAGTGGTTCAAGAGACAACGGAGGAAGTCTTCACGTGACCGAAGAGCATCACCTGGGTGAGGCTACTTGTATGGGATACATGGTGCTGGTGTGTTTTCAGCACAGGGATGAGAATGACTATACTCCTGAACACTGATCTGAGTCTACAGACACTTTAGAGTACACGTCACACATTCTACACCTTATACACACACACCCACCTCTCCTACATATACTCTTTGCTTTAATAAATTTCTTGTTTTTATTTGTTGAGGCTAGAGTTGTCAAGTATGTTATGTTGGGGAAGAATGAGAGGGGGCATGATCCAGGGGTGAGTAAGAGTGAGAGGAAGGTGTCTTCAGATAGAAGGAGTGTATGGACGGAGTCTGCTGGATATATCCAGGATAGAGATATTGGATTAAAAAATAATGTGGGTGTTGATTCCCTTCACTCCAGGGACGACACTAAAGTGGTAAAGAAGAACAAGTAACTACTACGACATTCATTCTTTACACACACGACAGACAGGAACACTGAGCTGATCCACAACACTGGTGATCGAGTGAAATGGCGAGTCATGACCGCCCACGCTTTCTGGCGGCATGGCACATGATTGATTGATTGATTGACACACACACACACACACACACACACACGTGTGTGTGTGTGTGTGTGTGTGTGTGTGTGTTCTTGTCTGGCTTCTCTAGCTTCAGCTAGCATTTATTTGAATAATTGACCTAGTATTTTGGCCTTTTTTTTTGGCACTTTTTAGTATTTTTTGAAATATTTAGAATCTTGTTGGATTGAATATGGAGTTGACCTACGGGAGTCATGGCCACTTAGCTGCTAAGTCGTGTCATCCAGGCTTTCAAGCGGGTGCAGGATTACCATTCTAGATGTTTTACATCCAGATCTAGATGTTTTTGACGGCGTCTAGATGTCGTCTGACTTTTGGATGTTAGATGTTATTCTAGATGGTTTTCATTTGGGGTTAGATAGTTTATAGATTTGACTTTCTTTTCGGTGCCATCTAACTATTACTGTCTAAAATTGTTATTATCAATTTTTTGTTTGGTCTGGACGCGCGTAAATTATGGTAACTGCCATTATTTAAACTTTGAACTGACTTGGGTCAACCCTCAACAATCTGGCACACCCTCGGTAATGAGTAAAAGCGCGCATAAATCATCATCATCGTCATCATCATCATCTTCCGCTTCTGCCGTCAAGCGTCGTGGGGAGGAATAATTTGCGTTCCAGCGCCCGGTGGACGGCACTGGATAGTGTCATTCCGTGTGGTTGTACAATGTCTCTGATGTCGTCAATCCATTTTCTTCTTGGACGTCCTCGTGGTCTCGTCGCAGATGATCTTTGATGTAAGGCCAGTGATGGTAGTTGCTGATGTTGCATTCTAACAACATGGCCAAACCACTTGATCTTCTGTCTTTCAATAAATGTGGCACAAGGTGTTGATCCCACAGTCTGTCTGATAGTAGCATTCCTTACTCGGTCTCGGATTGTTAAGTTGGCAGCTCTCCTCAGGCATCTCATTTCGCAGGTGTTGATCTTGCGAAGGTGTAATTTGGATAAAGTCCAGGTTTGAGATTGGTAGCATAGGGTTGGTGTGAATATGCTGTTTATTATCTGTCGTTTTGCGGACATGGGTATGTTTGGATGTTTCAGTAAGGGTGACAGTTGATATGTAAGTGCCTAGCTTTTTGACGTCTGATTTCAATTTCTCTGTCTAATCTGCCATCTTCTGTGATCATACTTCCAAGGTATTTGAATTCTTTAACTTGTTTCAGAGGTGTGTTATTTATCTGTATACTTAGTGGGCCTGGCGATCTGCTAACTAGCATTACTTCGGTTTTGGCTGTGTTTATACTCATATTGTATCTGCTGCAGGTTGAACTCAGATTAGTAATATGATTTTGTAGTCTGCCCTCGTCGCTGTAAAACAGGCACTGATCATCTGCAAATAGAAGTTCATTTATTCCCTGTGGGTCAGTTGTTTCATCTGGAGTTAAGAGTTCTAAATTTTCTGAATCTGGTCTGTCGAGACTTGCTTCTTTGGAAATTCTGTCCATGTAGATATTGAATAGCAGGGGAGAGAGCACACATCCCTGTCTCACTCCTGTATTGACTGTGAACATATCTGATATACCTTCCTGTGTTCTTAGTGCACTTTGGCTCGAGTGATACATGGCTATGATGTTTTCTAGCAGTTGCCCTTCTATCCCATAGTCTTCAAGGATGGTCCATAATTTGTATCTGTCTACTCTATCAAAAGCCTTTTCCTGATCTACAAACACAATATTCTGCTGGTCACTATATTCAATAGTTTTTTCACAAATTTGTCTAAGTGTAAATAATGCATCAGTGCAACTTTTACCTTTCCGAAAACCGAATTGTGCTTTGCTTAACTGTTGTTCAACTATTGGTCTAGCTCTTTGTTCCAAAAGTTTTGCATACATTTTCCCTATATGGCTCAGGAGTGATATACCTCTGTATGTTTCGCACTCTCTCATATTGCCTTTCTTTTTCCATATTGGTAATATTATTGCCTGTTGCCAATCATCTGGGACTTTTCTTTCTTCCCATGCTATATTAAAAAGTCTTGTTAGCCATTTAACTCCTGTTTCCCCACAGGCCTGAATAGCTTCTGTGGTTATTCCATCTGGACCTGGTGATTTGTTTTTAGGACTTTTCTGTATAACTGCTTTGACTTCTGCAGGTATGAAATTTGGTTCTTGCTGTCCCTGGCGTTTAGGCACAAAAGTGAGGTTTCCTATGTTATCTGTGGGGTTAAGTAGTTCTTGAAAGTATTCAGCCCACCTTGCTAGTCTTTGTTGTGGATTAAATATTGGCATACCTCTTTTGTTGTTTATGATGGTGGTTGGGTTGTAACATGCATCTCTGTTTCTAATTGTGGTGACACGTTTAAAAATAAATAAATCATAGTAATAGTATTTGAACAGTAAACTCACTGTGTTGCGAATTATTGCTGTGATGTCGACTTTGTGATCCTTTTTCGTGTGAAATTGGCTGCAATTGGTATTGATAATGCCTCGGTAATTGTTGGTATCAACCTTGGGGTTTATGCAAAATTGAAGGAAGATATCCCATCTTTAATCCTCATAAAATGTGGGTTTCATTCCTTGCAGTTAGCAATATCACATGCCTCATCAGAATGTTTACCAAGGAATTTGGAATTCCTTATTGCTGAAACACATAACTGGCTCTCCAAATCAATTGTCAGACAACAGCAATATAATAATTTATATAAAGCATTAAATGATAGTTCCTCACCACTGAAAATTATGTCATATTGCAAAACTAGATGGGTATCAATTCAACCAGCTGTTGAAGTAATTGTGAACCAGTGGTTGGAGTGGTACTTCAAAATAACAAGACAAAGTGAAAAGTGCTACACAGCTGAAATATTGTATAGAATGTATAGTGATGAAAAAAAAAGTTGACATTCCTTCTCTTTTCACAACCCATTCTAAGTGAAGTGCAAAAGGTTAATAAACTGTTTGAATCTAGAAATAGTTTGTTCACTTGCACTTTAGAGAGCTATTTGGCTACTAAACCATACCTGAGATACCAAATCGAATCAAAAATTGATGGTTTAAAAACAAAAGGACCGTTAACAGAAAATGAAGAGAACAACTTAAGAAAGCGCTGTCAAGATTTTCTTGTCTCATTATTCAAGCAATTGAAGCAGAGACTTCCTGAAAATTTAGATGTATTGAAAAATATTTCACTCTTTTCTGTTAACAGCATACTTCAGCTAGTAAAGGACATACCTAAATATTGTCAAGTTATTACATTTTTAGGGGCTACTGATAATAATGTGGCGGAAGCAGACTATCAGTTAACCAAAATAAATTTGGTTGACTGGACAAACAAAACATAGACTGAAGCTTTTTGGAGTGAAGTAACACAATTTAAAGATGCCTCAGGTAACAGTCCATTCTATAAGCTCTTTGAATGTGCGATGTCTGCCATGATACTACCCCATTCAAATGCTGATGTGGAAAGAGTTGTCAGTACTATGAATTATATAAAATTTAAACTAAGAAATAGGATGAAGCTTGACCTCTTAAATGTTATCTTAACAATAAGATTTGGCCTGATGAGAGTTGGAAAATGCTGTTCAACTTATCAGTTTCCTGATCGTGTATTAAAAGAAACTGGAATAGCTTAAGCATACCAGAGTCATTTTGAATCTGAAGCTTCAACTTCATCATCCAAGTTAAGATTATCCTGTCGATCTTGTGAGACAGACGTCAATGAAGATGAGGACATGATTCTATAGGGTAAGTGACATCGATATCTATGTAATTTCTTACTTTCTCAATGTAGATGTTTTTTCTAGATGTTTACCACCACAATCTAGATATTTATAGATGTTGTTTGTTCCGTTTCTAGATGTTTTCTGTCAAAGAAAAGCGGCAACCCTGAGTGGGTGTTTCAGATCTCGCCTCAGATCTCACAAACACAAACACACACACACGCATGCACGCACGCACACGCACACACACACACACATCTCCTGACCTCGAAAACAGACTGAAGTGGTTTCCCTCGCTTTTGTTCAACGCCCTTCATTCATGGAATTAACTGGCTAATAAGTGTCAACTTTTGATTATAAAGATAAGGGTGCGGCACGGCACTTAGTGTCAATGTTCAATGGACTCTAGCACATCAACGCCTCTACATCCTTATAAACAGGTTTAGAACCCATGTCTCCGTCTGTGAGATGTCTGTGAGTATACTAACTACTCAGCTTGCTAGACGTACATGTAAATTTCTCTTCATACAGTGAGATAGTCAGAGGAAAACAAGAAATCTGCATGGCTGAGAGGTTTAACGCACTTAAACATTTTCTTCTTATCGTATTCGCAGTGGGTTCTTTGGGCATAATTGTTGACTTCTCGTCCTTGATTTGGGGACGTACATTACAAATATTAATGAAGTTGGAGTTGGTTCTCCTGATGGTGAGGGACACTGGTAATATGGAAAGCAAAAACCTTACCAAAAAATCAGTCCAGTGCACTCAGTAGCAGTAGTAACTAATGGCATTAGTAGTAGCACGTTTGTCGACAACCCTCGAGTTTAAAGCAAGCGAATGCAACAACAATTAAAAATAAAAACCACACACACACACACACACACACACACACACACACACACACACACACACACACACACACACACACACACACACACACACACACACACACACACACACACACACACACACACACACACACACACACACACACACACACACACACACACACACACACACACACACACACACACACACACACACACACACACACACACACACACACACACACACACACACACACACACACACACACACACACACACACACACACACACACACACACACACACACACACACACACACACACACACACACACACACACACACACACACACACACACACACACACACACACACACACACACACACACACACACACACACACACACACACACACACACACACACACACACACACACACACACACACACACACACACACACACACACACACACACACACACACACACACACACACACACACACACACACACACACACACACACACACACACACACACACACACACACACACACACACACACACACACACACACACACACACACACACACACACACACACACACACACACACACACACACACACACACACACACACACACACACACACACACACACACACACACACACACACACACACACACACACACACACACACACACACACACACACACACACACACACACACACACACACACACACACACACACACACACACACACACACACACACACACACACACACACACACACACACACACACACACACACACACACACACACACACACACACACACACACACACACACACACGCGACAGCCATGGCAGGTTTACCAATAAGTGCAGCAAGAAATACAGAAACATGGCCTAAACAATCTTGCTTGGCAGAAATAGAGTTCTGGAGACACTAACATGTTGTTTAGTGCTATAATCTAATTATTTACTTCAACACACCTGGCGGAAACAAACAAGGAACACGTTCGTCTATCAAATGATAGTGTTAGACATAAATATCATTGTGTCTACCCTGTCAAAGATATTCGACAGCTGAATGGGTAGAGATCCGTTTATCTGGGCTTTTCTCACAAGAAATTCCGTGACTGGTTAGTTAGTTAGTCGGGGTTCCAACTTCACAGCAAAGGGTCGCCTCATTATACTCCCTTCCTGTGCCAGTGAATATCACACAAAATGCTCCTCACTACCCCATGTGAAAAGTGGAATAGACAGGAGTCAGGACAAACCAACAGTGTATTCGAAATGTTCTTAAACATATGAAAGCTGGCAAGGCCCCCGGTTCAAATAACATCACAACAGAAATGATTAAAGCTTTAGAAGAATATGGAATAGATCAAGTCACCAGACTGCTGAACTCATTAATTAATTACATAATTCCCTCTGAATTATGTAATTCTGCCAATTTATTGCAATCCCAAAGAAATCAAGAGCCTTGAAATGTGATCAAAATAGAACAATTAGTATAATGAGTCTCATTCACATCACAAAGATTTTGCTACGAATTATCATGCAAAGAGTGAGGAAGAAAATACAACCTGAAACAGGGGAAGAACAATGTGGGTTTGTTGTAGGGAATGAGCAGACAATGAGCAGGATCTGCAACAATTAGTAGACACGGTTGTTACACACAATTAAATTGTAAAAAGACACAGATTATGGTCGTCACTAGGAAGAACGAAATACCACTATGTAATATACAAGTAAATGGGAATATTCTACAACAAGTGAATCGGTACAATTATCTCGGAACAGTCAAAACATCTGATGGGAGATGCCTTGTAGAGATTAGAACAAGAATCGCCATGGCGAAAGTAGGCCTTGTAGAGATTAGAACAAGAATCGCCATGGCGAAAGTAGCCTTTAGGAAGATGAAAAACACACTGACCAATTAAAAGATGTCAATTGAAACGAGAAAAAGAGTGTTGAGGTGCTACACAGAGCCTGTTCTTTTGTATGGATGTGAAACTTGAATAATGAGCAGACAAGCTGAAAAACATCTGATGGCTGCAGAAATGTGGTTTCTGAGGAAAATGCAAAGAGTACCATGGACGGACAGAAAACCAATGACCAAGTACTACAAGAGAGAAATGAAAATCGTAAATTGATTAGAGAAATTAAACGGAGACAGTCAACATTTTTTGGACATGTTATGAGAAGAAATGGATTGGAGAACTTGGTGACAACTGGCAAGATCGAAGAGAACAGACCAAGGGGAAGACCGAGAAGTAAATACCTGGATGGCTTGGCCACATGGCATGGTCGAGACAGGAACACGGAGCTGATTTACGACTCTGGTGATCGAGTGAAATGGCGAGTCATGACCGCCCACCCTTTCCAGCATGGTACATGATTGAATGATTTCCACCCATCGAAAGAAATTGGGTATACGGTGCTAGAACAATATTTGTATAGACCATCCGGTACTCGTTGTTTGGTCTGTATGATAATCACGTCTGTCTACCTGCACGTCTGTGGCAAACATGGTAATATGTATTGTGTATTTATTTATTTTAATTTGGCGCTCGCTAGCTTTTTACTCGAGCATAGTCCATACACATTACTTCTAATAGCACTGGACTGCAATTTGAAAGTGGATTAGCTTTCCCTATTACCAGTTTCCCTCGCCATCAGGCGTAGCCACTCCGACTTCAGAGGTACTTGTAATTTACGTCCTAAAGTTAAGGACGGAGTATTGTTTATGTTTACAACATTCATTTTACGATTTTTTCCCTCTGTGTGTGTGTAAAATGCACAATACATAATTGATGTACGAAAGATTATCAGTTCAGATGGCCGAATGAAACACTAGCCTGCATGTCCAGTTTGTGACCCTTTCAAAATAAAGTTCTTTCGTTCGTTGGATCGTTCTCTCTTTCTCATTTCTCGTTCTATTCTCACCAAAAAAAAAAAAAAAAAGTTGCACGTTCTTCACAGGACGTAGCAGTCAACTCCAGCATTTTGGCTGTTCGTGATTCCTGGGCAAGTTTTACGTTCAGTAGTTTGCCTTTGCTTTCTGAACGACCGGCACCTGTACCTTTTTCGAAAAAAAACACCCAGCACCACTGTGTTTCGAACCAAGGTATACGGGATTACGAATCACGTCCGTAACACCTTCGACACGGAGCTCGGCAATCCCCCAAAGCACATGTGAATTAAACGTAAAAGAATGCACATCAGACGCGCCCAAAAAAGAATGGACAACATACACATTCCTTAACTACTGCAAGCACGGGTATTTCGGTATTTCCCAGGAAACGGGTAGTATCACCACCTGGACCGATAGTAAAAAGACACGTGTTCCTAGCGGGTAGCCCAGTAGACCCGGCACAGAATGAACAACACATGTACCCTGCCGTGAATTACCACAAGGTACAACGGTCTCCCAGGAGCTGCCGTAGAATGTTCCAGATAAAACAGAACAGCTGTAGTTCAGCCACTAGAATGGTACATGATGTGCAGGTCATTAGCAAATATTTACCACTATTGCGGCAGGTCTTTGCAGGTCACAAGCAGGTGCACATAACGTGAGCTTGTGGGTATAAGGAGATGTAGGGGTCCGGGCTGAATGTGTTCTTCTTGATATGTTGATTATTTTGTTGTTATTGTTGTCATTGTAATTGAAATTGTTGTTGTTATTGTTGTTATTATTATTGTTATTATTATTGTTTTTGTTGTTAGTGTAGTTGATATGATTGTTGTTATTGTTATTATTATTGTTCTTATTATTGTTGTTGTTGTTGTTGTTGTTGTTGTTGTTGTTGTTGTTGTTGTTGTTGTACTTCTTCTTCTTCTTCTTCTTCTTCTTCTTCTTCTTCTTCTTCTTCTTCTTCTTCTTCTTCTTCTTCTTCTTCTTCTTCTTCTTCTTCTTCTTCTTCTTCTTCTTCTTCTTCTTCACCTCCTGCTCCATTGTCTCCTTCTTCTTTTGTCCTACTGTTTTAGCTGTGTAGCGTTGTAGAGATGAGGCAGATATAATTGTCTGTGCCTCACTTGTCTTGCTGCTTGTGCTAATGTCCCATTTAATTTCTTCTACGTTTCTATTGCTTCATCTAGACATCTCTTCCTGGGTCCTTCTCTCGCTATATATCCCAATGTTCTCACGTTGAACGCTCTAGCCGCTGGCTTGTCGTGTTCCATTCTAGCTAAGTGTCTGAATGATTAAATTCTTTGTTGTTTTATAAAGTCAGTAATCGGTGGTGTCCTTACACCTGTATCACCATCAACAGCAATAAACCATGACCTCGCTTATAGTGTTACTGTGTTTGAATATATGACAGGAGTGCGAAAGTTAAACTTATCAGGGTGAGACAGGAAATTCGTTAATCTTGAAATGGGAGGCTGCGGTGAAGCAATGGCTAGAACACTAGCCTGCAGGTCCTGTTGCCACATGTTTGAATCCCTCCCAACGGAAGAATTTTTAAAATATTGACCTGACTTTCATATCTATCTGGGTTAAAATGGGTCCCAGGGGTAGGTTCTTGGAAGTGATGGCAGCCGATGTGATAATGGCCATAATAGATATCGAGTGCCATGTGGTCTAAAATAATTGCAGCTGGCATGATGCATATACCCATAACGCATCAAGGTGTGCAAAGGAATCGTTTACTGTATTCGTACAAATGAAAATGTATAAGGAAATATGCCATAGATAGTGTAAGGAAAAAAACATATCATAAAGATAATAATAGAATGCATCATAGATATTATAATGAAATGTATCATAGACATCAAACTGAAATTTGTTATAGACAACATAACAATGTATCACAGACCTCATAAGAAAATTTGTTATAGAGATATGGAAATATGGACAACATAACATTTGTATCATATACATAATAAGGAGACTTAAAAAAAGAAAAGAAATAAAGATATGGAAATTTGTTATAGGCATGGAAAGGAAATTTGTATTATAGACATCGAAAGGACATATGTTATAGACTTCGTAAAGAAAATTGTTATAGACACTGTAAGGAAGTTTGTTATAGATATCGTAAGGACAATTGTTATAGGCATTGAAAGGAAATGTGTTATAGGCATTGTAAGGAAGTTTGTTATGGAGATCGTAAAGAAAATTGCTATAGACATTGTAAGGGAGTTTGTTATAGAGATCATAAGAGTAGAAAGAAAGGGAAGAAAGAAAGAAAGAATGAAAGAAAGAAAGAAAGAAAGAAAGAAAGAAAGAAAGAAAGAAAGAAAGAAAGAAAGAAAGAAAGAAAGAAAGAAAGAAAGAAAGAAAGAAAGAAAGAAAGACCAATCATCTAGCCCAGGTTAGCTATCGGTGGATGGAGTAGAAAACACGAACCCACAGAGACCCATGTGACTGGTAGTTTCTCTCAGGCGTCAGCAGGTAGTATGTTATCACGGGTGCAGACGCTCCATCTAGACGCTACTGGTTTTTGATATACCTGTGACATGCTATCCTTTAGTTATTTTCCTCCTTGTACTGGTTCTGCTTCTTTATTTATTTATGTCTGACTGTCTCTGTTTTTTTCTATTTCTTGTCTTCGTTGTTTGTTTTTATCTGTATTGTGTTTCGTTGTTTTCTCTTTATGTCTTCCTTCTTCCTCCATATATTTGTATCTATTCTTCGTCTTATCGTCCATCACGCGTGGAGCTGATGACCATGTCTTTCCACAGACCTCTGTCCCGTGTGCTACCAGTCATTTCTGATATTGATGAACCGCCTTCAAAATGTCTAGCAATCTTCTCTCTCGGTCTCCCCCTGCATCTCCTCCCCTCCAACTTTCCCCTTGTGTAACATTCTTCAGAAATCATTGTATCATTATACATTATTTAAGTCATTTTCTGCTGGTGGTATTTATGTTATAGATTCAATTCTTAGTTCGTCTTTGAACTGCGTTGTTGGGGCCACAAGTGGAGTTTGTCCAGAGACTTTTGTGGAACTACAGAGTTTGTCCTTTGTGCGATATCCTCGGCAGGCGGCTTGACGTTTGCAGAGAGAGAGAGAGAGAGAGAGAGAGAGAGAGAGAGAGAGAGAGAGAGAGAGAGAGAGAGAGAGAGAGAGATCGCTGTGTTTCGTATGCGGTATACGGGATTGCGAATTGCATTCGTAGCCCCTTTGTCACAGCGCCGGCGATGATGCATCACCACAAATCTCAGTACCTGGTGTTCTGGATCAATGCAGGTGATAGTTTTCCTCATGGCAACCCTCCCAGTCCATACAGCATCATTTCACTAGGTATGCCCTCACCTCTTCTACTACTTCGAATCTCTCCAGTCGTCACGATGTTTTCCGGTGTCTCTCTTCTCAGTGCATGACCAAACAACACGGTCTCCTTATTATCATCATCATCATGTGTCATGCGTGGGCCGTCATGTTTCGCCATCTCATAGTATCACAAGTCAGTCATCAGCTCCGTGTTTTTGACTCGACTTTGTCACGTGGCCAGGCCATCCAGGTATTTACTTCCTTACCTTCCCCTTGTTCTCTGTTCCCCTCAATCTTGCCAGTTATTACCAAGTTCTCTAATTTATTTCTTCCTAAAACATTGTGACTGTCTACGTATAATTTCTCTAATCAGTTTACATTTGACATTTTGTTTCTTGGAGGACTTGCTTACTAAATTTTCTGTCTGTCCATTGTATTCTCTGCATGTTCCTCTGAAACTACATTTCCACTGCCATTAGATGTTTTTCAGCTTTTTTTTTTTGGCCACGTTTCACGCTCATAGAAAAGTGCAGGCTCTATGTAGAATTTCAACACTTTTCTCGTTGTAATTGACATCTTGTTATTGATCAGCCTGCTTTTGTACTTTACTAAACTGAGAGCATTGAAATACGCTGGCGGAATTGTTAAGAAATAGATCAAAGCATCTATAGACTTTTTCGGAGTCCCACGATGAAAATCCACACTAATCACAGAGTGTGGAGTGCTTTCACATCTGTCCGCGACTGTTTGTAGTGTAAACTGCTCATTAAGAAAAATAGCGGCCGGCCGGACGCTGAACTAACTAGGTTTCCTTATGCAGAAATGTATGGTTGCTTGTTTTCTAGTGATTGCCTCTTCCATCGACGATGAACTGTATTTTTGCAAAAGATTACCTTCGCCATATCTATTCTGGTTCTAATATTTTAAAGGCACCTCCCATCAGATGTTATGACTGTTCCGTGATAGTCGTACGGATAGACTCGTTTAAAAATATTACTAATTACCCATATTACGGATTTACTCGTTTAAAAATATTACTATTTACCCATATACTACACTGTGATCTTTCTTTCTTCCTAGTGACAACCATAACTTGTGTCTTCTTACAGTTTAATTATACCCTAATTCTTATAGCTCCTTCTTATAGCTGTATATAATTTATATTTTAGTGAGTCTTTTCCAGGCAATCGTTATTACGAGTAGTTATTCTGGCAGCCCTAGGTATACGGAACCTTGTCACGAGCTCGCCATGAGTTAACCAGATAATAATACCGACGTTTGCTTGGCGTATATTTTCTAGGCCACAACAGTCGTACTAACAGAGTAAGCACAGCTGCACAGGTTACATCGTGTCAGCCCATAAACACATTTGGTGGTGAGTGAGAAGGAAGGGATACAATGCGTTGGCAGTTTATAAACATTTAGAATCACATAGCCTTGCCCGGCTCAGTACATGGAACAGCCCTGTCTGTCAGTTATAGTTCCGGACATCAGGCGAAATGGCTGCTGGGATTGTCACCACTGAACAGAAGCTTGACAGTTTGTCAACAGTCAGAGACAAACCGGAATTGGCAGCGAGAGACAGGAAACAGTACATCTGTCAAGTCTTGTTTCCGGAACATCGAGAAGATTGACAGCGTGTTGGGAAAAACTCTTTGTTGGAACTGTACAGTAACTCTCTAGATTGTTTTGGATGTCACAACCAGTGATGACAAATCTAACATTCATGGAGCCAGGGAGGATGGATCCCTGACAGGAGATGATCTGCCACTGTGCCACCTGTGTGGGGGCATAAAGGAGAACGTCACGTGGCCAACTTTGGTAGTTTGCCATATAAACCCGAGTTGGGATCAACTAGGGGGGAGTTGACCAAGAACCGTGGATTATGATGGACGTGTTTGTGGGAGAGCTCTACAGTGTTAGATTAATTTAACATTAACTAGCATGTGCCGTTATGGCAAAGTGTAGTAGCCATCCCGGGAATGAGGCGGTTTTTACATAAGGTAGGCAATATAGTCTATTAGTTCTAATTAATATAGACTGTAGCCTTGTTAAACTATAGTGTGATGATTAGCACTGTTAGTGGAAACTAGTTAGAGTAGAATAGTGATATTAACTCTGCTAGTTAAGAATAGATTAGTGAAGTGTTGATAAGCTTTACTAGTTGAGAATTGAGTAATGAGGGATAATTGGGATCTTCCCGTAGGTGTCCCTGGTGGGCGGGGTTCCGCATTCTGTTTGCTGATTTTTTCGTTGTCATAGCCTGATTCGGCTCTAGGTGGGTAGCTAATCTGCTCTATGACTAAGTCTAGTTAGCTAAAGATCATTAAGCAAGGTGATAGGCTTACACTCAGCCGAAAGGATCAGTGACTAGTAATATCACCAGATGTGTTGTTTCTATCCTAGGTTCCCTACCAGATCCAAGGAAACTCAACAAGTTTTTGGGAAAGAATTACATCCCATTCGGAAGAACACCAGTTCAACAATCACTAGAGTTGCATACAGAACGTAACTTACGCTAGAAGGAAATTGATTCATCAAAGAGAGTGATGCATACTGATGCACCACACAGCATTAGACAGTAGTAACGAACCGAGAACCGGCTAAGAGTACCTAGTGTTAGTACAGTAACAATTAACATTAGTAATTAGCACTTATGGACTGAATGGTTCGATGTGCAACGAGGATGATCTGTCGACTAACTAACTAACTAACTAACTGCGTACACACTGCAAAAGACTTGTGCAGTTTGTTTAGGAACATTAGGAACGGACATTGTGTAGAGTGCAACCGGTCCCTGATTAACTCTTAATACCACCGGTGTCTATTTCGGATGTTCATGAAATTGGATTACCAGAGGTCTACAGAGGCAAAGCAGTATCCGGCAAGATGGTTTCGGCAACGGGTGAGAAGTACATGTTCTGACGTAACGTGCTGTGGTCTATCTTTGCTGTGATCAGCTGACTGAGTTGATGTCTGAGAGACAGAGTCTACACACTTTATAGAACACGTCACACATTTTCTTCGCATACACGTCTCATACACGTTACACTTTTATTTTAATAAATTAATCTTTATTAATTTCTAGAAGCAAGAGTTGTTGAGTATGTTGCGTTGGGGAAGTATGAGAAGGGGGCATAGTACGACAGTGTGAGAGTGATAGGAAAAGGTGTCCATAGGCTGATGGAGTGTGTTGGACGGAAGCTGGTGGATTCTCCAGAATATTGAGAGGGAAAAAAATATTATAATGTGGGTGTCGGCTCTCTTCACTCCAGGGACGACACTGTAAAGGAGGACACGACATTATTGGGGGCTCGTAAACGGGATCTTTGGACAGCGGGATCTCTCGTAAACGTGATATTTGGACAGTGGGATCTCTCGTAAACGGGATCTTTGGACAGCGGGATCTATCGTAAACGTGATCTTTGGACAGCGAGATCTCTCGTAAACGGGATCCTTGGACAGCGGGATCTCCCGTAAACGGAATCCTTGGACAGCGAGATCTCCTGCAAGCAGGAACCTTTGACAGTGGGATCTTCTGACAACGGGGTCTTTTGACACGGGATCCTTAGTTATAAGAGGGAGATATCATTTTGGAGAATCCAGCTAGAGTGAATGTGGATAGGGGTTAGAATTAATATCTTACCTGTTCACACGTCACACGTCTGCATAGGTCTGTGGTCCCGATTCTACTCTTGTCACTGAGTGAATGTGCGGTTTGTAGTAATATCTAGATTTATAGTACTTGTTCATATAGTAATTTGCAGTTATATTGTACTCGACCTGCTAGCTTACCTCTCTGTATAATGGCCACCCCTAAACTTACCACGTTAGAATTAAGGGCAAAGGGGGAAGACATGGGACTGTCGGGGTCTGCTCTAACGGATTACATACAGGAAGTGGAGAGAGAGTATCGTCAAGCAGAAAGGGAAGATCGAAAGGCCGAGTTGGAATTCAGAAGGATGGAATTGGAAGCTGAGCAAGCAGCTAGGAAATTGGAAGCTGAGCAAGCAGCTAGGAAATTGGAAGCGGAGCAAGCAGCTAAGAAATTTGAAGCTGAGCAAGCAGCTAGGAAATTAGAAGCTGAACAAGAAGCACAGAAGAGGGAGCACGAGTACCGGATGAGGGAACTCGAGTTGAAGAGTCAATCTAATGGAGAAACTGAGGGAGCAGTTGGAGGTTCCTCCATCCCAGGATCAACACCAGTAGGTGGACATGGGTACCATGCTATGAAGTTTCCTTTAGCGGTCTACGAGGAGGACAAAGAGAAGATTGACCAGTACCTTCAACGCTTCGAGGCTATGTCGGTTGCTATGGGTCTGGAGCGTAACAAATGGAATCTTAAGCTATCCCAGGGATTACGCGGGACCGGATACGAGGTTTATTCTCGCCTGCCACCAGGACATGAGAACAATTATGACGAGTTAAAGACGGCTCTGCTGAAACGATTCGAGGTTACGTCACATACCTACCGGAAAAAATTTCGAGCAGCGAAACGAGAACCCGGAGAGTTGTTTGCCGCCTACAGTTTGCGTCTTAAATCTTATCTCCATAAGTGGATGGATTTGGCTGGGTTCGCACATGACTATGAGAGTCTGGAAGAGCTCATGGTGGTCGACCAGTTGAAGAAGCAAATGTCTAAACCTCTCAGGACGTTCCTGGGAGAACAAGGAGCAGAACGTATTGACCTCGTGACTAAATTAGCAGAACGGTTCGTCGAGGTACATGGGGAGGCAGGGGAAAACCTTTCCACCAACACCAAAAGTCAAGAGAAACGTGACAAGAAGAAAGCCAAAAACTCAGGAACCAAAAAGTGGGAACCTTATGTGCAAAAATCAGAGGATAGTTCAGAGAAGAAGAAGGAGGGAAGCAAGAGCACTTCAAGCTCTACACCAAAACGACCGTGGTCGGAGAAGTGGTGTTCAATTTGTAAGTCACCCTCTCACAATACGAGGGACTGCAAATCGAAGGCTAAGAACCCTCACTTCGCAGCATGTCAAGTGACTTCCAAGGAGGTTGTCACGGAAAATGCAAAGGTCAACAAGGAAGCTCGCCACCAGGAGAGCTCATTCAAGTCCGACAATAGAAAATCTAGGACAGGGAAATGGTGCAACCAATGTCAGTCAAACACGCACAATGCTATTGACTGCAGTAGAAAGTCAGGAGACACTCAATTCGTCGTGTGCTCAGGGAAACCTAAGGTGGAGCCCACCGAACAGGTCGAGGCCGAGGAAGAGACTCCAGACCAGGATAAACCACCTGTAGTGGAATTGGTAGAGGTTAACGGTCGTCAAGTGGAGTGTTTATACGACACAGGACTGGACGGGGAGGCCGTGATTTCTGCGGATCTGGTACATCCAGAACAATTCACAGGTGAGACATTGGATATACAGCCTGCACAGAAGAGTGCTGTAACCATGAAGTTGCCCATTGCTAATGTGGAGATTCGGTCAAGGTACGTCACCGGCACCATCAAGGCCGCTGTATTGACCGATCCCATTTTCCCAGTCATCCTAGGTTGCCGGTATGTCTTTCTGGGAATGCCCAGGGAGCCAATCCATATGGGAGCACTGCAGACTCGCTCTCAGACGAAAACGGAAGAGGCAGACGCAATTGTGACTAACCCAATGCCGGGGGAGCTACGAACTGCCCAGAGTGAGGATGATACTTTACGTCCTTGCTACAAAAAGCTGCAGAAAAGTGCTGATCCACCAGGACGGGGGCAGTACTACATGAAGAATAGGATACTCTACAGGAGAGCAGGAAGGGGAGACAACCTATACGGTCAGTTGGTCGTCCCGAAAGCTCACCGGTCCCAGATTCTTCATATGGGGCATACCATCTCCTTTAGTGGACACATGGGTATTGCCGCCACCATGCAGCGGATTTCCTGCCACTACTATTGGCCGGGAATGACAGATGATGTGCGTCGGTATGTGAAGTCATGCCCTGAGTGCCAGAGGGTGGCACCGAAACACTGGACAGCACCGGTGGTGTTGGGTGAGATGCCCATCATGAACTCTCCTTTCGAGAGGGTAGCCATCGATATCGTGGGTCCACTTCCCAGGACTAGGAAGAGGAACATGTATATACTCACAATGGTGGATTGCTGTACAATGTGGGGTGAGGCTATACCGTTGACCACGATTGACTCGAAAAGAGTGGCGGACGCACTGATGGAGGCCTTTACCAGATTAGGCTTTCCGGATCAAATTCTGACGGACAATGGATCTCAGTTTTGTGGAAAACTCATGGAGGAGGTATTTAGGGTGTTTCACTCTAACCACATACATACCAGCCCTTACCACCCTCAAGCCAATGGACAAGTAGAGCGTTTCAACGGCACGTTGATGACAATGCTCAGGAAACTAGCGCAGGAAAAACCTGATAGGTGGGATGAATATATCCCAGCAGCACTCTTTGCCTATCGGGAAGTTCCTCATGGCTCAACAGGACTACCACCCGCTACGTTGCTGTTTGGTCGTCCAATCAAAGGACCGTTGGAAGCCATGTTGAGGAGTTGGACTGAAGAGGGGACGTCAGAAGAAGTGATCTCATCCTATCAATACGTGGAGGAACTGAAAGAAAAACTCCATAAGGGATGGACTCTGGCAAATCAAAACTTGAAAAAGGCCAGGAAAAGACATGCGGCTTACTACAACCGTAGGTCTAAAGAAAGATCTCTAGAGGTAGGAGATAAAGTCTTGTTGCTACTCCCAACGGGAAACAACAAACTGGAGATAGGTTGGCAAGGACCATTTCACGTGGAAAGGGTGATATCCAGAACCAACTATCAGATCCAGATCCGGGGAAAGTCGAAGATTTTCCATATCAATCTCTTGCGGAAATACGAAGAGAGACCCGGAGACAAGGCAGCTCACCTCATGGCAATGGCAGTTGCAGTGGAGACAGAAGTGGGAACCAACGAGGGCAGGGAATATCCCTTGGTACACCAGGAAACCTATAGGGATGTACAAGTGAACCCTGATCTGACCTCACAGGAGAGGGAAAAGATAACCCAGGTTCTCAAGTCTCATAAGGAGATACTGACGGATAAACCAGGACGAACGAGGTTGGTGGAGTTCGAGATGACTTTGACCACACAGGAGCCGGTTCGTCAGAAGGTTTACCCAGTGCCATTCTCTAAAGAAAAGGCCCTGGAGGAGGAAATAAAAAAACTGCTGGAGGATGACGTGATTGCACCATCCACATCCCCATACAATGCGGGGGTAGTTTTGTTACGCAAACCAAGTGGAGAACACAGGTTGTGTATAGACTACCGACTGCTGAACAGTCACACACAATTTCAGGTGGAACCTTTGCCGAATCCAACTCAGCTATTCGCTAGGCTCCATAAGGCTCGGTACTTTTCAAAGGTAGATCTGAGTCGGGGGTACTATCAGATACCAGTCAGACCGGAGATTCGACCACTGTTAGCTTTCAGTACACCCAGGGGACACTACGAATTCAAGGTCATGCCCTTTGGACTCAGCAATGCACCTAGTGTGTTTACACGTATGATGAGGACTTTACTAGATCCGTTACAGGATCCATCCATCATCTCATTCATGGATGATATTCTGATTTCCAGTGACAGCTTGGATGACCACTTACAATCCTTGGAGAGAGTGTTTAATAGGCTCAAGGAAGCAGGGCTTACTGCTCGTCCAACCAAGTGCATGATTGGTTACCAGACTCTGGAATGTCTAGGTCACACCATCACTCCAGGACACATTGTTCCAGAAGAGAAGAACCTGGAGAAAATCAGAAATGCACCAAGGCCAAAAACGAAGAAGGATGTGCGATCTTTTCTCTCGTTGTGTGGGTTCTACCACAAATTTATCCCACATTTCACGGAACTGGGAGCTCCGTTGACGGAAACCTTGAAAAAGGGATTACCGGATCAAATCATTTGGACACCAGAATGTGAGAATGCCTATAGTCAGTTAAAGGAGGCCTTGGTCAGCAAACCTGTATTACAGCTCCCTGACCTTTCCAAACCATTTGTGTTGAGAACGGATGCGAGTGCGATTGGAATTGGAGCCGCTTTGTTACAGGAAGGAAAAGACGATGCTTCGGTTTTGAAACCTGTGGCATACGCAAGTAAGAAACTTCTACAGGCGGAGAGGAATTATTCAACCGTCGAGAGAGAGTGCTTGTCCCTTGTATGGGCAGTGCAAAAATTTCAGCCATATTTGTATGGAGTTAAGTTTCGGGTCCAGTCGGATCATCAGCCCCTGATGTTCCTGGCTACTTCTCAGAAGCTCAACGCCCGTTTGATGCGGTGGTCGTTGTTACTTCAACCATATAATTTCACAGTAGAGTACATTCCGGGGAAGGAGAATGTTGGAGCGGATTTCTTGTCAAGACACCCAGCTCCTGAAGAAGAGGAATGAATCATCTGGATTTAACTCATGGTGGAGAAGAGTGAGATGGACTACTCTCTTAAGAGGGGGCCTATGTCACGAGCTCGCCATGAGTTAACCAGATAATAATACCGACGTTTGCTTGGCGTATATTTTCTAGGCCACAACAGTCGTACTAACAGAGTAAGCACAGCTGCACAGGTTACATCGTGTCAGCCCATAAACACATTTGGTGGTGAGTGAGAAGGAAGGGATACAATGCGTTGGCAGTTTATAAACATTTAGAATCACATAGCCTTGCCCGGCTCAGTACATGGAACAGCCCTGTCTGTCAGTTATAGTTCCGGACATCAGGCGAAATGGCTGCTGGGATTGTCACCACTGAACAGAAGCTTGACAGTTTGTCAACAGTCAGAGACAAACCGGAATTGGCAGCGAGAGACAGGAAACAGTACATCTGTCAAGTCTTGTTTCCGGAACATCGAGAAGATTGACAGCGTGTTGGGAAAAACTCTTTGTTGGAACTGTACAGTAACTCTCTAGATTGTTTTGGATGTCACAACCAGTGATGACAAATCTAACATTCATGGAGCCAGGGAGGATGGATCCCTGACAGGAGATGATCTGCCACTGTGCCACCTGTGTGGGGGCATAAAGGAGAACGTCACGTGGCCAACTTTGGTAGTTTGCCATATAAACCCGAGTTGGGATCAACTAGGGGGGAGTTGACCAAGAACCGTGGATTATGATGGACGTGTTTGTGGGAGAGCTCTACAGTGTTAGATTAATTTAACATTAACTAGCATGTGCCGTTATGGCAAAGTGTAGTAGCCATCCCGGGAATGAGGCGGTTTTTACATAAGGTAGGCAATATAGTCTATTAGTTCTAATTAATATAGACTGTAGCCTTGTTAAACTATAGTGTGATGATTAGCACTGTTAGTGGAAACTAGTTAGAGTAGAATAGTGATATTAACTCTGCTAGTTAAGAATAGATTAGTGAAGTGTTGATAAGCTTTACTAGTTGAGAATTGAGTAATGAGGGATAATTGGGATCTTCCCGTAGGTGTCCCTGGTGGGCGGGGTTCCGCATTCTGTTTGCTGATTTTTTCGTTGTCATAGCCTGATTCGGCTCTAGGTGGGTAGCTAATCTGCTCTATGACTAAGTCTAGTTAGCTAAAGATCATTAAGCAAGGTGATAGCTTTCACTCAGCCGAAAGGATCAGTGACTAGTAATATCACCAGATGTGTTGTTTCTATCCTAGGTTCCCTACCAGATCCAAGGAAACTCAACAAGTTTTTGGGAAAGAATTACATCCAATTCGGAAGAACACCAGTTCAACAATCACTAGAGTTGCATACAGAACGTAACTTACGCTAGAAGGAAATTGATTCATCAAAGAGAGTGATGCATACTGATGCACCACACAGCATTAGACAGTAGTAACGAACCGAGAACCGGCTAAGAGTACCTAGTGTTAGTACAGTAACAATTAACATTAGTAATTAGCACTTATGGACTGAATGGTTCGATGTGCAACGAGGATGATCTGTCGACTAACTAACTAACTAACTAACTGCGTACACACTGCAAAAGACTTGTGCAGTTTGTTTAGGAACATTAGGAACGGACATTGTGTAGAGTGCAACCGGTCCCTGATTAACTCTTAATACCACCGGTGTCTATTTCGGATGTTCATGAAATTGGATTACCAGAGGTCTACAGAGGCAAAGCAGTATCCGGCAAGATGGTTTCGGCAACGGGTGAGAAGTACATGTTCTGACGTAACGTGCTGTGGTCTATCTTTGCTGTGATCAGCTGACTGAGTTGATGTCTGAGAGACAGAGTCTACACACTTTATAGAACACGTCACACATTTTCTTCGCATACACGTCTCATACACGTTACACTTTTATTTTAATAAATTAATCTTTATTAATTTCTAGAAGCAAGAGTTGTTGAGTATGTTGCGTTGGGGAAGTATGAGAAGGGGGCATAGTACGACAGTGTGAGAGTGATAGGAAAAGGTGTCCATAGGCTGATGGAGTGTGTTGGACGGAAGCTGGTGGATTCTCCAGAATATTGAGAGGGAAAAAAATATTATAATGTGGGTGTCGGCTCTCTTCACTCCAGGGACGACACTGTAAAGGAGGACACGACAAACCTAAGTCTCAGAAACCACATTTCCGCTCTCCCTAGCACTTCCTGGTGTTTTTATTCACGTTTCATGATCAGCTGCCATACAACCAAACAGATAGTTTATAACATTTAAGTACTCTCTTTCCGATATTAATGACAGTGAATAATTGCACGCGATACTTTTCAAAAAAATTTTTTTTTTTAAATACAGCTTTTGCTTGGCCTTTTCTGCATTTTACCTGTATCTATCATCTTCCATCATATGTTCTGGCTGCCCCTAGTTATTTACATAGTTTAACAGGGTTGAGCCAATTTCTTTTTAATGTTACCAACAAACATTTGTGATTTTGGTATACATACATTTGGATCCTTTCTGATGCTACCGATTTTGCGCACGTCGCCGAAATTCGCTTTTTGTGACATGGTGGAGACTGGAGTACTTATGGAACCCTAGGTGGGGCGTGAGCTCGATTCCTTACCAAAACCACAGCCTCTCAGAAACGTTCTTACATTCTTGTTATTGGTCATCGCGGGACATAAACCTAGAATTATCAGACCGGAAAGTGAGAGCACCAGCCACAAAATTACCTCGACTGCTGTCTGCCCTTGATGATTGTTAACATTAGATGGGATTCAACGTTACTTTCAGGGGGAAAATCTATAGAGCTGAGATTGACGGGCTACTTATCTTTTCTAATGAAAGCTGTACTAACGCAGTGATCAGCACTCTTACTTACCCTCCCGGTAGATATAAGTTCAAATGCCTAATGTGGAATATGTTTGCAGTTGAAATGTCCTGGAAATTAACACAGACCAGCGTGATATAGACCAGATCACTCAACAATTGCAGATTGGTCTATTAAAATATAGAGTTAACGCATACATCCAATATGCCAGAATGCGTGTAAAAAAGGCTAATTGCTTGACTTGACTTACAGACCTTGCACTAGAATATAAACTGCAGCTTCCCACGTCGCAAAGTTCTGAACCAATACAGGGAACAGGGCAGTTCTCCTATCAGTTCATCAGTGGATAGACAAGACAAGACACGACACGCTATAAGACTCCTTGCCTGTCTTCTGTACATACATATAAATGTTTGTGATTGTAATTTTCATGTTTGTTTGTTTCCGCTAGTGTTCATACAATGCCGTAACGGTCGTTCAGAAAGCAATGGCAAATTACTGAACGTAAACGTGCCAAGACATCACAAACAGCTAAAAAATGCCGAGGTTGACTGTGAGGTCATGTGAAGGATATTCAACTAACTAACCATCGCCTACGCCATCTCACAGGGTACATATTGATTTTTTTTTTTTTTCCGCGTTTCCATCCTGTTTCAGGATATTGCGGTAAACACCAGCATCTTTCAGCTGTATGTTGATTCCTAGACTAGATTACGCTCATCAGCACGCCACGACTTTCTGAGCGACCGGCTCCATACTCTCATAAGTCACTTTTGCAATTCGAACCACTGCTAATTCTCGTCGCGTCACGTGACGAGAGTATTCGGGGTTAGCGGAGAAAGCTGCTAACCCCTCGGCCATGGAGCCGGCGGGTACATATTGATGGTGATTTTAATACTAATTATCTAATTTTGAAATTTAACCTTGGCAGGGGTCTGTTCGACCTTGTCTATTCGATCGATGTCAACAGTCAATGGAATTTTAACGAGAGCAAAATGCAGGGTCAGGCAGCCCAAATGTCAGTGACCACATCATTCATCGAAGGGGTTTTTGGTCACGACAATATGGGCCTAAATTCGTTTACCCGATATGCCACGATGGCAAGCAAATGGGCAGCTTTCTCTGGCAGATGAGGCCTAGAAAAGAGAAAAGAAACGACTCCCATTCACCGACTGAAGTTGAGTTGTTGCCACGAACTGACCGGCTTCGTCTCACGAGCCCTGGATGTCCAATATTCTCTGTGGCCCTACATCAAAGGAGATCATAGAGGGCTACCACAATGAAGACTTAATTAGCTGGTACAAAGACAGAACAGTTCCAAGCAATCTGCCGTGAATCGATGTTGATCGTGGCACTGACAGAGCGGTTTACTGCTGACCAATTTACCAGTTGTCGTCTCAGCAGACTGACACCAACAAAATACACCTCTCTTTTAGTAAAACATAAAATATTACATATCTTTTGCAGGACCTTGCAGTCAACCCCCGAATTTTTAGGCAATTTAATTTCAGCAGTTTCTCATTGTTTTCTTATCGAGAGGTCAACGTTGAAGTGCAACTTCAATGCCGGTGTAGGGATTGAACCAACGAGCTCGCCATCAGCGAAACGGAATGTTAAGAACGAGCTCTCTTATCCTTTCGACCACGTGGACGTCTGTCTCTTTTAGAACGAGGTAAAGTAATATCTATTACGGGCAGAACAAGTTACAGTCAGCTGCTAGTAAAATAAAGTCTATTATCAGAGGCTGAAAGCATTAGAGTTAAACTGAATAGAATGGGCTAAACCAGTGGTTTTCAACCTTTTTTAGCCCTGCACCATATTTTGAGAACGTCATTCCCCCCCCCCCCCTCCCCATTCGTATTTCCTACCTAAAACTTTGGCCCGTGCCCACCTTCACCATATTTTCAGAACGTCATCCCCCCCCCCCTTTTCGTATTTCCTACCTAATTCCCCCCCCCCCCCTCCCGCTCCTGCCCCTACACAGTATACGTAATAATGGAAGCACATACCAAATCAAGTCTAGACGTCCACATTAAAGTGATTTGTGGGTCTACTTACTTTATAAAATGAATTTTAGAAGGGGTGAGACGTACAGAACCGTAAAGTATGAAGGGAAAAACAATATCAAGTAATCGGTTCTTGTATTAACGCGATCTTGAACTGCATCCCCCCCCCCCCCCACCAGGAAACCCTAAAATTCCCCCCTGGGGAGGGGGGGGGGGAATTCCCCACCGCTTGAGAACCACTGGGCTAAACTAATAATTAGGAATAATGAGGTAGGGTAACGAATCGCTGATACAGAAGTGAAAGTAATAATTAACGAATAACGAATTGGTAAGATAAACTAAATACACTTAGGAAGAGATCACAACAATTGATCTAAAAATGCTAAATTCATGCGGGAAAGATACAGTTAAAGTTAGTTGCATATCTGTTATAGGATCTCATAGTCAACCGCAGCATTGTTTGGCTGTTTGTGATTTCTTGGTAAGTTTACGTTGAGTAGTTTGCCATTGCTTTCTGAACGACCGGCACTCATAACTTTGTAGGGAAACCAACGCAAGGCGGTCTGCATCCAAATCACCAGCAGCTGTGTTTTTAACGCGGTATGCGAGATTACGAACTTGCGTCCGTAACCTCTTTCGCCACGGAGCGGCCTGCGAAGAATAGAAGGGCGAAAAGGGTATCACGAAATCATTGCTGTGGAGTTTCGGTTATGAAACAGACAGATTCCGGCGACTCCAGAGTTGAGGAAAAGGCATTGGTACTAGATAGGACACATACTAGAAAACCTAATAGTAGTAATAGAACCAATTGGGAGGGCATTGAGGGAACTACAGGAGATACCACAAGATAGGATTGACTGGGTTAGTTGGCTTATACTTCATAAAAGGGAATAAAGAGCAGCAGAAGAAGGAAGACTTCCTGAAACAAAATGAGTTAAAGAAATAATTGGAGAATAAGTTGATGTAATGACTGGCTGGAACAAGAGTTACAAATAAACTTTACAATAACCATATTTTTTTTTATTGATTTAATTCCTGTTGAGATTGCTGTATATGTGAATGCCTGTTACATCATATTCATACAGCAGTATATGTCACTGCGCTAAGTTTACTTGTTAGACGGGTGCGCCTGATGGTGACAACAAGAAATGTTTGTTGTCTGTGTTGATGTTCTTGTTATTATATGTAACCACCCGGTGACTGAAAGCTGTGTTTATTCAATTTCTTGACATTTCTTTTAGTACCAACAACTTTGTGTACTCACATATTATATCGAACTCGAAAGGCTGTATTTTGTGTGAATTTTGGATAGGCAAAAAAAAAAAAAAAAAATCTGAAAAGGTTGCAGACAGAGGACATGTCACTTCTGAAACGAATATTGCGAATACCGTGGACAGCTATAGTAGCTAAAATGTATCGCCTAGAAGATGCTAGTGAACGTAGAAAGTTATACACAACTGTAAACAAGAGACAAACAGTGTTCTTTGGTCATATAAGATAAGAGAGGCGATGGCGAACATCGTAGCCACTGGGAAGATCAAAAGAAGAAAAGGCAAAGACAAACCGAAAGATCAAATGCCAGATGGTCTGTGATGATGTCATGTAGGAATATCATCAAAGAATTCCAAGAACCGAGATCCGTGCAGAGACATAAACACATACGCCAATTTGCAAGTCATATACTAATCTTGCCAAGAAATCAACGACATCGGTAAAATGCTGGTGTTGACAGCGATGTCCTGTAAAGGATATGCGAAAAAAACAATAATACTGATGCCAGCATTGAAAGCTGTGGCAAAAACTGGGCATTTTGGAGAACCTTGCTGCTGGTCTCTCTGTCTGGTGTACTGGAACGAACATTCTGAAGCAAATGACAAATTAAGGAAAGTACTCTTAGGTGTGATTTACAAAACACCATCTCAGCTTACCTCTACCTCGTTAACATCATCTACCCTTAGTATAACACGTCTACGAGACCAGGCTGATCTCCTTGGCCACCTGAGAACCCATCCTAGAATTAATAGTTTACAACTGGGCTCTAATCCACAAGTTTAGACAAACACAATGTATACCCATATTTCAAGCTTTGCCTCTGCTATCAACGCCCTAGCTTTGCGCAGCAACTAAATTTATCACCATTAAGTGGCGGCAGCGTAGTGATTAGTACGCCTGGCTGGAAAAACAGTGGTCTAGGTTCAATCCGCAACAGTGGCAGAATTATACTTTCCGAACATTACGGTTCTGGTGTCGACCCTGTCTCATAAAAATGAGAACCCGGAATTCTCAAAATTTTCCGGGACTTAGGGGAGACAAGGAGCTCGCCTGTCACCTCGTATGCCATGTCCTGGAATATGTCACGGTTTAACACTTTGAATCCAATGCCAGTATCTGCTGCGTGGCTATAATATTTCTTTATCTATATTTACCTGTCTATCTGCATCTATGTCTATGTATATTTTCGATATATTTATATGCCTTTCTTTATAAATCTTTATTTATAATATCTATCTTTATCTATCATTATCTTTCTCTACCTTTCTCTCTCGCTATCTCTTTCTCTATTTATCTGTGTGGCCATTATCCAGCCATCATCATTCACGGGCAATTTTAATCAGTTTATTGTATTTGCCGGCTTGTGCTCGTCGACCTGTATACTCTAGTAAATCAAGATAATGGAGTCATCAGTCTATCAAAAGCAAACACCAAGCAATTCATTTAAAAATCCAATAACTCAACATTGTTAACGCTTTTTGTTGTAAATTTTTGCAATAACTCCAATTAATATAATGTATCGATTCATCTTGCAAGACCTCGTCGTGTCACACCATACTTTTTAAGCATATAAATTTGTGTCAAATATCTTGTAAAAGTGAAAACATGGTTCGCCTGGCATAAACTCGCATTAATACAAACGAAATTAAAACTATGATAATTAATATACGAATATTTCTTCACCGAATGGTTACAGTGAATGTTTACAATGAGAATTAATTTGATCATACAAATCAGTTTATAATTGAGTATTTACTCGTGGCATCTCCCACCGAAACTAATCCACATAAAATTTTGATAAATCTGTTAGTACTCATTTTATTAAGCGTAGTATCTGAGTCTGAGTGCACGTATATGTATTTGCATGCACGCACGCACACGCACACACACATATGATGAATGTTACCACTGAAGGCCAAGCACCACGGTAACTGCCATGGCTGACTAACAAAACACTGAGTAACTTTGGAGCAATTTCTAGTTAACCAAGCTAGGGATGATACAAGAAGACGGGTGAATCGATACGGAGCAACCAGACTGGAAAGCGAAAAAGAGTGCGTGACGCATATGAGGCGTGTTCAGGGCACGATAATGAACACGGCTGGGCACTGGAAGAGACTGACACCTCAGTATCTACACTTAAATGGGCGCAAAATGTTCTAGACACGTTGGACATTACATTGGGCTATTGGAAGAAATAAAACAAGGGAAAGTCAACGATTCTGAACAGATATTCTGGCAATTATATACAACAGTACTGGAAGGACAAATCGTGGAGCAGGCAAGCAAGAGAGAGAGAGAGAGAGAGAGAGAGAGAGAGAGAGAGAGAGAGAGAGAGAGAGAGAGAGAGAGAGAGAGAGAGAGAGAGAGAGAGCAGGAGGTAGGCAACGATACAAGAGGATGGTAATATGAAGATATGGACAAGCAGCAGTCTGTTACAACCAAAGCAGGCTACATAAATCTATAGTCGTAGACATTCAATGTTTATGAAGATGACACAAAAGTGGATTGAAAGAAGTGGCATGCTGAGAAACCTTGTATCAGTCGTGAGACCGTTTAACCTGACATAACATAGCATAACAATGTATTCATATAACAAGACGCACAAACTATCGGTGTAGTACTGGCGCCCATAAATGAAGCAGGGAATAGTAACACTGTAGTCTACCACACATTTCGTAAAGGGCGACAAAGAATTGGCGCGAAACTGGCCGATTGATCCCGTAGAAAATGTAGCTGAGAATCGACACAATCATGAGTAAATCTACAAAAGGCTTCGCCCGAATTGACAGAGTGTATATGATCAATTGGGAGAAGAAAGGCACCACAAATAGAAGATATGCACAAACAGCTTCACATCGACAATGAAGATACATTCAGAGATGATTCGTAAAATCAACCAGTTGATATTATATTATCAGTAATTTACAACATCACATGGACTTAACCTATGAATGAATTAACAAATAATTTAATCAAATGTTCCATCCACAATAAAGTCTGGCTGCGATGGATCTCTAATACGTACTGTCTCTTTTATCGTACAGTTTCACAGATTGCTGGTAATCCATCTCTTAATGCTACATTCCACTTGCATGGCTGCCTATTCCTTGCTCGGCTGTCTACGACTTTGGATTCCCGTGTGGCTTATATAAACGACGTCGTATGCCTTTAACTGACTTGATGCGGCTTAAATGTGAACGAAGTTTGGGGAGACAACTAGACAGATTATATCGAAGCAGGGAATGAGAAAAAGATGCTGGTTCTGGATAGTACACAGCTTGAGAGCACCTGATAATAGTATACTTAGGAAGCCCTTCTTCAACAACGCATAAAAATGATAGTAGCATATCCTTTACAGAACGTCGCAGTAAACCCAGCATTTCTATTTTGCTGTTTGTGATGTCTTGGCACGTTTTACGTTCAGTAGTTTGCCATTGCTTTCCGAACGACCGGTACCCATACAATTTTGTAAAAATAAATCAACGCAAAGCGGTCTGCTGCCAAATTGCAAGCAGCTGTGTTTCGAACACGGTAGCTCGATTACAAACCGCGCCCTAACCCCCTTCGCCACGGAACGCATAAAGCAGATGCAATATAGAGTTCTAAAAACACACGGAGAATAGAATTAGAGACAGATGAAAAATATGGGAGAGGCATAGGGAGGGAGGGAGAGAATGCAGGGGATAGGACGGCATGGCATGACCTGGTTGAGGACCCATGCTCCAATGGAAGATACAGGGCCACAGCAGCAGAAGCAAATGTGTCCAGTGTGTACGTCTCTGATCAGTTTATGTTTTATTTTCAACCTCTGTAACATCTCTATATTTGTTAACACCTGTTTCCATGAAATATGATACTTTTCTGTATGTTTGTATAGCATTGTTTTCATTTGACAAATACCTCCAAAAGTCAATGACATTCTTACGACATCCTCGTCCGGTAGGGAAAGTCATGACCCACAGGTGAAACCAGACCGTCACCAAGGCCAAGAGAAATGATTGTTGGATGGAATTAGACGGTGGCAAAGAGGAATGTCATCCGCAGACTTAATTCAGAACACCACGGATCGAGATATGTGGAAAGAGATGAACGCTTATGCCAGCTGGCAAGACACTTGATGATGATAGTCTCTAGACGGGCTCCAGTGACATCCCATAGAGGGAAGGACACACCTAGAGTTTGTATGCTGTGTGCCATAGGCACACATTCCATAGAGGGGAGGACACACCTAGAGTATGTATGCTGTGTACCATAGGCACACATCTGTGGTATGTTGGGAATTAGGAAGCAGTACCCACCTTGGCCTACCCCACAATGAAGTAAAGCTATGAGAATGGGACTAATTTAGTTTGGAGGGGATGGGTCTTTGGAAGCCAAAGTGTCCCATAGTAGCTCTGGAAATCCAGGGGTATCCCAGGAATGTTGATAACTTCCCTCCAAAATCTTCCTTCCCGAAAAGAGAAACTTATTTAGCTCGTGAGTACCCCACCTGTAGTCATTTTCCCTGAGAGGTGAAATGGTTACAGGAAATTTATATAAAGTTCCCTTTTCTGAGTAATCTGGAACCTGGGAGATTACAATAGAACAGGACTTTGCTGTCTATTAGTGTTTACCCAGCCACCTTTCGTTCCAAATTCTACAAAATATGTGAAGTAATTAAATTAACTACACAAATAAAAAGTTTTGTCACATCACAATGTACTCAACAAGAAAAGGAAGGAAAAGTAAAATGTCTTTATTAAATAAAACGCTGTGGAATTAAAGCCAGTAAAGCAAATATGAACACATGAAATACAAGCATAGTCTCTGTGATAATGTTCCTAAGTTCACAATGGAAAATGGAACTCTCAGTAGATCTATTGTTGATTCAGTCATTTTGCTACTGTTTCTATCCACTATTCCTCCTAACTTGTTTATGAGCTACACTGTATTGCATTTTTTATTCCCTTTGGAATAAGCGAAACGTTTGTAAATCTAAAAAGTCTCTACACCACTATAAGATTCAGAGAAGTTCATAACTACTCTCTGTCTATTGAAGTCTTTGATTGTTTTCAATTTGACAAGTGTTCACTGATTGGAATCAGGTCTCTGCCATATTTCCAAGTAATCTGCAGTGAGGTTGGTACTTATCTACAGATCTGATGTTAATAAGCAGGTCTTTGAGATACTATATAGAGTCATTAGGGTAATCTGCAACTGCAGATCCCAGTGATCATAATCTGCATGATCTTGGTGATATAATCTGCATCATCTTGATAATGAACTATAGATCCTTTGATTATTTGCAGATCCCAGTGATCATAATCTGCATGATCTTGGTGATATAATCTGCGTCATCTTAATAATGAACTATAGATCCTTTGATTATCTTCAGATCCCAGTGATCATAATCTGCATGATCTTGGTGATATAATCTGCGTCATCTAATAATCTGTATGATGTAATAATCTGCAAGCACCGTCTTCCTCACCTGAGGTGAATAAACATGGTGATCCTATTTATATCTGGTCAATGGATGATAATTCTCCAGTTGACAAGAATGAAAAGGGCTACAGACAGGAGTTACAGAAGGTAGCAGATTCAGAAAGCACCTAGAAGTTAAGAGCTACAGTGTCTCTTCTTTGTACTGGCATCAGACATCAGCAATTATATTTGGCAAGCCCTCTTCTTCTGCTCTTGTACATAGTGATCTGTTGGCTGATGTTCTCACAGAGGACACAGACACAGTGAATGACAAGGCTAGTAGAGGAATGATGGAGAGTTAATGATGGAATGCACCCAGCATATCTGATCCTAAATAGTAATGGAACAGGACAGGATGATTGTTCATCTTATTCATAATAACTCATGTTACCAATCAGTGCTGCCTCAATTGTTTTAGTCTGCCTGGTTACTTTTCCTGTTTATACCTTCTCACCTCTTCTGTCATTACTTTTACTTACTTCTTCTGACACTGGGGTGATATTTCCCTTGACAGTTTAGAAGTGGTTATGCATGAAAGCATATTAGGTGTCTCTTCTTTACTTACTCTTTCAAACAGGGAGATGGGTTAATAAAATCACATTCCACATGTTGAATCAAAGTAATAATGTAAAAAAAAGCATACATTGAATATTTTCACTCTTAAGTTAACATAATGATTAACCTGTAATTGGTATGAATATTGAGGTCTATCTGAAACATTCCTTGTGAGGATTCACACTGCCTCTCATTCATTAATACACATATATACAGAGTGACAGAGAGATGAGATAACGCAGTACACTCATTCTCTTATTCCAACACCAATCTTTTCTTTATTCGTTCACTTGAGTGCTTTGAACTGGGCTGTTAGCTTGACTGTGGTTCGATCAGAGTGCTAGATACAGGGTCGATCATGTCACAATGTGTTCCAATAAATCACAGCATGATAAACGCTGGACCCGTCAATGATGCTAAACAGTTACATAACACAATCTTTCTTCACACCACGGACATATAAAGATAAGAGGAAGAGCACTTTCATTCCTCCTTCTCTCATTCTCGTGTGTAGAAGTTTCGCTGTGGATTTAAACTAAGGCGACGGTCAGCACACAAATCATAGCTTGCCCTTTACTAAATCTGCTCTGAATGCAGTCACACAGCTAGTAGGATTTAGATTTAGGAATAGCGACCTGGCTTAAATGAGCCTCTTCTCACAGCTTAAGACATAGTGTTTGTACAGCAATCCTCTTCTGGAAACGAAAGATAGATGGAGTCAGATATTTTCTAAACCAGTGATGGCGGAAAGTAGCCATTGCTGGGACCGGGTGAAAGTTGGCGGCTGTCTTCTGATAGAAGAATATATATTCATTCGTGCCGAAACCTACACACACACACACACACACTCTCATACGCAAAGCTTTACCTGACTCATAAGTCAGCTACAATGCTGTTAGACAGAAGTCTTCCACTGAATCAGGTAAGGGACATACAATTCTAGGAACTCCCCATGAGAACACAACTGGCCTTCATGACGGATCAACTGTATGTGCCGAATATTGGCGTCTTTCGTCCCAAGAGCCTCCGCGGCGACGCGATTCTTCTAGGTTAGCCAATGATTTAGGTAGGATTTGAACATCTGACCTGTCTATCATTGGGTGACACGGCTATTCTTAGCGCTGATGCCACATTCTTCAAATTCCAATGCTATCTGGCGCGAACGCTTTTGTAGAGAAACTGTGTTTTGAGGTAGTGATGTGCAGAAGTGAACCGAACTGAGTGCGCAATATGCGACAACATCCCATAGAGGGGAGGACACACCTAGAGTCTGTATGCTATATATCAGAAGCATACATCCCATAGAGGGGAGGACACACGTAGAGTCTGTTTGCTGTGTACCAGAAGCACACATCCCATAGAGGGGATGACACACCTAGAGTCTGTATGCGGTGTACAGAAGCACGCATCCTATAGAGGGGAGGACACACCTAGAGTCTGTATGCTGTGTACCAGAAGCATTCAACCCATAGAGGGGATGACACACTTAGAGTCTGTATGCTGTGTACAGAAGCATACATCCCATAGAGGGGATGACACACCTAGAGTCTGTATGCGGTGTACAGAAGCACACATCCTATAGAGGGGAGGACACACCTAGAGTCTGTATGCTGTGTACCAGGAGCCTACATCCCATAGAGGGGAGGAAACACCTAGAGTCTGCATGCTGTGTACAGAAGCCTACATCCCATAGAGGGGATGACACACCTAGAGTCTGTATGCTGTGTACCATGTACCATAGGTACACATCCCATAGAGGAGAAGACACAGCTAGAGACTGTATGCTGTGCACCGGCTAGGATATCCACGTGGGTGTACCAGAAACACACATCCAATGAATATAATTTTTCTCGTAGATTTTCTAATTTTGGAAAACTGTATCGGGCCGTGATCTGTTTGATCCATGACTATTTGATCTACGGCTATTTGATCTACGCTTTCAGATCTTTAACACACCAGGGATTATTAGCAAAGTTCAATCTTGGTCACCTATTTTTTCGCCTTAGCCATGAAAGTTAGAGGCCAGATTCACTACACACGAGTCAGGTCAGTAAAGGGCCCTCTTACACACCTCAATGCCGTGTGGGTATATGGTGCTATACCCATATTTCTATAGACCATCTGGCACTCTAGACGTGGTGTGGTCAGTATTACCCTGGTCGCCTTCACTACCCAAGACATTTTCTGGTCTCCAGTATAGACTGGACAGGCCTGGAAGTTCGGGTCAGTGTTACAATTCCGTCTCGATGCGAATTCCAACCCGTGACCACCAGGGCGGGAAGCAAGCGCCTAGCCATTATGCTACCTCAACTTCCACACATGAGTCAGTGGAGAGTATGAACATCTGGTTTTGGAAAACAACACATTTGTTTATTTGGATACTTGTGTTAACGTTCTGTCGCTTTTGAACTCAAACGTAATTCATACACGTGCTACTACTTCTAGTGCACAGGACTGATGTTTGCATGTAGATTAGGTTTTCCTATGACCAGTGTCCTTCGGCATCAGGCGAACCCACTCCTACCCAGCTACTGGACTTACGGAATATAATAAAAATAGGAGATACGGCACAGGAACCAGGACACAAACTCGACATTTTGAAACGGACACAGATGATAGTGGGTATAGAATGTTTCTGCAGTGTGTGTGTGTGCGTGTGTGCGTGTGCGTGCGTGAGTGTGAGTGTGCGTGTGCGTGCGTGTGCGTGCGTGCGGGTGTGTGTTTGTGTGTGTGTGAGTGAAATGTTGCTTGTCGTTTGCAGGAAGCTGCAATCAACCCAACTCTAGGTGGATATATTTACACGACAGTTTTACATTCAATAGTTTATAATTTCTTACTGAACGAGAAGTCAACCACCAGTGTAGGAAACGCTCCCACAACCCCACTGTCAGCGCACCGGAAGTTTAAGAGCGAAGATTCGACAACGCTGACCTCTCTCTCTCCCTTCTCTGTCTCTCTCTCCCTCCTTTCTCTCCCTTTGCCTCCTCTCTCTCTCTCTCTCTCTCTCTCTCTCTCTCCCTCCTCTCTCTCAGTTCAATTCAATTCAATTCAGTTCAAATTCGATTCAATTCAATTCCCTCCCTCTCTCTCCCTTGTCTCTCCCCCACTCTCTTCCCATTTTCTCTCCCTCTCTCTCTCCCTCTCTTCCCCCTCCCTCCCTCCCCTCTCTCCCTCCCCCTCTCTCGCTGCCTTTCTCTCCCCGTCTCTCTCCCTCCTTTCTCTCCTCTCTCTCTCTCTCTCTCTCTCTCTCTCTCTCTCTTATGGCAACACAAAGTAGTAGTAAGTAAATATATAGAAACGTATTTAGTGACAGCATTACTTATGCCAGCCCAAAGAAAGAATGCAGTGTGCCTCTTATCCTAAAGGTACAAGACAAAGCTTTGGAATGAAGGAAAGCATGAACGCACCAGCCAAACTAACACAGTATAAACCCTCTTCAGGCGTCTGCACCCCGAGCATTGTCAACCCCCGTTATACTTTCTTTGTCGTTCTCTTTGTTTCTCAGATTCTTCTTTATTAGAAAAAAAACAAGAAAACAGAAATTGCGGACAGTGACAGAAAAAACGACATCTGGTTGTACACCCTAGCCAGAGTGCACGGCTACCAGAGAAAAAAAATTGGGGCAGGAGGGAGGAGGCTGGAGCTATCGTACCCATCACTGCCAATCACCCACAGTATCGATCAGGGCGTAATAGCTGTGCTGTGCACGGTTTTGAATCCTGCTATGGCCCTCCCCCTTCCCCTCGCGCTATTGATTTCCGCGACGCCCAATGCAATTCTTGCCGAATGGATCATGAAGCTTTCCCGCCGCGTACTTATGCGTGTGCGTGTAGATGCGTGTATCTGTGGGTGTCGGTGTTTGTGCTGCCATTATGTGTGTGTTTCAGCCTGCGATGGGGTGTGTGTACGCGCGAACGGGTGGCGGGAAGAACTGCACACAGATTCTTGCCAAGTTCCGAGAAAACGTGAACAAACTTGCTAGCACGTTAGGTTCGATTTTTGGCCGAGTCTGAGAACGAGTAGCATTACGATGTATTCCGGTATGATAACGAATGCGCTTATCTAGGAAAACCCTGTGGGAGCAACACAACCCCAGGAGGGGGAGAATTATTTATCTCCTACTCACCCGATCTCTGGTCCACTCAGAGGATAGTCTACTATGTGTGTGTTTGGGAGGAAAGGGAGTAAGAGGGGAAGTAAAGCCTAATACTAACCATACCACTTCTCATGTGTATTTGTTTGTCATTGAATGTATGATACTCCTCATACATCATCATCATCATCATCATCATCATCATCATCATCATCATCATCATCATCTTCTTTTTTTTTTCTTCTTCTTCTTCTTCTTCTTCTTCTTCTTCTTCTTCTTCTTCTTCTTCTTCTTCTTCTTCTTCTTCTTCTTCTTCTTCTTCTTCTTCTTCTTCTTCTTCTTCTTCTTCTTCTTTTTCTTCTTCTACTCTTTCTTATTCTTTTCGTTCTTATTCTTCTTAATCATTATCATTATCATCCTCATCCTTATCATCATCATCATTTTCTTCTTCTTCCCCCTCCTCCTCATTCTCCTCCTCCTCTTCTTTTCTTCTTCTTCTTCTTCTTCTTCTTCTTCTTCTTCTTCTTCTTCTTCTTCTTCTTCTTCTTCTTCTTCTTCTTCTTCTTCTTCTTCTTCTTCTTCTTCTTCTTCTTCTTCTTCTACTTCTCTTCTTGCTCATCGTGTATTCATTTTGAAAGAAACATTATTTATGAACATGTATATAACGAAGATGGCATGATACTAATCACACCAGCCTCCGAGTGACGATTGGTCTATAAACATATGGATCAATCCCTTATCGCTCTGAGGAGAGTAAAAGGGTTCTTTTCTTACGTATTGTTTACTTATTTAACAACCAGCTTGCCTTCCCGTTCTTTGTTCATGTCGTTTAGGCAATAACTGCGGTCACAGACCAGTAAGGTCACTGCCAAGAATGAGAGCAAATGGCTGCGGTCACAGACCAGTAAGATCACTGCCAAGAATGAGAGCAAATGGCTGCGGTCACAGACCAGTAAGATCACTGCCAAGGAGGAAAACAATGGCAGACTGCATTTCTTCCAGACGCGTAGCAAACTATAGCAGTGACTGTAATTCTGAAGAAAGACTGCTATGGAAGTAATGTTCTGCGCACATAAAAAACTGGATGATGTGAAAAGTAACATGTGTTTCAGGAGAGTATTAACTAATTCAGTGTCAAAGAAAAAGTAAGTTTGGACCAGACATCAATCAAATGAACAAGTATTATAATGTAAGTTTCCGCTCGCTGAGTATTGAAATTGCAGAAGATACCATGAAACAAAAACAAAAACAAAACAATATGGCGGCCTAGTACGGCGATATATCATCCTTTTGTCAAAATGGGAGTCATATTTGGCGGTCTATTATCAGTCGGCACTGAATAAGTTAACAGAACCTAATTGGATGAAAAAAAAAAAGAACAGAACTATCCAAAGCGAACTGAATAGTTTTAGACTATTAGTTATTAAGTTCAATAATATTGAGGAAAATTACATATTTTTGTTTTGTAGAATGATATGGCCGGTCTCTCTGGCCGAGGGGTTACACGACTTTCTCCGTAATCCCGTTTATCCACGCAGGGTCTTGCAGCGCACAAGAATTGGAAGCGGTTCTACCCGCGCTGGTGACTTGAGGGATAAATGAGCCGGCCGCTCAGAAATCAATGGCAAACTACTGAGCGTAATCTTGCCAAGAAATCAACAATCAGCTGAAAGATGCTGATGTTGACAGCGATGTCCTGTAAAGGATACGCAAAACATTTTTTTTAGAATGATATGGCCGGCTCCATGGCGAAGGGCTTACGGACGCGATTCGTAAGCCGGCTTACCCGAGTTCGAAACATAGCTGCGACCGATTTGGCAGCAGATAGCGTTGCGCAGGGTTTTAACTAGTTGGTATAGGTGCCGGATGTTAAGGAAGCAATGACAAACTACTGAACGTAGCCTTACCAAGATATCAACAAGAGCAGTAAAATACTGGTGTTGACAGCGATGTCCTGTAAAAAGGATATGCAAAAATGAATAGGTGAAAAGGATAACTATGAAGGGAGGTGTACCGGGGGACACGGGGAAGGTGAAGATCCCAGTGCAGATGGATTCAAGATATTTACACAGTAACAGAGAGGCGGAATCTGGCTTATGACAGAAATACATTTCTGGGGTAAACTTCTCTGCAAGACAAGCCATTTGATGATGATGATGATGATGATGATGATGATGATGATGATGATGATGATGATGATGATGATGATGATGATGATGATGATGATGATGATGATGATGATGATGATTGCCTGAACGTGTTTCAAAATATAAAGAAGAAATGGTGTAACATGAAATAACGGGGCACAGAACAACAGATAATTTGCCTATTTAATTGTAAGCTGCCCCGAATAGCAAAAATAGTCCTGCTAAGGGTTTTCTTGACTGAACAGGAAAAGGCCTGAGGAAGCCCGAGCAATCCATATATTCCGAAGCTTTAAAGACGAAAATACTTTCATATAATAAACTATTGACAAGAATTGCAAGACAAAAAAGAAAATGAAGATTATAGGCCTGAACAGGTTAGTTAGTTGTTTGCATATCCTTTACATGACGTTGCAGTCAACCTCAGCATATTTTGGCTGTTTGTGATTTCTTAGCAAGTTTACGTTCAGTAATTGATTTCTGATCGGCATGCACTGTGTCCGTAATCCCTACACCACAGAGCCCGTGAACAGGTTATACAAACAAATAAACAAATAAACAAACAAAGGTTGGACAGAAACAACCAGCAGACCAAGATCTTCAGACTTAGAACAAGACACTGTGGACTCAAAACACAGCGATCCCAGTCTGTCTGAGAGACTATGCCCCTTGGAGCTGTGTGGCACCGAAGAAACCTCCAGAGTACAAGCTATGTGACTGTCCAGAATTTGTAAGAGAGCGGAAATATATCTTACCGGGGGCAATCATACCAGAGAATTTGTGTGACCAGTGGAGATCTCAGAAGCACCATCCTATTTTTATGACCCACGTTGGAAAAGACACACAGCAAACGTTGACAGCTGAAACAGAGACATAAGCTGAGTCCAGAACCGACATCAGACTCTGGACATTCCCCTACGGGTTCCGTCCAGATCTTCAAAAGCCAGTAACGAGCCCCGATATTAGTGGTAAAAGAAAGATGCAGTGTGATTGTGTGTTTGTCTGGCCTTTCCTTGGAATATTGAGTGTCGTCCAAATTCTGTGGTCACTCCTTGTTGCACCATTCTTCCCAGGCCATGATGATATATGTGTTCTTCCGTATATACATACTCCCAAAGGTTCTGATACATATATACATACTCCCATATCTGCTTATCATGCACATATACCCCCCCTCCACCAGCGGTGCAGAAACAGTTGAGCTGTCTGTCTGTTCGTTTCTCTTAACAGTCGTTAACAGTCGACAGGGTCGACTTTATTGCACCACGTTTTTATCGCATATGGCTCAGTCTCTTTCCGCAGTGCAGAAAGCGTCGCACACAGCGAACTCCGAAGCTCCAGCGACGACCCCCAGGAGACTCCTGAAAAAATTCACTCGTGAACCGAAGGACGCGGCCCGGAATCGAACTCACAGCCTTCAGAGCCCAAGACGGCTTGACCACTTCGCTACGGAGACTTCCGCTGTTCGTTTCTCAACATACCAGTATCTTCTGGGGAACAGGCCTAACGGATGCTCCCTATCTTTAACTTTTGAATTGAAGGATGAAATGCTTCTCAGCATGAACAAGAAAGATAGATCCAGAACTGGCAGCTTAGACATTGAGTTATGTTGTTTTTATGATTGACTACATTGTTTACAGTATAACAATCTTCTGAGATCTTACGACCAAACACAAGCACGTTTGCATGTTCAATTTTCTGTCCGTTTTCTCGCTTGTTTAGTCCATACACGTGCTACTACTTCTAGTGCACTAGACTAATTTTTCCTATTGCCAGTGTCCCTCGCCATCAGGAGAAGACACTGCGACTTCTGAGGTACTTGTAATTTACGTCCCCAAGTCAAGGACAAGAGGTCAACACTTTAGTTCAACTGACCGGTGTAGGAGTTGAACCCGCTACCTCGGCATCACCACAGCGAAGTGTAAGAGCGAAGGCTCTTATCCATTCGGCCATGCTGATCTCCGCATGTTTGACAGCAGGTCATTTACAGTAGGTCATTTACATTAGGTCATTTACAGTAGGTCATTTATAGTAGGTCACTTCTGTCTGTTGAAACAGTGATGCCTGTGTGTGAGAGCCAGTTCACGTGTGAGTGTTTGTCTGCGTTACCAAAGTGTAGATTTGTGTGAGTATAAAAATTCGTTTAAAAGTCGATAGGGTCGACTTCATTGCACTGGGGTTTTATCCCACATGGCACATTCTCTTTCCGCAGCGTGGGCTGCCGAAAACGTCGCGCAAAGCACAAACTCCGTAGCTCCAGCGACGATCCTCAGGAGTCTATGAAAGAGATGCATTCGTGAACCGAAGGACACAGCGCGAAATCGAACCCACAATCTTCAGAGTCCGAGGCAGATGGCGTGACTACTTCTCCTCGGAGACTCCCGAGTGTGAGTATGTGTGTCAATAAGCGTTTGGTTTGCGTTCTTGTGTGTGTGCGTGTGTGTGTGTGGGTGTCTGTGATCTTGTACTAACGCATTAAGTTTTGACCCAGACTTCGGACAACGCCATTCGACATTCAGCATATAAATGACAGTTGAAGATGTGGTATCGATACAAACAAGGATACTGTACTTCTGAAAGCTTTACATTTATTCGATTACAATCGAGAACTGGTCGGATATTTTCGGGTCACAGCATCCAGTCCATCCTAGCGCAATGTAAATTGAAGTCGTGTCTGGCTTACGGATTTACATTTTCTTAACAGAACCGTCTACGAGGGATAGAACTGAGAGAAGACATCCAAAAGAGCGAATACTGACGTAAATAAACTACGAATTCTACCGAGGATTGTTCTGAAAACGCACTGAAACTATCACACAGTATAATTGATAAATTATGTGGCGTATGAAGCTATTCGCGGAAGTTCAATTTCTTCTTCTACTTCTTCTTACACATTCAATATGAATAAATCCAAAGCAAGCAGAAGTCATCTTGAGCTTGTTGACATCGTCATTGAGTTTGCCTTCAAATGGACCGGATGTAAACAAAGAAAGGTTTTCTCTATTCTACTAATGATGGACAATGGTGCAACAATGTTTAACTGTCATTTTATCAGTCCCACTGTTACATTCACAGGCTCTGTGGAGAAGCAGTTACGAATGCAATTCATAATCCCGCATACCGCGTTCGAAGAACAGCTGTGGGCAGTTTGGAAGCAGACCAACTTGCGTTGGTTCCCATACAATGGTACCAGTGTGAGTCATTCAGAAAGCAATGGCAAACTACTGAACGTAAACCTGCCGGGAAATCGCAAACAGAAAAACAAAAACGCTGGAGTTGACTACCACATCCTGTAAACAGTCACATTCATTAGTATCTCATGTCTTTAGTATATTAAACACGCAATATGTTAGCCTGGTGTGACCTGTGCGGAGTCTGATGTTTATTACTGTTCTCTTTGGTGGTCTTGGTAAAAAGCAAAATCTTTTTCGTGGTCTGGATGTTCTGATTCCTATTTGGTTCTCTTTTCAAAAGAAATCTTTTCGCCTCATTATAGCTTATGTCTATATTAGACATCTTCTCTTTTGCCAATCCCTACATTTTGCAATATGAAGTGTTCCTGTGTGCTACAACCCATTTAGAATTTATGACACAGTTCATGGAATGCTGCTCCTGAGAGTTATTAACAAGAATGAGGGGAACTGCAGTAAAGCTTAAAAAGCAATGAATGAATCACCGAAAAACGAGAAGTAGATATTGTGAGCTTTACTAGAGCACGTCTCTTGTAATCTTGCTCTAGTAAAAGTAAAGCTCACAATATCTACTTCTCGTTTTTCGTGATTCATCAATTGCTCCTGAGAGTGCTAGTTCTGCACTGTATTGAATTAACTCACTTGGCATCTGTACAGTGAGCTCTATGTTTCTCTTGATATTTCACTGCTGTAGTACTGACTTTACTGACATTTTCTCCGAAGCTGTTTCCTGCTATGGGTCGGTTATGTAATAACGTCATCACATTTTGTAGGCCTGAGAACAAGGAGGAGTTAAGTGGCCAATCTCTCCCTGACTTTGACAAGCGAGGCATCGAACCCGAGTCCGACCTTGCTCATGATATTACTAGTGGAGTTCGCTATATATATATATATATATATATATATATATATATATATATATATATATATATATATATACATAAAAATTGTGTAAACAGCGGTTCAGAAAGAACGGTAATACAAGGCGTGATTCTTGGAAGACAATGCACAAGCCAATTGATATGACACCAGACAAAGGTCATTAGAAGCATCCTGTTCATGAAGATGCATGAATCAGGGTAACTATGGTGCGTTCACAAATGTTTGCCCCCCATGCAAAAATCCATAACTCAGTAACCAACTGAGAGAAAATGATGAGATTTAGCATATAACACTATCATTATATCCACTATACAAAAAACATTTTTGTTCTGGAGATTGTACATCAGATCTCAATGTTTGTTTATATGCAGTATATAATTTACGGGTCAGAGATGAAGTGTATATTATGAAATTATCACATATTCACACGGAAATATCAGTGTTCAATAATGAATATTATCCGTGGTACAAGGGCATTTCCTTATGTGAAGCACGTCACATAGTGGAACGTAAGTGTTCTGAGGTCTTTACTCGAATTCACGTACATTACTGTAAAACAAGTTTGTTAGCGTGAATTCAATATATTTTCGCCAAAACATCAAAGAAATGTCGCCGCTTTCCGTGGTTTCAGTTACTTTTAGAGTAAATATAAGACGGCAGGAAAAATTTCATACAATGTAACAGATACTTTTTAAAAAATTGAACGTGAAAAAGGGCAATCATTTGTGAACGCACTATAGCAAATGATCTAAGTGTTTCCAGCGGACTGTAATGAGAATGATGTTCAGCTAAAAACTTTACACGATAACATGTGTTAATCAAATGGAGACATGGAGGGATAACAACAGCGGGATAACCCTATAAATTAAGTCAGGCTTCTTGTAAGCATTATCCAATATCAGTATTCTTATTCTTCATGTAACACACCAACCAAAATACAGATCTATATTATCCACGATCACAGCAAGGGCTACTGATTGCTTTGTTTATGGCCAACTTCACGATTACCCTATAGTGCCCACTTACGGTAGACGACAACTAAGATCGTTAACGTCCTCTGAGAGGACAAAGTGGGAACACGCCAGAGCAGAAACATCTAGAAGTTTAATCAATAGCGTCTGCTAAACAGGGATCTCTCTCTCTCTCTCGCTCTCTCTCTCTCTCTCTCTCTCTCTCTCTCTCTCTCTCTCTCTCTCTCTCTCTCTCTCTCTCTCTCCACTACAATAGTCTTTTTTAATGTTTAAGATCCCCGGGACTACACAGCACGTCAGCAAAGTGCCTGTGTCATTTGATGGTTGTGGGTTTAAATCCGGTGTGTTAACAGCTTTCAATTTGTCTTTTTGTCTGTTTTGTCGTATTTTAACTATTTATTTCTCGCTGGCTTTTATTCCTATTTGTTAGTGCCAATTCATGTTGTACATCGATTAATTGAAAAGATTTAAAATGCAGTAAAGCTGTAGAAATACAGTACATTGATCGACAGAAAGAGAAATGTGGAGAGCGCCAACATGAACAGACTCGCAGGTGACATATATTGACACAGATTGCTTTTGTATGTGTGTGTCTAAGGCGGAAGAAGGCAAACAGGGTTGGCTTGTTTTTGTATGTGTGTTCTGAGGAGAAGGAATTTACACATACTTGTCTTGTTTTCTATGTGTTTTCTTAGGAGAAAAACGGTATAAATAACTGTCTTGTTTTTATGTGTTTTCCAAGAGAACGAGTTTAAACATAATTGTCTTGTTTTTGTTTTTTAATGTGTTTTCTGAGGAGAAAAATGACATAAATAACTGTCTTTTTATCTTATGTTTTCTGAGGAGAAAGAATTTATAGAAAATTGTTTTGTTTTTATGTGTTTTATGAGGAGAAAACTGGTACAAAAAACTGTCTTGTTTTTATGTCTTTTCTGAAGAGAAAGAATACTACATGATTGCCTTATTTTTTGTTTTGTTTTTTAAATATGTTTTCTGAAGAGAAAAAAGGTACATATAGTTGTCTTGTTTCTTTTAATGTGTGTTCTGGGAGAAAGAAGTTACATATGGCTATTGTTTTTAAATGTTGTTCTGAGGAGAAAGACGTTACATATAGTTGTATGGTTGTCTGGAGGACTCACGTTTTTAACTGTCTATCATTTAGCTTTTCTTATTTCTTAAATATAGATGTGTGACTGAATTCTTTACGTTTTGCTTGCTGATGAAGGATTTCTGGTCGCATGTGCCATTTTGTCACTTGAAATTGTGTTCTTGTAAGGCTGACCTATTCCAATGTCTCTTTTCGTTTATTATTTGATTACATGAATTAATTGTATTACGTGTTTGCCTGCAAGGTTTTCCTAGCGTTCTGCAAATTTTGACTGAATTTACATAGTTGCATGGGTTTCTCGGTGTCCTCCATTGCTTGACTTAATTTACATAGTTGCATACATTTCTTGGTGTTCTCAATTTCTTTACTTAATTTACATAGCGGCATGGGTTTCTTCTCAACACCCTCATTTTCTTGACTTAATTTATATAGTTGCGTTGATTTCTTCTCAACGTTCTCCACTTCTTGACTTAATTTACATAGTTGCATGAGTTTCTTGGTGTTCACAATTTCTTAACTTAATTTACATAGTGCCATGGGTTTCTTCTCAACGTTCTCCATTGCTTGACTTACATAGTTTACATAGTTGCGTGGATTTCTTCTCAACGTTCTCCATTTCTTGACTTAATTTACATAGTTGCATAAGTTTCTTCTCAACGTCCTCCATTGCTTGACTTAATTTACACAATTGCGTGAGTTTCTTCTCAACGTTCTCCAGGTGGTCTGTAACAAGACCGCCGGGGCTTGGACTGGTTTGCTACTATAGATAATATCCCCAGCCTTTGCTCCAACCACCTCACTAGCACTTCACATCTACCAGGCCCCACACAAGCCGGGACAGCTGAACCTCCCCTCCCCTACCTAGGGTTTCCAACCCCAAGGGGGCTCGGACAAAACACAAGTCATACCACTGCACAAAGTCATAGCTAACAGAACAAAATTTAATTCATAACTACGTCAACTGCAACACAGAGAAGGATGGCTGAAAGCCAGACTATAAGACAATATGTACAAGAGCAGATCTACAGATGATTCTTCTTCATCATAGAGACTGTGACTATAGTTCGTGCGGTCGTCCTGTCGTGGTTACGACTCACCCAGGAACCTCCAGTGGACAGGAACTCCAAGGTCTGATGCCTCTCCAAAGTTCCCTCTTCCTACAGTGATTCAAATCTCAGGCTGATCAAGCGTAGTACCACTGCCGGACCGACACTGCACCAGTGATCAAGGATCCTCCCTTGATGTCTTACTATATCATCGTCACACTCTACGGATGAAGTCTGGGCCGACCCTAGAATACTAGCTGTCTCCCAACTGCAGACAAGTACGTGTATCACCGTACCCTAATGTTCAAGAGCCTGGATGCTCTTCTGTCTCGTAAGTGACTGACACACTGATACGTCACCTATAACATGAGCGTTCGCTCCACATAAACACAATGTCACTTGCAAAGTCTAACCGGTGAATACAACACTTCACCTATTCCACATAAACACAATGTCACTTGCAAAGTCTAACAGGTGAATACAACACTTCACCTATTCCCATGTCTCTTGGAATAATAGATCTTCACAAATTCTCAAGTAACTACCCTGGTCGATGGGTATCAATCACACCCTAACCAACACTGTCAATGTTCAACACCTCGGAATGGGGTAGATCCCTACCCTATCAAGCATGTCACTCCGGTGTTCACACCAATAAGTAAATCAATGTCTTAGGCCACTGGACCAAGTTTCGGCTTCACTACGGTAAACCATGAAGTTGCATGAATTTCTAGAGAGCATCTATTTCTTAATGTAAGTTGCATGGTTGCACGGGTTTCTTGTTGCCCTCCATTACTTGGCTTAAGTTACATAGTTGCATGGGTTTCTTCTCAGGGTTCTCCATTTCTTGGCTTAATCTTCCATTTCTTGGCTTAATTTACGCAATTACGGGGTTTCTTAACGGTGTCATTTCTTGACAAGATTTACATGGCTACTCAGTTTTCTAAACATTCTGCATATCATGACTTAATGTATATGTGTGTGCAGGTTTCTAAAATGTTTCCATATCTATAATTAATGCATATGCGTGTTCCGTTTTCTCAAAAGTCTCCATTTATTGACTTAATTGCATATGAATGTTCAGATTTGTCAAAAGTCTCCATTTATTGACTTAATATATATGAATGTTCAGGTTTCTCAAAAGTATCAAAATCTTGACTTAATATATATGAGTGTCCAGGTTTCTCAAAAATCTCCAGTTATTAACTTAATCATTTGGCCCAGGTGGTCCCAGCCTTAAATAGGGACCAGGAAATGTTTGAAAACCAAAGACGGCGGACGGTGAGATACTGACAACATCAGGCAACGATATATATATATATATATATATATATATGGGAATACACAAAACTAAAAGCTTATTTGAACAATTAATTTCGGGTTTTCTCACGGATTGTATACAAAGGTCTTTTGTTAGTACTGCGTAGCCTAAAAATGTTAGAATGACCCTTTCTGCTGACAAGGATAATCTCTCCGCTCTCATTAACTGAACTAAGAGTTCAAGTCTAGAACCTTCCCAAGAGCCATGGGCCAGTCACACGTGGGTCAGTTTCATAAATGAATAGACGGATATTGATTGCTGTTGCACAATATGGTTTAAAAGGAATGTTCTAGAGAGATCTGTTTCTATTGCCGCTATTGCTACTACCTAGTACTTCCTCTCCTTCTGCGTCTTCTTCACCCCCCCCCCTTGTTTCTTCACCCATTCTCCTCCTCTTTCTCCCCTCCCTTCCTGTTCTTATTCTTCTAATACCTTTTTGTTTACTGTTACGCAAGTTCTCATGATCAGCTCGATTGTTGCCAAGTGTTCTTCTTTAGTTTTTATATGACTTTGCGAAGTATTTCAGGCTGTTGTGTTAATCTACCTTTCTACTTTGACCGTACAAAAGATAATCATGCAGGACTTGCACACCAATCAGTTTAATTCACAAATAAATAGTGCTTCACCCCTATAGATTAGAGACGGGTAACATCCGACCCACGGGCCGTATGAGGCCCGCAATATTATTTCGTCTGGCCCCACACTGGACGGCCAACAACTTTATAGGACACTTGAATTTGCTGGTGAATGTGTGAAAATAATAGAGGCATTTACTAAAAGATTCAGGGACGTGAAAAGTAAACAAATGGAATTGAGCATCTTGGCTACACCGTTCAATTTGGAACTAGCTGGTGTGCATTATAACATACAATATGAAATCATTCAGCTGCAAAGGGACGATGTGCTGAATACTTGGTACAACAACCTCTTACTACTTGAATTATATAAACTTTACATGAGGACTACTCTGAGGAACCATGCACTGAAAGATGCATCTGTATTGGGAAAAATTACTGCTGCGAGCAGCTCTTTTCACAATGTACCACTGCAAGGAGTCGACTACGCTTCAGGCTGACAAACGCAAATCTGGAAAAACAGTTGAGAGTAGCAGCATCATCAGTACCAGCTACCATCATATGCCTCACCAAAGAGAAACTGTTCCAGCCATTACATAAGGGGGTGAGTTAATATAATATGTCACCAAATATAGCAGGTTGGTTTATTTGGTTGTTTCAGGATTTGAGGTTTGAGGATTGAGCACAACCCACAACTGTCAACGCTGATCGTATTTCGGTATGAACCTTGAGCCTAGTCCACGTCAGATGACCACGACCTTGCTTGGCCACGTAGACAAGGCCCAAGGTTCGTACCGGAATACGATCAGTGTTGCCAGTAGTGGGTTGTGCTCAATCTTTAAATATAGCAGACTAATTTTTAAATTGATAACTGTGTATCCATCCATCCATCATGTGCCATGCCAATAAGCGTGGGCGGTCATGATTCGCGATTTCACTCGATCATCAGAGTCGTGGATCAGCTGAGTGTTCTTGTCTCCACAATTCCATTTGGTGAAGCCATCCAGGTATGTATGTTTCTGTCTTCCCCTTGTTCTCTTCCCCTCGATCTTGCCAGTTGTCACCAAGTTCTCTAATTTATTTCTTATCATATGTCCAAAGATTATGACTGTTTAAGTCTAATTTCTCTAATCAGTTTACGATCTTCATTTGTTTCTAGTAGGACTTGGTCGTTGGTTTTTGTGTCTGTACATGGTATTCTTTGCATTCTTCTGTGTATATGTTCTTATTCTTCATGTAACACACCAACCAAAATACAGATCTATATTATCCACGATGACAGCAAGGGCTACTGATTGCTTTGTTTATGGCCAACTCCACGATTACCCTATAGTGCCCACTTACGGTAGACGACAACTAAGATCATCCCCTAAGAATCCCCACCTATGCTATAGATAAATGAGTCAAGATGTACAGTTCTTCACGCTTCTTAATCAAGCATCTTCAAAGGTGTGCGTTCTTCGCTATGTCTTCACAAACCACATTCTGCACGCACGGCAAGGAGTGTAGTTCTTTGTCAGCCTGTTGTTTACATTGGACTTTGTCTTCCTTCGGCCGTCATCTCATACGCTATGACCTAGCCATGACACTTCTCTTTTTCGTATTTCCTTCTGCAATTTTCTGTTGTCTTTTATTTCTCCCAGGATGTTGTCATTTTTCTTTCACCCAAACGAGATAAATTCATTCACTGTAGACACCAACGGGCAGCAGTGGTTATACAGCGACTAGTAAGCTTGTAACAGACCAGACGGTCGTGAGTTAAAAGCCTCATCGACCGGATTGTTTTATAGTTGACTCTGGTCTACTCAATCACAAATATGTACCAGGACATGTCATGGGAAGCAAAGGAGGCCGGCGATTTAAGGACCACAACATTAATCGAATTGCAAGAAGTCTAAAATACGAAGCTGATACTATATAACCGGCTCCGTGGCGAAGACGTTACTGACGCAGTTCGTAATCCCGCATACTGCATTCGAAACAGCTGCGAGCGATTTGGCAGCAGACCACTTTGTGTTAGGTTTGTATAAAACGGTATGAGTGGCGGTCCTTTAAAAAGCCATGGAGAACTACTGAATGGAAACTTGCCAAGAGATCACAAACAGCCAAACAATGCTGGGGTTCACAGCCACGTCCTGTAAAGGATATGCAACTAACTAACTATATGCCCAACAGGCCTCAAGGAGGGGTTTCCGAGTTTTCTTTGCAGGTTGTTTACTTACAAACATATTTAAACAAATATTTTTCTCCATCTTAGACCACAATATTCTTAGAGATGTTCTGTTACATTAAAATTTGATTTCAAAATGACCAGGGAGTTCCGAACACGATTCGTAGTCCTGCATACCGCGTTCGAATACCACATAGCGCGCTAGACATTCCACAAACCGCGATCTAAATATACTACATAGCGCGCTCGAAATACGACATACCGCGTTCGAATACCACATAGCGCGATCATTTGAATGATAATCATCGCATGATGTCTTCTCTTACGTTTTAGATTAGATCGTAGAATAATAAAGAAATTGGTCGGCGTGGCTGAGCCTAAGCTGTTCCGACCTCGGCGCAGTGCGTTCGTTCCTAATTCTTAATATTTAATGTAGATATATATCATCTCTTCGTCCTTGGCTTGAGGACATAAGTTATAAGTACCCATGAAGTCGGCGAATGTTCGTCTGATGGCGACAAACACTAATAGTAGTAGTAGTAGTAGTAGTAGTAGTAGTAGTAGTAGTAGTAGTAGTAGTAGTAGTAGTAGTAGTAGTAGTAGTAGTAGCAGCAGCAGTAGTAGTAGCAGCAGCAGCAGCAGCAGCAGCAGCAGCAGCAGCAGTAGTAGTAGTAGTAGTAGTAGTAGTAGTAGTAGTAGTAGTAGTAGTAGTAGTAGTAGTAGTAGTAGTAGTAGTAGTAATAAGTATCACGTGTGTGTGGACTACGATCTAGTTCAAAGTGCGCGAGCGCAATACAAAATACATCAATAAATACAAGATAAAATAAAGAAACATGTCTACATTCACCTCGTTTAAAGTCATATCTCGTGATTTTTCATATTGATTATTTGTTTTTATCATTTTCCATTGACCATGTGTTCACTTGACTGCTGGTCCGCGGTCACGTGTTCAAATCCCTATAGGCGATAAGGATTTTAAAAATTTACCTAAGCTCCCAGGTCGATCCAACCTTAAAATAGATAGCAGTGAATGCCCTGGGAAGTACAGTCGCTCGACTAGATATTGACCGTCGTGTGCCAATTAATATGGAGACAGCAACATGTACCCAATAAGCCTCAAAGCGTCTAGAATGGTCCCGTAGTTGTGGACATTGTCGACCATTTCCTGCGAAACCTCAAGGGACTAAAAGAGTTAAAATATTCATTGTAAATCAAAGTTATTAATAAATACATCATAATTTCAGACATCGTGTACAGCTGGCAATAGAAATTATATATTTAGATCCAAATTCAGAAAACAAATAGAATTTTGGAAGCAGCAGACTCCAAACATCTTCTTCTTCAGCTTTCCGAGCCATTGAGGTTCTTTGCTGCAAATACAATCCGTCTCCATTCGTATCTCTGGTGGACCTTCTCTTGCCAGTCGTTGATTCCAGGTGCTTGTAGGTCTGTACATGTATTATCTCTCCACCGTCTTCTTGGTCTACCTCGGGGTCTACGGTCATTTATTTCCTAAGTGTAAGCGAGTTTTGTTTCCCTATTATCTTCCATTCTTTCTATATGCCCCAGCCATTGTAGTCTATTAGCCTTCATGATACCAGTGATTAGTGGGGACTTAAACAGATCATAAATGTCTTTGTTACTTCTTCTTTTCCACTCTCCACTTTGTGTATCCCTAATGGGTCCAAAGATGCGTCTTAAAATTTTGTTCTCAAAGGTTTGTAACAAGGCTTCGTCTCCTTTCGTTGTACTCCAGGTTTCAGAGCCATATAACACAACTGGTCTGATCAGTGTTTTGTATATTGTGATTTTGGTGTTACGAGATAGCGCCTTTGATTTTAGTAGATGTTGTAGTGCATAGTATATCTTATTTCCAGAGTTGATTCTAGTTTGTATTTCTTCCCTTATGATTTTGGAGCAGTCGAAGATTGTTCCCAGGTATTTGTATGTTTCCGTTCTTTTAATGGTCATATTATCTATTTGTATGTGGCCAGAGTTTTTAGCCATTCCGTCTCTTGAAATTACCATATATTCTGTCTTATCTTGGTTGATAACCAGCCCAATCTGTTGGGCTTTTTCCTTTAAGTGAGTCAATATTTCCAATGTCTTTTGTTCACTTTGCCATATAATATCTATATCATCTGCATAACCAAGCAGCTTGGATGTTCCTCCAATATCACATTCCTCCTTTATCTTCCTTACAACTTTCTCTAGAGCCAGATTGAATAGTAGCGGCGATAGTGCATCACCCTGTTTCAAATCAGATGTTATTTGGAAGGGGTCTGATTTCCTGCCTTTATATGTTACTATATTATAAGTATCTTCCATGCATAGTCTGGTCATGTTGATTAACTTCCTTGGTATTCCAAATTCCTGCATAGCATTCCATAGACTATTCCTATGGACACTATCATAAGCCTTTTTAAAATCCACAAAAATGTTATGGAGATCTCTTTTATATTCCCAATGTTTCTCGGCTATTTGTCGTAAGATAAATATCTGATCTATTGTTGATCTGTTTTGTCTAAAACCCGTCTGGTAGTCACCTAATATGTCTTCTGAATATGGTTTTAGTCTATTTAGTAATAATGCGGATAGTATCTTATAGCTTGTGGACAGTAGTGATATTCCTCTATAATTTCCACATTGGAACTTGTCTCCTTTCTTAAAGATAGGTATCAATAATGACTCTTTCCAGTCATGGGGTAATTCTTCTGTCCTCCAGATTTTTATTATTAGTTCGTATAGCTTTAGATGTAATGCATGGCCACCTGCCTTTATAAATTCAGCAGCAATTCCATCAGTCCCAGTTGTCTTATTGTTTTTAAGTCGTGTGATTACATATAGGATTTCTTCAAATGTAGGTTCTTCAATTTGTGGTTCGCATGTTAGAACCTCTTCCTGTGGGAAAATGTTACTTGGAGCTTCACAATTTAGTAATTCAATAAAATATTCTTTCCATGTGTTGCACATTTCCTCATTGGTATTTATCATATTCCCATTTTTGTCTATTAAACCATATGTGTTTTGTTGGTGCCCTCGTTTCATTGACTTCAGTTCTTTAAAAAATTTTCTGGATTCATTTTTCTGGTGATTAGTTTCCATATCTTTGATTATATTACTCATATATTCTCGCTTCTGCTGTCTGACTATTTTTGTAGCCTCTTTACATTCATTTCTATAATGCTCTTCCTTTTGGATGTTATTGATGTCATTTAACCATACATGTCTGGCATTCTTCTTCTAATGACTGCTTCTTCACATTTTTGATTGAACCATCTGTTCTTTCTATGCGTGGTTAACACACCGAGACATTCTTCTGCGGTAGATTGAATTGTATTCTTGATGTTCAACCAAGTTTGGTGAACGCTTTCCTCCGAAGGGTTTTGCAGAGTTTCAAGTTTACATTTTATTTCATCTAGACTCCAAACATAGCTACAAAAAATGTTCAGAAGTCATAAAAAGAAACATATAACGACCTACATATGCTCACAACATTTAAAACATATGCTTATTTCTGCGAGTGTGTTGATATCTGGATTTTGCGAGCTGTCTAGTCTGAAAAAATCCCTGGAGGATCTGGAGATGACGTTTAATTAAAAACCAAAACGCTGAAAATTCCTTGGACAGCCAAAGTCAGCAATCTCAGCGTTAGAGAAAAAAGTGTGTGTGTGTGTGTGTGTGGGGGGGGGGGGGGGGAGATAGGGGGATGGAGAGAGTGAGAGAGATTAGTTAGTTAGTTAGTTAGTCGCGGTTCCAACTTCACAGCAACGTGTCGTCCCCATTATGCTCCGTTCCTGTGCCAGTGAATATCACATACGCTCCCCACTGCCCAATGTGAAAAGTGGAAAAGACAGGAGTCTCGACAAACAACAGCCCGCACAGATACACTGTGCATAATGCCGCCGCCAGAATGTCAACACAATAGCCCCCCACGAAACATCCAGTTTATCTCTGATGGAATCGGCAGTCATTTTCCCATCTGGATGTTTCCTAGATGTTCACCCACACAGTCCACGAAAATACAGTTCATCGTCGATGGCAGCGGCAGTCAACCAGAAGCCGAGCAGCCACGCATTTCTGCAGAAGGCAAAAACCGGTAAACTCTGGGACACAGCCAGCTGCCATCGCTTCGAACATGCAGTCACGTCCCAAAAAACCTCGGGCAGATTCAAAAGCACTTCACACGAAACTCACAGCTCACAGTGTCGCGGCACGCACTCACTCAGTAGCAGGGCGACGGAACCAAAGCCTTCTTAGTCACCTCTTACGACATGCGTGGTAGGCTACAGTGTTGCTATTCTTTGCTTCCCTTACGGGCCCCGGCAACACACGGGAGGGAGTGAGAGAGTCGAAGAGAGGGAGAGAGAGGGCATCGGAGTGACAGAGGAAAAGAGAAAGAGAGACGGAAAGGGGGAGAGAGATAGCGTCGGAGAGAGGAAGAGAGAGAGAGAGAGAGAGATGGTAAGAAAATATATGTTAATTCATTGTATTGTGCAGTCATTTCTGAATGTAGTAAACTGTACTGTAAGCAATATTGTAATGAATACAAGGGAAAGAAAGAAAGTAATTTCTAATAATTTTGAAGTTAGTAAAAGGCAAAGAATGAAAATGATAGCGTTAAGATACTCAAGAAGAACTATTTTGTTTGCGTATTATTATTTAATTCCCGTAGGTCAGCATGGCCGAATAGATAAAAATTCATGTTCTTCAACATCCGGTGTGCTGATGCCGAGTCAGCTGGACTAGTACCTCTGAAGTCAGAGTGGGCTTGCCTGATGGTGAAGGAAGGACACTTTTAATAGGAAAAATTAATTCACGCGCAAAATTCAGTCCAACACTAATAGAAGTTGAGAGTATGGACTATGCTTGAGTTCTAAAAGGGAGCAAGAGCAAGCAACAAAATGAATTCCTGATGAAGATCTTGTCGCCGCAAAGTCCCCTTGTCAGCTGTGATCGTGTTGTGATTTTGACCACTAGCCTTTGTCAATGTTTTCTTGTATTTGTTACAACTTAATTCACTTCAAGTACAGGTATCCCCAATGATCCCAGGTAGCCCCAATGTGCACAGGCATCCCTAATGAGCCCAGGTAGGCAAGTGGTAGGCACTCTCACCTGCCGACAAGGTGGTAATGTAATCGTCTCCCTTTAGGGCGATGATTGAAACCCGTTTCCAGGTCGACGCAGCCTAAAATGGGTTCCAAGAAATGAACCCGATGCTAGCCTTTGGAAACCTATTACACTGTACAGAATGTGTCTAGATTCTATACATAGGTATTCGGATCCGACTCCGATTGTATTCGGATAGTCATGTATTCGGATGGCGTGCAGCAATGTGCTAATTAACGAACAGTGACTGAGTCATCGAGGAAAAATTACCAGTGTAGAAAATCCTTGGAAATACAAGGAGGCAACATAATATTAACCGTATCACCTATAAAGTGTTGACTGGTAACACAATCGAGTGTTAGCACCATATACCCAAATGCATCATGTGGTGTGAAAATGGGTTCTTTATTTTTACTTTCAGTTTGTTTTTCCCTTTTGCTCGCTTTTAACTCGAGCTTTGTCCACGCTGGACTGATGTTCTCGTGTGGGTTAGCTTTCCCTATTACCAATGTTATTCGCCATGGGCCTAATCCACTCCGACTTTTGAGATACTTGTAATTTACGTTCCCAAGTCAAGGACTTTCGTACAGCTTACTCTGCTTCATTAAGTACTGTTACAGCTTCTAGTCGACAAGTTAAATATATACGAGGAGTCTAACCCTGGAATTGTATTCAAAAGTCATTATTTCACCTTCATTTGGAAAATAGAGCCTCAGCCATTCTCGTTTGCTTCTCTGGTGATTTGTCAGCGATGACTCAGTCACTGTTCGCTAATGAGAACATTGTTGCACGCCAGCCGAATACCTGACTATTCTGTGTGCAGAATCTGGACACATCTAGAACGGGGGAATGGGTTTCCAAAGACTAGACATTGGTTCACGATGTGTGAGTGTCTCAATAGTAAATTATAGATCAGTTTGTTGTTTAATAAATTGCTACATAATCATGTATAGATTTGGAGCCAGAAAATCTGCATGCAGATGGATAATAAAGCGGAGAGATAGGCAACAAGGAAGAAGGTATGACATGCAAGACAGATCGTGACAGACAGACAGACAGACAGACAGACAGACAGACAGACAGACAGAGACAATTAGGTAGAATTACTCGGATACTGAACAACAGACAGACAAACAGCTATACATATACAGACCGATAGTTAGAAAGAATGACGGACAGATGGACGGATGGACCTACACACCGATAGACAGAGACAGACGGACTGATGGACAGAGAGACAGACAGAGAGACAGACAGACATAGATAGACAGACACAGACAGGCGTAGATACAGACAGACAGACAGACAGGCAGACAGACAGACAGACAGACAGATGGACAGACGGACGGACGGAGATAGATAGATAGATAGATAGATAGATAGATAGATAGATAGATAGATAGATAGATAGATAGATAGATAGATAGATAGATAGATAGATAGATAGATAGATAGATAGATAGGGGCGAACGGACGGACGGACGGACAGACAGACAGACAGACAGACAGACAGGCAGGCAGGCAGGCAGGCGGATGGGTGGGTGGATGGATGGATGGATGGATGGATGGATGGATGGATGGATGGATGGATGGATGGATAGATAGATAGAGATAGATAGATAGATAGATAGATAGATAGATAGATAGATAGATAGATAGATAGATAGATAGATAGATAGATAGATAGATAGACAGATAGATAGAAGTGACACACGGGCAGTTGAAAATGCAGATAGAACGACAGACACGAAATAACGAAAATATCAACTCATGTATAATTTATTGTTATTATAATTAGCCTGCCTCTATATATTTCTACCCCTCTCTATTTCTCACTCTACTCTCTCTCTCTCTCTCTCTCTCTCTCTCTCTCTCTCTCTCTCTCTCTCTCTGTGAATCTCTCTCTTCGCCCTCTCTTTCTTTCTCTCCCCCCCCCCCCCCCCCCATCTCTCTCCCTCACTCAAGTATCTATTTCCATTTCTAAGATGAAGCTAACGAACTCAATTCTTCAATTGTTTGGATTCTGTCTATGAATGTCTATCGCAATTAGACACTCGCCTCAAAGTGGTCTTCAAACCATGACCAAAAATAGACCTGACACACCAACCGCTCGAAACACTTTCATCAGTGATCTATGCATGAAGTTACAGGTTACAGTTCTCTTGCTAGTTGAAATGCCACCTTTAATTTAAGAAAAGTTGTCTGAAGAAGAGCAGCTTAAATAAATGGGATAACGTGTAAAGAAAGGAAATCAATGGCATTCCATCTCTCTTGGGGAATAATGTCGGCCCAGGCAATGGTAATGGTTGAGAGGGCTTTTGCAATGAAGCTAAACAAACAGTTCTTGGTATTGCTTGGGCTGTTTATTGTACTGGGTTTGAAATTCTTAAAACTGACAAAGCTAGTCCGATTCTTCTTCTTCTTCTTCTTCTTCTTCTTCTTCTTCTTCTTCTTCTTCTTCTTCTTCTTCTTCTTCTTCTTCTTCTTCTTCTTCTTCTTCTTCTTCTTCGTGTCTTTTTTTCTCCCTATCCACCTCCTTCCCTCCTCCTCCCCTTTCTTCTTCTTCTTCTTCTTCTTCTTCTTCTTCTTCTTCTTCTTCTTCTTCTTCTTCTTCTTCTTCTTCTTCTTCTTCGTGTCCTTTTTTCTGCATATCCACCTCCTTCCCTCCTCCCCCCTCTTTCTTCTTCTTCTTCTTCTTCTTCTTCTTCTTCTTCTTCTTCTTCTTCTTCTTCTTCTTCTTCTTCTTCTTCTTCTTCTTCTTCTTCTTCGTGTCCTTTTTTCTCCATATCCACCTCCTTCCCTCCCCCCCCCCCTCTTTCTTCTTCTTCTTCTTCTTCTTCTTCTTCTTCTTCTTCTTCTTCTTCTTCTTCTTCTTCTTCTTCTTCTTCTTCTTCTTCTTCTTCTTCTTCTTCTTCTTCTTCTTCGTGTCCTTTTTTCTCCATATCCACCTCCTTCCCTCCTCCCCCCCCTCTTTCTTCTTCTTCTTCTTCTTCTTCTTCTTCTTCTTCTTCATTCCCCTCTCTAGGGAAGTGCGTCACACCAAGGAATCCACCTCAGAGAAGAGCGTGTTGGAATTCGCCGACTACCTGTGCCAGGCTTGCTTCCTCTGGACATATTCTCTGTCTACCCGGGGTATGTTTATCCATACAATTTGTTGCCAGGGTAGGGGATTTACGGCCTACTCCTGATCGATTTCCAACTGCTGTGGTTCTTTTAACTTGTAAAACTTGCACATAAGACCTTCTGTTATTAGCCCTTATGTTAGAATGCCAGATACCCGATCTGACTACCCAAGCAATCAAGAGAGTCAATGGATCTTGTACAAACTCCCTGCCCCATGCTGGCATCGAGCCGTGTAGCTTCTGAGCTTGAGGTTGACAGCGTGACCTCTCAGTCACGACTCCGCCTTCAGGTTTTCAAGACCAAGACATTATGGGATTTGGTGCTCAGTTCCGTTCTTTCGCCGCGTTTTTCTCATGAACATTCTTAAAATTGCGAGTTACTAATTTTAAACCTGTGGCCACCCTAGAACCCTGGTGGCTGGTTTACAAAAAACGTGTCACTGATAAAGATTGGACGCGGACCACTGTCTAGGTAAGCAGTCGCTCTAACTGGCTTTTGTGGTGTATTGTGGGCTATGTGAAAATCTCATCATCATCAAGTGCCATGCCAGATGGCGTAGTCATTCATGTCTCTCCACATATCGATCAAAGCTTAGCAGCTTTGGGATCATCACCCTTCAAAATACATTTGGGAAGGTTTTAGAGAAGATAGTCGCTGTCAAGCTGCAAGAGTTTTTGGAAAGCGGGAAGCTTCTTTCAAGAGGCCTGGGGAGCTACAGGCCAGGAAAAGATACCTGGTCAAATGCAGCCACTTTTGCCTTTGACGTTTAAGGGGGAATCAATAGTAGACAGGAAACGATGGCGGCAGCGCTTGATCTCGAGGATGCGTACAATAGAGTTCGATATGATATTTTGATGACCGCACTGATGGAGAAGGGGGTCAATCCCTGGTTGGTGAACTGGATAGCAGCCGTCCTGCACTCTCGTCGGGTTGCTCTCCGTCTGGGCGCATGGACCTCAGAGCCACATATGTTAACCCCGGGACTGCCACAGGGATCTGCAGTCTCACCGATGCTCTTTAATGTGTATACGAGCAAGATTGCAAACCTAGAAGCACCAGGGGCTGGAAGAATACTAACATTTGCAGATGATATTCTTGCATATAGGCAGGGGAGAGATAGGGAGCAAACAGCCCAGGAGTTACAGGCGACAGTAGATAAAGTGATTGACTGGTGCACAGAAATGAGTGCTGTCATCCATCCGGAAAAGGCGGCTGTTTTGTGGTGCTCTCTGGACAACAGGATTGCAAGAGCTGATGTCCCAAGCCTCGCGATAGATGGTAGAAATGTCAGCAGAGAGAACAAACTAAAGTGTCTGGGGATCACATTTGACAGGAGCCTATCCTTCAAGGACCACGTGGAGACGGTCGTGACAAGATCTCAAAAGGGACTCAATGCATTTAAAACTATGGCTGCAATGGACATAGAGCAGAGAATGCTTTTCACGCTATACCAGCACTTGATCCTCTCAGTAATTGATTATGGATTAGGTCTGCTCACTGTCTCAGAGAGTCAGCTGGTGAAGTTAGAGCGCATACAGAACGCAGCTATGCGGGTCATTCTGGGATGCACTGGAGACACCCCAGTAGTGTGTATGCGTTACATCCTTGGTCTGCCGACGGTTGCTGGTAGGCTCAAGGTGATGCAGGTGAAGGCATACCTCAGAGTAGCTGCAGACACAGACCACCCACTGCATGAGGCGCTGGGCGCAGTTAAAGTTAAGCGACTGATTAAAGGGAAATCATGGATGGCTCAGGCGGAGGATATGATCGGACAGGTGTGCCCCTTGGGGAACATTGGGCGTGGAGAGGGGTGGGTCAGAGTGCCAGCGGAGCAGTCAGACTTGTGCAGAGTTATAATCACATTGAGCCGGGAGTGCAGGGAGTGGCCAGCGGGGGCCACGGAGGTGGAAATCCAGCAACTAATTCGGGACAATGCTCACTCGAGTGATGTGATTATCTACACAGATGGTTCGGTGTCAAGAGGTGAGAGAAGTGGCTGGGGGTTCATAGCCAAAGCTAATGGTCGATGTTTGGGGCAGGAGAGCCTGGCATAAGATACCACAGCATCCAGCTTAAGAATGGAGATCGAGGCAGTCACTGCGGCTCTCCGCTGGATGGAGAATACGACACACACACACACACATCGTGATTGTAACTGACTCAGAAAGCATGCTGACGAGGGTGAGGACGGGCAGACTTCGTGCGGAGTGGCTTGCTTCGCTTCGGAGGTCACGGGTGACAAGCATCGCCTGGATCTTTTCTCCGGGGCATGCCGGTGTGCTGGGAAATGAACAGGCGGACAGATTGGCTGGCTCTGCAAAACTTGGTGGAGTATTGATACATGACAAGGCAGACGTGGTTGCGGCCTTGTGGGAGCACGTGCACACCTCGGAGGAGCAAATGGATTACCATGGTCTGGCAAGAATGAGACAACGAGGAGTGACGAAGGGATATGGCCGACGCTCGACGCTCAGAGGAAAGGCGAGACGGACTTGTGGTCAGATTGCTGCTGGTACTATTAGTGTTGGAACTCTTCGCTGGCTGCTCAGGATGGGGACGGAGCACTTATGGGAATGCCCCGAATGCTGTGATGTCGATTCCTAAATCAATCAATCAATCAATCTCCACATATCTCGGTCTTTGGTGTTCTGGATCTACTCCGCTGCTGGGTTTATTCCATGCCTCCGTATCAACCCACCCAGCATTATTTATCTTGGTCGGCTTCAGACTCTGTTCCCCTCAATCTTTCCAATCGCCACGAAGTTCTCCAATGCTGCTCTTCTCATCATGTGACCAAAGAAAGCTGTTTGTCTCTTTCTTATTGTTGTCACATGACATAATTCATGCATGCTGTTATTATCTTGTTACCCCCCATCTTATGCCCTGCCAACTGGTGTAGGCGTTTATATCTGTCCACATATCTCGGTCCTTGATGTTCAAACCTGTGGATGATATTCCTCCAAGCAACCGTCTCTGTCCAGCCAGAATCATTTCTCATGTGTCTGCTTCTGCCTCATTCCTACTGACCTTTCCAGTCGTCACGATGTTTTCCATTGCCTCTCTTCACATTGCATGACCAAAGAAAGCTGTTTGTCTCATTCTTACAGTTGTATGTAATGTTCTATTTTCATTAGCTTCTTTCATGTAATCTTTGTCAAGTTACTCTGGCAGTCAAAGTTATTGGTAACATTTGTCTCGGGAATCACTGTCCCTTGGCTTCCTTGCTCCTCCTACTTTGTTCATTCACGTTCCATCATGCACTGCCAGCACTCTATTTCACAAATTAAATGATCGTGACTTATTGCATAAGATACTTTTCATTTTCTGAAATGCAGCTTTCACTTAACCTATTCTGCTGTCCATATCTGTAACACATTTTCCATCTGATGACATAGTTTATCCTAGGTATTTGAATTTATCAGACTGTTTACGCATTTTCCCTTCTATTGTTATAATAAATGTTGGTGCCAAAATATACCCTTTATTTATATTTTTTTTTTAATATTTTGGAAAGCTCTTATTTCCACGCCCTATTACTACTAGACCTGAAACGTTGTTGTAGATCTTTTGCATTTGATGTTATAGTTTACCCATGGTATTTGAATTTATCAGACTGTTTAAGCATTTTCCCTTCTATTGTATATTATGTTTTGGTGTCATCTATTTCTTAGATATAACTGCTTTTTAAATATGTTTCCGATATTTAGGAAAGCCCCCTTTTTCACTCTTTAATGCTATAACAGTTGACACGTTGCAATGTTGTGCACTTTCAGCTGTCCATACTGTGTCATCTGCATATCGAAATATCCCGGTGCTGTTATAATTCCTAATCGTCGACGTGTTCGAAAAAATAAGAGCGCTCGTTCTTAAATTTCCGCTACGCTGATTAACAGGTGTAGGGGTTGAATCCACTACCTCGGCATCAGCACACTGGATGTTGAAGAACTAGTGCTCTTATCCATTCGGATATTATTCCTGAACGTTGATGGCACTGAATTCAACTATTGGTAGTTCTCAATGACAATTTCTTTCTCAATGACTTTTTCTTTCTCAGTGACAATGTTCTCAATGACAATTTCTTTCTCAATGACTTTTTCTTTCTCAGTGACAATGTTCTCAATGACAATTTCTTTCTCAGTGACTTTTTCTTTCTCAATGACTATGTTCCCAATGACAATGTTCCCAGTGACAATTTCTTTCTCAATGACTTTTTTCTTCCTCAATGAAGATTTCTTTCTCAATGACAATATTCTCAATGACAATTTCTTTCTCAATGATTTTTTCTTTCTCAATGACAATGTTTTCAATGACAATTTCTTTCTCAATGACTTTTTCTTTCTCAATGACAATGTTCTTAATGACAATTTCTTTTTCATTGACAATTTCTTTCTCAATGGCAATGTTCTCAATGACAATTTCTTTCTCAATGACAATGTTCTCAATAACAATTGCTTTCTCAATGGCAATGTTCTCAATGACAATTTCTTTCTCAATCACAAAGTTGTCAATGAAAATGTTCTCAACGACAATTTTTTTCAATGACAATTTTCTTAATGACAATGGTATCAATGTTCTCAATGACAATGTTCTCAATGACAATTTCTTTATCAGTGACAATTTTCTCAATGACAATGCTCTCAATGACAATGTTCTCAATGACAATGTTCTCAAAGACAATGCTCTCAGTGACAATGTTCTCATTGACAATTTCTTTCTAAATGACAATGTAATGTCCTAATGACAATGTTATCAATAACAATTTCTTTCTCAATGACAATGATCTCAATGACAATTGCTTTCCCAATGGCAATGTTCTCATTGACAATTTCTTTCTCAATGACAATGTTCTCAATGAAAATGTTCTCAATGACATTTTTTTTCACTGACAATTTTCTTAATGACAATGTTATCAATGTTCTCAATGATAATGTTCTCAATGCCAATTTCTTTATCAGTGTCAATGTTCTCAATGACAATTTTTTTTTTTCAATGACAATTTTCTCAACGACAATGTTCTCAATGACAATGATCTCAATGATAATGTTCTCGGTGACACTTTTCTCAATGACAATGTTCTCAATGATAATGTTCTCAATTAAAATGGTCTCAATTAGAATGTTATTTCTCAAGGACAATATTCGTTCTAAATCACAATATTCTTTCTAAATGACAATATACTTAATGACAAAGCTCTAAATGAGGATGTTCTCAATGGCAATGTTCTCAATGACGATATTCTTTCTCAATGACAGTGTTCTTAATGATAATGTTCTCAATAATAATATTCTTTCTCAATGACAATGCTCACAATGATAATGTTCTCAATGACAATATTCTTTCTATATGGCAATGTTCTTAATGATATTGTTCTCAATGACGATGTTCTCAATGACAATGTTCTCTCTCAATGACAATGATCGTTTTCTATGACACTGTTCTTTCTCAATGACATTGTCTTAAATAATAGTATTCTTTATGACAATTTTATCAGAGTTAAGGTTCTCAGTGATAGTATTCTCTATGACAATTATATCAATGGCAATGTTCTCAATGACAGTATTCTCTAAGACAATTTTATCAATGCCAATGTTCTCAATTATAGTATTCTCTATGACAATTATATCAATGGCAATGTTCTCAATGACAGTATTCTCTATGACAATTTTATCAATGGCAATGTTCTCAATGACAATATTCTCTAAGACAATTTTGTCAATGCCAATGTTCTCAATGACAATGTCAAGAACCGTGTAAAGTGCAAAGAACCTTATCTTGTTGCCTTATAACTGGGATAATACCACTCAATTTAATGCGTGTGCAAAACCGCCCGTCATAATGCACGTGCATTCACGAAATGGTACACAGACCTGGTAGACATACACACCGGCGGGGGTCAAGGGCATGCTCACAGCCCAGGCTCTGCTGTAGGTTGGATGTTGAGTGGATTTATGTTACTGGAACATGTACTTTGTGTTCTTCTTGACTTTGTGTTTTTCTCGTCACATAATAGAGTAGCTGCTCATTGTAGGGGAGAGACTGAGAGAGAGAGGTGAGAGGGAAAGAGGGAAGGAGGGAGAGGGAGAAAGGGAGGGAGAGTGAGAGAGGTGAGAGAAACGGAAAGATGGATGGGGAGAGAGGGTGAGGGAGGGAGAATGACAGAGATAAGAGAGAGAGAGGTGAGAGAGATGTGAGAGAGAGAGGGGGAGAGGGAGAGACTGAGTAAGGGAGGGGAGAGAGGCAGAGAGGGGAAGGGAGAGACAGGGGAAGATGAGAATGTGTGAGAGAGATAGGGAGAGAGGATATGAGGAGGGAGAAAGAGGGAAAGAGACAGACACAGAGAGAGTGAGAGTGAGAGAGAGGGGTGAGGGCATATAACTGTGACTATATGGAATCAGTTAGGGAGAGTGGAAGGAGGATTTAGGCTACGTAATAATGACAATCAAAGTATGTGTGTCTATGTGTGTGTGTGTGTGTGTGAGAGAGAGAGAGAGAGTGAGAGAGAGAGAGAGAGAAAGAGAGAAAGATAGAGGGAGAAAGAGAGAGGGGGAAGGGAGAGAGAGACAGAGCCGTAGGGAGAATATTGAATATATAGAATCAGATAGAGAGAGTGAGAAGGAGAATTTAGTCTACACGATAATGGGAATTAAATGGGGCTTTGTTCACAGCGCTCTGTGTGCGTGTGAAAGGCTCCATTATTGCACTTGTATACAGGGCAAACGAAATGGAGGTAAACTTTAAAAAAATATTTTTATAATGTTGCATATCCTTTACAGGACGTTGCAATCAACCGTTGGTTGGTTTTCTATGCAATGTGAAGCCTGCCATTGCTTTTTGAACTAACAGTCATCATTTAAGTCCAAACGACCGGTGTAGGGAACCAACCCACTACCCCGCTACCAAAGCACCGAAAGTTTAAGAGCGAGGGTTCTTATCATTTCGGCCATGCTGACTTCTATAAACTACATGTAGAAGATAATTACAGACAGAGATGAATAACAAGAGAAGACACGGAGAGGGCGGCAGGAGATGGCAAAGATAAAAGGGCCTGGGTGAGTTGGTTGAGGGCCGATGATCCAATGGGATACAGAGCAGAATAAGAAGAAGCATGACAGATGATCAGCTAGCATTGGAATAGCGAAGACTATTGTAAAAACTGTATGGCATAAAACACCGCCGAAAAAGAAAGACAGTGGAATATGAAATGATAAGTGCGTTTCCCTACCTCGGCGGACTAGGCGGTTCAGTCCATACACCGCATTAAGTTGGGCATAAACGTCGACTTCTCGTTCAATAAGCAATTGCAAACCCATCATCATCATGTGCCACGCCGATAAGCGTTGGCGGTCTTGTTTCACCACCTCATACGATCACTGGAGTCGTGGATCAGCTTTGTAATTTTGTCCCGACCATGCCATGTGGTCAAGCCATTCAGGTATTTACTTCTCTGTCGTCACCTTGTTTTGTGTCCATCAATCTTGCTAGTTGTCACCACAGTCTCTAGTTTATTTCGTCATAACGTGTTCAACAAATGTTGACTGTCTACGTCTAATTTCTATAACAAGTTTACGATTTACATTTGTTTCTTGTAAGATTTGGTCATTGGTTATTCTGTCTGTCCATGGTATTCTTTGCATATTCCCCAGAAACCACATTTCTACAGCCATCAGACGTTTTCCATCTTGTACGTTCATTGTCCACGCTTCACATCCATACAAACGTACAGGTTCTGTGTAGCACTTCAACACTATTTTTCTCGTCGCAAATGACATCTTTTTATTGGTCAGTATGTTTTCCATCTTGCAAAATGCAACCTTTGTCATGGCGATTCTTGTTCTATTCTCTTCAAGGCATCTCCCATCAGATGTTATTATTGTTCCGAGATAATTGTACAGATTCACTTGTTTATGAATATTCAATTTTATTTCTTTCACCCTAGTGATGATCATAATCCGTGTCGTCATACAAAATTATTATAATCCCAGTGGTTCACATCATTATAGACTTTCCTAAGGAACATATTTCATCATTGCAATAACCAACACATCTTTGGTATAGATGTTCTTAAGAAATGTATTTCATCTTTGCAGTAACATGTAACTGTTTGAATAGCTGCCTCGTGCTGAAAATATTAAGGAATTAAGCTTAGTTTTGTTCCCAAGCAGATTTCAGCACTGTAAAAACAAAGCAGAAACTGGAGTGGAGAACCAGATAAAGAGAAAGACACACAAAGACAAACGCGCGCGTAAATGCATACACACACGTTCACACGCACGCACGCACGCACACACGCACGCACACACACACACACACACACACACACACACACACATACAGAGAAATTCAGAAAAAGGAGGATTGCTTTGTTATGACACAGCACACATGTGACTCATCCCAACTGGAGACATTATTGATTTGAAGCGCTCGCTCCAGAATATGGGCGTTTTTTTTTTTTAAATATGAGAGAATATTGTCACTAGAATTGTGTCTTCTGCTTTGTGAGTAACCAACACATTACAAGCAACTGACACGTGTTCATAGAGACCAGGAGCTGCTACGAGAAATGTTTAAACGCAAGAGGGTATTCGCTCAGAGAAATTAATATGCGGTTGTAAAACACGTCACTTAAACATAAATCGTGCTTTGTGATTGGCCATGGCTACATTATATGTAGGGGAAATTATGTTGATAACTTGGCCCTGCCATCCATATCCACATATTTATATGGTATAAATATGATAATATAGTTTATATCAGTGATTCTCAACATTTTTTGGCCCATGCACCCCTTCACCATATGTTCATAACGTCTCCCCCCCCCTTTTCGTATTTCCTCCCTATAAATTCCCCCCTGCCCCTACACAGTATACGTAAACATGGAAGCTAAGTTTAATAACACATACTAGAACAAGTCTTGACGTCTAAATAAAACGTGATTTGCGGGTCTACATACGCTAAAAAAACAAATTTCAGAAGGGCGAGAAGTACAGAACTGTAAAGTGTGGAGGGAAAAACAATATCAAGTAATCGGTTCTTGTATTAGCGCGATCTTGAAATAATCTTAATCCCACCCCTCCCCCGGAAACAATAAAATTCTCCTTGGGGGGGGGGGGGGAATTCCCCACTTGTTGAGAACCAATGGTTTATGTATTATTGTATTATGTGTGGAGTCTTCTTCTTCTTCTTCTTCTTCTTCTTCTTCTTCTTCTTCTTCTTCTTCTTCTTCTTCTTCTTCCTCTTCTTCTTCATCTTCTTCTTCTTCTTCTTCTTCTTCTTCTTCTTCTTCTTCTTCTTCTTCTTCTTCTTCTTCTTCTTCTTCTTCTTCTTCTTCTTCTTCTTCTTCTGCTCCTGCTCCAGTTCCTCCTCCTCCTCCTGCTCCTTCTCCTCTTCCTTCTCCTCCCCCTCCCCCTCCTTCTTCTTCTTCTTCTTCTTCTTCTTCTTCTTCTTCTTCTTCTTCTTCTTCTTCTTCTTCTTCTTCTTCTTCTTCTTCTTCTTCTTCTTGATCTTCTTCTTCTTCTTCTTCTTCTTCTTCTTCTTCTTCTTCTTCTTCTTCTTCTTCTTCTTCTTCTTCTTCTTCTTCTTTCCTGCTTATTCCTCCTCCTCCAGTCTTTTTTCTTCCTCCTCCTCCTCCTCTTCTTCTTCTTTTCCTTCGCTATTGTTTTTGTTTTTAAATAATTTCTTGCCGAGAAGTCCTGTAGCTGCTATACAAGTTCTTCAGCACACACAAGTCACATATAACTGGAGCCACCAGAAGCATACACCAGTGAAACTAACAGTACGCATACAATCAACACAAGCCAGGAACCATGCAAGAGGCAATAATTTACTGGAGGTATCATGCATAACGAACGATAACAGTCTTAGGAACAACTAAATACAGACACATACACACATAGCAATGTAGAAAACAAACAAGATCGGAAAATACTAAAGGTTTATAAATGTTTCAGAAAGATGGATAGGATTAGTAGTGGTCTCTAAGCATACATACTTATACTCAAACAAAGAGACAAAGCTGTGTGAGAGGCCATAGCCCATAAGAAACTTATTAAAATATCAGAAAGATGGATAATTTCAGCATTATGCGGAAAGCAATGAGGGTTACATTAACAAGTTTAAAGCACACGCGTGTTGTAGCGGCATCAGAGAGAAGGAGAGGATTGTTGGTGTTGTTGTCTTCCTTGTATGCCATTAAGCGTCGTGGGGAGGGGTCATTAAAGTTCCATTGCCTGTGACCAGTGTATTTCCTCCAATTTCCTCCATAATTGATTCCTAGGCATAATTTTTACAGCATCAAGTAAATTCCCAACCTGTTTGCTAGACGTGTCGTAGATTCCTTACTCACTTAACCCTTTTATATTTGCATTTCCAGTACGGGGACTCAATAGAGAAGCGTACATGGATATTTAAATACCCCTATATACGCCTCAAGCCTAGGGGCGGAGCTATGAAAGAAGTGACAGTACAGAAGAGAGTTATTGGGGTATCAGGAAGTAGGGTAATTTCAGAGGCAGTTGAAGACATATAAGAAGCCGCCTTAGCATAGTAGTTAGTGCACTTGTCTCCCCCCCCCCCCCCCCAATGACAACTTTCCTTGTTTAAGTCACAGCAGCGGCGGGATTGTTTTACCCTGCCAGTGAGGCTCTGGGGTCGAACCAGCCTCATACAAATTGGTACCAGACAATTTTAAGAATTTCATACGTCGTGAAAATACGCCTAAAATATTTGAAGGCCTAACATTTCATATTCCACAGTCAGTATCTGCCACGAGACTACTTTTACATGTAGAAACACACGGGTGGCCACAAATCATCGTAGGTCGGTGCTGCAGAGATCGCAGTACACACAATCATTTAGTGTCATCATGGGTGGGAATACCATGGACGAGTAATACACACACATATGCATTGAGGGATGACGTAATGGAAGAGGTAGCAACACAGATACACATATAAAGTAGCATGGACAGTAACGGAAGAGGTAGCGACACACACATATAAAATAACAGGGGGATTGTAACGGGAGAGATAATAACGCACACATAGTCATGCACATAACTTAACGGTGGAGGTAACGGAAGAGATAGCAAAACACACATACACATCATCATCAAGTGCCCTGCCAGCTGTGGTTGGCGTTCATGCCTCTCCACAGATCTCGGTCTTTGGTGTTCTGGATCAACTCTGCTGATTATATCCCTCCATGTCACCGTCTCAATCCATCCAGCATCCTTTCTCTTGGTCTGCCTCTGCCTCTCTTTCCCTCGATCTTTCCAGTTGTCACGATGCTCTCCGATGTCTCTCTTCTCATCACATGACCAAAGAAAGCTGCTTATCCCTTTCTTATCGTTGTATATAATGTTCTAGTTTCTTTAGCCTTTTTCAGGTAATCAGTGTTAGTTACTCTGGCAGTCCAAGGAATTCGCAGCATTCGTCTCAAGAACCACATTTCTGTTGTTTCTATGTTATTCCTAATCTGTTCATTTGCATTCCAATATTCACTGCAATACAGCAAATCTGGTTCTACATAGCATTTCAGCTTTTTCTTTCTTGATAGTGACTTATTGCATAAGATACTCTTAATTTTCTGAAATGTGGCTTCTGCTTGCCGTATTATGCTCTTAATCTCTGTTGTACATCTTCCATCTGATGTTATGAATACTTCTAGGTATTAGAATTATCCACTTGGTTAAGAATTGTCCCTTCTATTTCTATGTAACATTTTGGTGTCACTATTTTCATTGGTATCACCATTGTTACTGTTTACACAATCACAAGCATACATACAATGAGTGAGGAGATAACTGAAGAGATAGCAGCGCGTCCACACACACACACACACACACACACACACACACACACAATGTACGGAGAAGTAATGGAAGAGATAGCAACACACACATACACATACACACATAGAGTAAGGGAAGGAGTAAGGAAAGAGACAACACACACACACACACGCACGCACGCACGCACGCACGCACGCACACACACACACACACACACACATAAAGTAACGGAGGCAGTTTTCCTGGAGACATCGTCATAAGATATTTTCAGCCACTGAAAAACTGTGTTTATTATTTCTTGCAGTTTTACTGCACGGCGTAGCATAGTGTCTAGGTGCCTGCTTACCAAGACAGAGGTCCAAGTTCAATGCCCATGACAGCATTATATGTTTCCTACCAATACGGCTCTCGGGTCGAAACAGCACCATTTAATTAGGTAGACCATAATTTTCAGAATTATGGGAACGTTTTAGGAAGGACAAGCGGCGAGGAAAGTAACTGGCTATCTACCTCATGATGCCGTGGTCTAGAGGATGAATATGTGAATAGCTTAACACTTCACACCCCAGGTACAGTATCAGATATGGGGCTACCTTGACATTTTACACTTCTTAGAGTTGGGACTTGTACTCGAGTACAGACATCCACAGTAATAAAATGATATAACGTGATAAATAAATGTACAGTAATAAAGAGATGTACATTAATCTTGTAATAAAAGCATGTACTGTAATAAAGACCCTACAGTAATAAAGTGATGTACATAAATAAAGCATTTACAGTATAAAAACATGTACAGTAATAAACTCACGTATAGTAATAAAGACATGAACTGTAATAAAGTTATATTCATTAATGAAGAGATCCATCCATCCATCATGTGCCATGATGGTAAGCGTGGACGGTCATGTTCTGCCATCTCACTCGATCACCAGAGTCGTGGATCAGCTCCGTGTTTCTGTCTCGACCATGCCACAAGGCCAAGCCATCCAAGTACTTGCTTCTAGGTCTTCCCCTTGGTCTGTTCCCCTCGATCTTACAAGTTGTCACCAAGTTCTCCAAATCATTTCTTCTCATAACATGCCCAAAAAATTGTGACTGTCTACGTCTAATGTCTCCAATCAGTTTACGATCTTCATTTGTTTCTTGAAAGACTTGTTCATTGGTCTTTCTGGCTGTCCATGGTATTCTTTGCATTTTCCTCAGAAACCACATTTCTACAGCCATCAGATGTTTTCAGCCTGACTGCTCATTGTCCAAGCTTCACATCCATATAAAAGTACAGGTTCTATGTAGCATCTCAACACTCTTTTTCTCGTTTCAATTGACATCTTTTTATTGGTCAGTTTTGTTTTTCATCTTGCTAAAGGCTACTTTTGCCATGGCGATTCTTGTTCTAATCTCTTCAAGGCATCTCCCATCAGATGTTATTACAGTTCCGAGATAATTGTACCTATTCACTTGTTGAAGAATATTCCCATTTACTTTTATATTACATTGTGGTGTTTCGTTCTTCCTAAATGACGACCATAATCTGTGTCTTTTTACAATTTAATTCTAACCCTAGTTGTTCACTGTGTGTAGCAACCGCATCTACTAAATTTTGCAGGTCCTGTTCATTGTCTGCAATCAAGACTGTATCATCTGTATATCTAATGTTATTGATGCATCGTCCTCAAATGTTGATTCCTTCCATATCTTCAATATTTCTGAAAATACTTTCACTGTACAGGGAAAACAGATCTGGAGACATTACACATCCCTGTCTCACATCTCTCTTAATAGGCTGATATTGGCTTACTTCATTATCAACTCTTATGGCAGCTTGTTGTTTCCAATATATGTTGTTTTACATGTCTAAGATCTTTTCCATAAATTTGTAGACCTTCAAGCATCCTTATCATGTTGACATGTCTCACTTTATCGTAAGCCTTTGTGTAGTCAATAAAGCAAAGGTGTAGATCTTTGTTTACTTCTATAGAACGTTCGAACATAAAGAGATGCTCATTATAAAGACATGTACTGTAATAAAGTGATGTACAAAGCATTTACAGTATAAAACATGTGCAGTAATAAAGTCACGTACAGTAATAAAGACATAAACAGTAATAAAGTTATATACAGTAATAAAGAGATGTACATTATAAAGACATGTACTGTAATAGAAACATGTACAATAATAAAGCTTTGTACAGTAATAAAGATATGCACATTATAAAGCCATGTACAGTGGTAAAACATGCACAGTATTTAAGACACAGACAGTCATGAAGCCCCCCCCCCCCCACAGTAATAAAGACGTATAATATAATAAAGACGTGTACAGTAATAAAGACCTGCACAGCAATAAAGACCCTAAAGTAATAAAAACGTATACAGTAATAAAGACCCGCGCAGTAATAAAGACACTACAGTAATAAAGACGTGTACAGTAATAAAAACGTATACAGTGATAAACACTGTACAGTAATAAATAGATGTAGAGGAGAAAACACGTGTGAACAAGAAATGACGTGTACACCTACGCCAGACAAGACACAAATGTATGTACTCACCAGTCTGTCCCTTGCCGAGCGTTTTCTCGAGTCTGTAAGGTCCCACGTGTAGGTCATCCTTGTGAGCGTGAGACATTTTAGCAGTTGAAATTGGGCTCATGTGTGGCCCAGACAAGTGGCTTGTACAATGTTACACAGTCTCTGAAGCTGACCTCGATTTCAGAGCCAGGGGTTGCTGGCGTCTACTGGTTATCTGAGAAATGTCTGAAGAAGTATAATCTCTGTCAGGATTGATCCCTTCTCCAAGCAGAGGATGTGCTGATGTCGTTAATACTTAACCACTGGAACTATTTCAAATTCCATGTTCAATCCTTGGGGATAACGTAATGACGTGAAGTTCATTTCCAATGTGATTGAAAGATGTTAGTAATACTAGTTGAGATAATTCATAATAAGTAACGAGAGTTAATTGTTGTATACAGCCACCTGGTTTTATTCACAACCGCTGGAGACAAAGTTTTCCATTGTCAACGTGTAACTACACAGTAAGAACGCCTACTATTAAAGTAGATCAAACTTTAGAAGAATGCAAGGACATTATGTGCTATAAATATTATGTCATAATGAAATGTCCTGATTATTACCTTAAAATAACTATTCAAGTATGTAAATGAGCTTGTGAGCATTTTTTTTTCTATTTTAGTTTTCTTTTAATTTTACCGTGTATTTCAATTTGAAAGACTTATTTTATATTGTTTTATATCTTCTAGAATGGTAGCTAAATATTTGTTTCAGAACTGTCCAACATATGCAGAGCACAGAAAAGTATTTTGGCCTCAACCCTCTCCAGGACAGCATTTATGAAGGCGGTAAAAAACTTAAGTGGGCTACTGTTTTCTTTGCCTGTATTCATTATGACCATTAGAAAGTGAAGGAAGATGAAGAAGGCAAAGTTATCGGTCTTCGTTTGATAAAATTTAGTTATTGTCTATCGCCAGAGGTCGCTCACATGCAGGTCTTGTTGCATCGTTCTGATGGAGGTATCTAGTGTTCGATGAACACCGTAGGCAGAGAATCCTTTTATTTAGAGACAATGGCTACGGTCACCGACCAGTATGGTCACTGTCAAGAAAGAAAGCAATGGCAAACTACCTTTTTACATGTGTCTCGCATATCATGTCGCAACAGCATGATCACTAACGGCACATGGCACGGGCTATTACTATACATATTTCATCTGTTGTGTTTTTAATATAGCAAAACTAGCTTCAAATGGGTAAAAACTACACAAAGTAAGACATGAGAATCTATAACGTCGTTTAAACAGACTAGAAATAAAAAATATAAAATATAATAATAATAATAATAATAATAATAATAATAATAATAATAATAATAATAATAATAATAATAATGTATAAGCAACGTAAACTCTTAAAATATCGGATAACAGACAGAAGTGCAGCGCTATGATCGCTAAAGTCTGCCCCGACCAGGCATCTGAAAAAGAACAGATAGCAAAACAGTCAATATGTCTGTGTGGTAGCCAACCACATTCAGAAATGCAATAACAGGAATTAATCACGGAGATAATAGGCAGTCACACTAATTGCCGATAATGCCAGTACAGCAGACACAGCGGTGCGCAGTCCTCTTTCACCTTCTGTATCGCTACAAACTGAAGCAAACATGGGGAGGGGAGATAACACAGTGCGGTTAGAAATAATTCATACATGGCTTTACAGTGGATGGGATTCGTGGTCATACAGTGGCTAGACGTTTGAATATCGGCCTGGTGATCATGGGTTCGTTCCGCATCCTGGCCGGTTCGAGTTTTTAAAACTGACTTGGGCTGCCGGGCCATCCTAGCCTACACATGATACCAGGAAATCTCGTGGGGAGTAAAGACGGGAAGCGTGACTCTGACTGTATCACCCACCGGATACCAAATGGTCTAAAAATAGGGGTTAAAAGTTAGTTGCGTATTCTTTACAGGACGTCGCAGTCAACACCATAATTTTTTGCTGTTATGATCCCTTGGCAAGTTTACGTTCAGTTGTTTACCATTGCTTTCTGAACCAACAGCACCCATACCATTTCGCTAAAAATCAATGCAATGCGGTCTGCTGCCAAATCGCCCTCAGCTGTGTTTCGAATGCGTGATTACGTACTGCGTCCGTAACACCTTCGCCGCGGAGCGGGCTAAATAGGTGAAAAATAGCGGACTGGCACCATATGCACAAAGCGTGGTAAAGCGCGTAAATGAGTTACTTACTGGCCATTAACTATTGAGCCTAAAGACCTCTAAAATGGTTCTGATGTTTTCTATGGCATGTTACTTTAGTGATCTCATTGATTGTCTACGTTCTCGTAGAAACTCGAAACTGAGAGGGAAGACCGGGAGAACTTTCAATCCGATACTAGTGGGAACGATTAGAAGTGTGACTCTTCGCTGGCTGTTGAACGAGGGGACGGAGCGTGTATGGGAATGTCCTGAGTGCAGTGATGTCAGTTCTTAGCTCAACTCAACTCAAATAAACTAGTTGTTTATACCATTTATATTTGATAACAATTGTCTGTATGACTTATGTTTGATAACAATTGTCTATATTACTTGACAACAATTGTTAGTACTGTGGTACTTATATTTGATAACGATAGCCTATATCACATACATTTGATAACATTTGTCTATATTACTTATATTTGATAACAATTGTCTAATTTTTATATATATGATAATAATTGTCTGCATTACTTATGTTTGATAACAATTGTCTATATTACTTACATTTGATAGCAACTGTCTATATGTCTTATATTTGGTAACATTTGTCTTAATGACATATATTTGATAATAATTGTCTGTTATACTTGTATATGACAACAATTGTTTATATGACTTATATTTGATAACAATCGTCTACATTACTTATGTTTGATAACAATTGTCCAAATTACTAATATTTGATAAAATTTTCTATATGACTTATATTTGATAACAATTATCTATATTATTTGCATTCAATAAAATGTGTTTATATTACTTAGATTTGAAAAAAAATTGTCTATATTACTTATGTTTGGTAACAATTGTCTATATTACTTTCGATAACAATTGTCTATATTACTTATAATTTGATAGCAATTGGCTATGTTACTTACATTTGATAATAATAAAAAACAAAAACTGTCATTTACTGCCAACATAGTACCTTGCGGTGTATGGCAGAGGGGTCTTTGAGCCTGAGGAATTAAGGCCGCCTGGTTAGTGCAGTCGCGGCGAACTGTGCAGGTTAGAATTTTCTTTTTGCCCCCGACAGAAAAAAATCCCACACATTACCGAGGGATCGAACCAGGGTCTCCCGAATGGGAGTCCGGCGTTCTATCCACTCGGCCAGCCGCTCCTCACATTTGATAATACTTATGTATATTACTTACAATTTGATTGCATTTGTCTTTATTATATATAATTGATAACAAATGTCTATATTACTTATTTACATTCAGAGTTAATGTACTGTTCTGAAGTGAGGACAATGAACAAGTGAATAGGACTTATATTTTCGACCCTAGAAATGTGAAAATATAGAAGATTAGGTCATATTTCTTTAATGCAAAATTAAATATGGAAGTCGAGATTCGAACGACCTATAAAAATACGGGACTGGAGCTAAATACCCAAGACGTCTCAATGCGCGAAACAAGGTCTTTGACGTTTTTGTTCTTTTCGTTTGCTTTATATTTTCGAACGCAATTCGCAATCCCGCAAACTGCATTCAAAACAGTTTTGGGTGAATTGGAAGCAGACCATCTTGTGCTGGTTTTCCTACAATGGTATGAATGCTGGTCATTCAGAAAGCAATGGCAGACTACTGAACGTCAAGAAATCACAAACATCCCCCAAAAGATGCTTGGATATGCAAGGGATTTTTTTTTCTTTTTGTAAAAACACAGCTGTATTAATATCTGCCAAGAGATTAAGGTAAGACCAGTCCGCAAACACCACACTGTCTGGGCACATAGTACAGTTAACGCTGAATTCAACTAATCAAAACTAAATCCTAACTCGGGGCCCCAGAGGACAATCAATACTCGAGGACATATTCCTGACTGACATTTCAGCAGATTACGTCTCCCATTGTTGCAAATGTCAGACAACACACAGAGTGGGGGAATTTACAGGAGCAGTCATCCTCGAGATATCGGAAGAGTAGGCGGAAGAGGCTCGACACATCGATACATTTTAAAAATAACATGAAGAGGTGATTTACAAAGAACTATCAGAGGTCGGGAGAGACAAGAAGAGAGTGCGTGAGGAGACATCTAGAAGGAGTATTATGAATTTCAAGGAGAACTTTTGTCTGGTTGTCTGCCTGCTCGCCTGCTTGCCTGCCTGACAGGATGTCTGTCTGTCTGTCTGTCTGTCTGTCTGTCTCTCTGTCTGCCTGCCTGCCTGACTACCTGCCTGCCTGCTCGCCCTCCCGCCCGCCCGTCCGTCCGTCCGTCCGTCCGTCCCTCTGTCTGCTTGTCTGCCTGCCTGCCTGTTCATCAGTCGGTCTGAGTTCACATATCTTTAGTTATAAACTCCTTCTCCCACGCTAAACAACTTCCCATTTTGTAGCATACGTTTGCTAAAATAAAAAAATAAATAAAAAACCACAGCCTTTAGAAGGAACAAGAATAGGCTTCGCTGCATCGGGGTTGATCCCATCTAACCTAGTCTCTCTCCTCAGATGTGCTAACACCCTGCCGAGAACGTCTCACAGAACACGAACACACGAACTCCTTAGCTCTGGGCACGACCCTCGGGAATTACCAGAAAACATTACACACGTACATCTTAAAACGAAAGAACACACGCTTTCTGGGCACGAGACAGGCGGGTTAACCACATCGCCACGCGTAGACCACATCGCCACGCGTAGACCACTTCGCCACGGGTTAACCACTTCGCCACGGGTTAACCACTTCGCCACGGGTTGACCACTTCGTCACGGGTTAACCACTTCGCCACGGGTTGACTACTTCGCCACGGGTTAACCACTTCGCCACGGGTTGACTACTTCGCCACGGGTTGACCACTTCGGCACTGGTTATCTACTTCGCCACGGGTTGATCACTTTGCCACGGGTTGACTACTTCTCAACGGAGTTTCATTAATATATAATTGTTTTTCTCTATATAGAATACCATTGTCTCCATAAATATATCATTATTTTTATCAACATAGCAATATACTACTCATAAGCAACAGATGCAAGAGGCACCAAAAGATGTTCGTGTAATGGGCAATGATAAACGAAAAGCTGACAAAATGAAGGTCGTTTAATGAGTAATGATACACATGGAACTGAAAAATAAATAGTCTCTTGCATTGAGCAATGATACAATATAAACTGACACAAATACTCTCTTGCAATGGGTAATGACACAATAAAAACTGACAAAATACTCTCTGGCAATGAGTAATGATACACAGTAAACTTACAAGAATACTCTCTTGCTATGAGCAATGATACACAAGAAACAGACACAAATACTCCATTGCAATGAGCAACAATACCCTTGCTAGAAACTAACAAAAAGAAGTCCGTATAATTAACCACGATACAACGAATGCTATATAAAAATTTAAAAAAAAAACAACAACAACAAGTGACGTATATAATGAGCAATGAGGCACTCTAAGTAAAGAAAGAGACCCTGTTCACGCTATGATCCGTACTGGGTATATGATGCTAAAACCCATATTTTATATTGATCGGGACTAGATGGGCGATGGCAATTACACACCTGCCGCCTTTACTTCTCAATAAAAAATCTCCTGGTACCAATTCTTGGGCAGAGTCGACCTTCGGCGTTCCGAACACACGACTACCAAGGAGCAGGTAAGAGTCCTTACTAATGAGTTACCACTCAATGAGTCATTACCTGAGACCATTATTAGTCACAATATTTCAGCCACAAACCGTCGTTCTGCTCGCGTGGCAGTGACCTATTTGAAACTAGGTCGCAGTTGTACTGGCAACCCAACCAGTACTTGATGGCTGCACTCGCTCTCTTACAAGGCATCACCAGGCACACGCCATGAGAGAAATGGAATCGACAGTCCACATGCAATGCCTAGGTACTTCTTCATGTGTCTGAGTCCCTTTTGATTTGCTGGTAAAACTTAGTGTACACGTGTGTAGATAGTTCATACATAAACACACATGTATTGATCGGCACTCAAAGAGGTAGAAGACAGAAGTAGAGATTGGAGGACGAACTCATCATAATCAAGTGCCATGCCAGCTGGCGTAGGAGTTCATGTCACTTCATATATCTCGGTCTTTGGTCTTCTGGATCAACTCTGCTGCTGATATTCCTCTATGCCACGGTCTCAATCCATCCAGCATCATTTCTCTTGGTCGGCCTCTGTTTTTCTTCCTCTCAATCTTTCCAGTCGTCACGATGTTCTCTAATGCCCCTCTTCTAATCACTGTCACCTCCAAATGACGTCTGCGCCTCGCTGCAAGAATAAGTGTACTTCTGCACATGACCAATTAGACACTCAAATAATAATATAAAAAAGGTGTCTTTATTAGCTAGGTATCATACACCTGAACCCACAACTAAGGAATATGAACAGAATTCGTATCTAACCATTTAAATAGCACCATAGGTCTCAGAATTTTATGTTAAAACAGCATAGGTCAAATAACAAACACTCAAACACACGAACCGTAATGCTGTGTCCAGTATATTTACGAACATTTAAAGAAGAGATTTCTGTGTAATACGTGTATAGATAATCTCTAGTTTGAACAAAGCACAAACATTAGCGGATTACGCAATCACACAGGAAGACACTGCAACACGAAGTTGGTAATCGTAACCGTTGACAATCAGCCTGCAGACAGAAAGCGACTCCAAGTGGTGGAGTGGCCTAGAGGTTCTTGGCTAGGCTCTACTTCTAGAAGATCGGGATTTAGCTGCTGGTTTTTGCAGATTAAGGAATCCAAGGATGTCATATGTATGGGTGCCCTTTACACCATATATGGCGTATTCGGTATAAGTCGCTAGACACATATTTTTATAGACCTATCGGTACCCTAGAGGTGGAGCTGTCAATATCAAGCCGGCCGACTTTACTTCCCAAGGCATGTCTTGATATCTATTTAAGGCTGGGTCGACTTGGCAGCCCATATCAAAACTGGAACCAGTCTCGATGAGGATTCGAACATAAGACCCCCTGGTCCGACAGCCAACAACTAGCCACTACTCTACTGCGGGTCACCCAAGGATTTTCTAGGGTAATACATCGGAGGACTAGCCTTCATTGATAAGGACGGAAAAATATATTGGACACTTTAAAAAAACATAATTTCCCCTTTTGCGATTCTGACAGCGTCCACGTTTACTGATGATAGCAGAAACGTGGCTGAGATATGCTATTTATCACCTGCTGCTTGATGTCCGTTCTGTTTTACTGATATCTGTGCTACGGCCCATGGGTGATAGCTTTCTAAAACATTGTGACGTAACGGCAGCTGGCCTGAGATTGCCCATATAACCCACAGAGTGCAGGTTAGTCTATACAAATACGTCTCTAGCACTATATATCCAAAGACTCTTTTACTTATTGCTTTCTTACTCTAAAACGTTCACAATGGGCAGACAAGCTGGAAAACATCTGATGGCAGTGGAAATGTGGTTTCTGAGGTAAATGCAAAGAATATCATGGACATACCCAAAAAAAAAATCAATGAGCAAGTCCTACAAGAAACAAATGAAGACCAAAAACTGCTTATAGAAATTAGACGTAGACACCTAAGATTTTTTTTTGGGGGGGGGGGGGGAGTGGGGGGGGGGAACGTTTTAAGAATAAACAAACTAGAGAACTTGGTGACAGCTGGCAAGATTGATGGGACAAGAACAAGGGGAAGCAGAGAAGTAAATATCCAGATGGCTTGGCCACGTGGCGTGATCGAAGCAAGAACGCAGAGCTGATTCACGACGCTGGTGATCGTGTGAGATGGAGAAACATGACCACCCACTCTTATCGGCACGACACATGATGATTATGAAAACATTCACAACGTCAGTTTCTTCCAGTTAAGACTATATCTGATTTGTTAACATAAACACATTTATATAAATAATGCCGGCTTCGTGGCAGGAGGTTATGACTTTTCTCCGTAATCTCGTATACTCTCGTCAGTGACGTGATGACGGTGAGAATCAGCAGTGGTTCGAATCGCATCGTTAACTTACGGGGTATGTGTGCCGGCCGCTCAGAAAGCAATGGCAAACTACTGAGCGTAATCTTGCCAAGAAATCAACATACAGCTGAAAGATGCTGGTGTTGACAGCGATGTCCTGTAAAGGATATGCCCCCCCCCCCCCCAAAAAAAAAAAAAAAAAATACCTTGAAGAATCTGATTTGTTAGCGTAAACATTTACCACATCTATGAAAATAATGCGATATAACCTTAAATCATCTGATGTGTTAACGTAAGCATTCACCACATATATGTAAATAATGCGATCTAACACTGAAGCATCTAATTTCACGATTTATAAATCTTATTTTATAATTAGTTTCAACAATTCAATTCACTCTGTTTTCCGTATTCAATTAAATTGATTGGCTCTCAGCGGCTGTTCAGACAGTCTGAAGTATAAGTCATGAGCATTGGTGATTGGACACAACTGTCCTAGCTGTTAGTAATTCAGTTGTAATGAAGGTAATGTGGCATCTGAGAGAATGTTGCGAATCTCTCTGGCTACTACATTAATTAACAAAAGGAGTCCTGTAGAAGGCTAATGAAAGTAGAAAATTACAGGGTGTTTGTAAAGTCTCACTACACTTTGTATGTAGAACAAATCTGAAAAATGAAGTGCATGATATCATAAAAAAAATTTGCTCCACAATCCATCGTGAAGCAATGTGTAGTGAATGGATGTCGTCTGCTGGAATAATTCTTTGCACTCCAAATAGAATGGTGTTATTAACGGAAGAAATAATTGTTTTCAAATTTGTTCTGCATACGAATTGTAGTAGTGAGACGTTACAAACACCCGGTATATTTAACTTTACGAAAAAGACAAATTATGTTCTTTGATTATGAGAAGATAAACAATGGAAAATATTGCGTCGACTAGAAAGAAGAGCGGTAGAAGAAGCAGGAGCAAACAAAGAGAAATGATGACGGATGACCTAAGATGGTCGAAACAAAGCTACGAATATCGTTACAATATTGTTATATGTATAGTAAAAGATATTGCATATGTGTATATACTACACCAGTTCCTTTATATCCACGTCTCTCTGGGGATTCAAAAACAATACACCGAGACAGACAGATTTGGACAGAAATCGGTTTTCACGTACAAGCCAAACGAAATGTAAATTGGCTTTACATGACGGTTGTCTAAATGTGTTGTGTTTAATTAGAAAACCAAAGAGAATTGAAAGAACGCCAGGATATCATAAATTAGAACAAATAAGGCTCTTGTAATCTAGACAGAACAGAGTCTAGGCAAATTCTAGAAAGATGGCAGGAATACTGCAGTGGAATGTATGATATGAATGACTGTGAGAATATTAATGATATACATGAACCAATGATAGCAGAAACAGAACCTGGACCCTCATTAGATGAAATTGCATGGGCAATAAAGAACCTAAAGAATGGTAAATAACCAGGATGTGATGAGATTCCAGCTGAACTAATTAAAGCGGGAGGAGAAGAAAGTGTACAAAATCTATCATGCAATATGTAAACAGATATGGAATATGGTATATGGCCAAAATATTGGACGAGAACTATCTTCATTCCAATACCAAAAAGGACAGCCTGAAATTATGCACCAACTATAGAACTGTTGCCCCGATCAGCCATGCAAGTAAAATTCTACTAAAAGTCATAATGGGAAGACTTCGTAAGAAATTGGAAGAAGAGATTAACGTGGCTCAAGCTGGATTTAGACAAGGAAGAGGAATAAGAGATCACATACTCATCATGCGTTTAATAATAGAGAAGTGCAGAGAATTTAATGTCAACCTATTCTCATGTTTTATTATTCAAAGGCATTTGACTGTGTTCAACATAATAAACTTTGGGAAATCATGAGAAAAATGGGCTTTCCATCACATGTAGTACAACACATAAAAATGCTCTATCTAGACCAGTGTTTCCCAACCTTTTTTGTGCCATGCCCCACTTAAGCCTTTCTAAAATTCATATTACCCCCCTCCCCCGCCCCACGCCCCCCCCCCCCCCTCAACATATACATTATTTTTAATATTCAAAAATTGAAATGTTCACTAAAGAAACTTGAATGATAGGTTTTAGGAAGAAATCACTAGGTAATTATTGAGCAAACACAGTAAGCAAATTTTCAAAACAAATAATGGAGAACTGAAATTCAAGTACAAAATAAATTTAATGAAAGATTTTTCTATATTATTTTAATTATTAGTAATTATTAATTATTTAAATTTAGTGAGATCCTTGCGCTTGATGCTTGCTGCAAAGAGATCTTATGTCAGGTTCCAATTTAGTTAACTTCAGTCTCAAGTTTCCCCGTTTTGTTATATTCAGCCGATTTCTTCCATTTTTGAATTGCCCCCCTCAACAGTCGAATTGCCCCCCTGTGGGGCGTGGGCCCCACGTTGGGAAACACTGATCTAGACCAACAAGCAGCAGTTAGAATAGATGGAAAGACATCAGATTGATTTGACATCAAGCAAGGAGTCCGTCAGGGCTGTGTGCTGTCACCCTATTTGTTTAACCTGTAAGCGAAAATATAATGAGAAATGTCAGAGATGATATAACCTGGGAACAATATGATGCCCTAAATATCGGTGGTCATGAAATACTAGGGATTCGATATGCCTTTGATACAGTATTACTATCCACGTCACAGTCTGGTATAGAAAACTTAATAACCTCAACACAAAGAAATAGTGAAAATCACAACTTATATCTTAACATAGCAAAAACAAAGATAATGCATACAGATGAAACTATTATCGAGAAAGAAAAATATGTTAATGAGGACAGATTGGAGGTGGTGGAAAATTTCGAATGTCGTGGGTCACTGATTACCAAAAATGGTGACCCAATGGAAGAAATTAAACGACGACTATCAGTTGCTCTTCAAAGACTAAAACAACTTAATAAATTATGGTATGGGACAGATAGAACTACAGAAATTAGATTTTTAAGAGCTTGCACCTTTCCCATTGCAACATACGCCTGTGAGACCTTACTAGACAAGCTAAACAGCGCATAAATGTGTTTGAATATAAATGTTATAGACGAGCTCTAAGAGTATCTTGGATAAACAAAAACAAAAAAAACAAATGCATCCATACTTCAAGAGCTGAATATTGAAGAGGGTTGGCTATTAAATACGACAAAACAAAGAAAATTGATATATTTTGGTCACTTGAAACGTCATGAAAGTTTGGAGAGAACAATAATGGAGAGGTATATGCCTGGGAAGAGAGGAAGAGGAAGGCCAAAGAGAAGATGGATGCAGGATGTGGCTGCTGATCTCCAAATGGGTGTATCGGACACGGGACAGCTTGCTTGTGATCGAGACGTTTTCCGAAGGGGTGTTATGGGCGCGAGGTTCTGCAAAGGACATGCTACTGAATGAATGAATGAATGAATGAATGAATGAATGAATGAATGAATGAATGAATGAATGAAGGAATGAATTAATCTAGACAGAGTTTGAGTACGGATGCTTAATGCTCAGAGTAGTACATCAGATGATTAGAGTATCCTACGAAGGTAAGAGAAACATATTAATATTGTTATTGCTGAGTTACATCGTGTTTCGATAAGAAGATACAAGCATTCAATGTCCTCTTTTATATAATTATGGAAAATTGAATCCCTGTCTGTTTTCTTTCAAAGTCAGAAAGTATGTTTTCTTCAAGCATGCTATAAAACATTCATTACCCATTGGCACGCGACCAGACGCCGGGAACATCAAAGATAGAAATCTTTAAGAAGTTACCGGCTGCCAATTCATTCTTTCTGCTAGCAATATTCCATTTCCCACTGAATATTCCTGTAAACATGACACAAGTATGCTATGATTATAATATTTACAAGTATAAAAATAATTATCCTACATTGTATCTGGAAATTGCATCACCGTACGTTTGAGTTGATGGCGATTGGTTTCACACTACCCATATGTTTATTGCAGAGACGGGTCTGGGCAACCGTCCATGTTGACATTGCAACGAAAGCAGTAATCAGACAGCAGCTGCTTGTGTAATACTTTATCTATGATAGCATCACCCCACTGGTTGCAGGCTTCCAGGGGTTACCCGTCCACCTTGTACCCTGTCAGTGGTGTATCTATATTAGAATCAATTCAATTACCGACGGCCACCCAGAGGTTTTCTATTCACAGCTTTTCCTTCTAAAACTACTAATATGTCATCTATTACAGCTTCAGCGAGCTGGTTGACGGCTGCACAGGTTTTCCATTTACCAATCCAACTGGCGAAGTTGTGTCGGTGTAGCTATAAAACCATTGTTTGATGGTCCCAAGTATTTCCTTGTCATCATTTGTACACACACACATCATCGTCATCAAGTGCCTTGCTGACTGACGTGGGCGATCATGCTTCTCTACATCTCCAACGACATGTATTAATTCGTGTAATGAATTCCCCTTGCTCGCCTTGACACAAGACTCAAGAATTTTCTAGTTGCACGATGACGATGGGTATCACTTATAGCACAAGAAATTCCCTCCCGGACGAAGTGGTTCCATTGGTATCTCCATTAACATTGTAATCTTGATCTAATGTATTTTGAAGCATGATTAAATAAGGATAAATAGAACGGTGGTTTCCCCTTGTCTTCGGCCGGTTTGTGTATGATTGACTAAACTAGCTTTTGTCTAAAACGACAGAACCTGCAAGGCGGCAGTGAGGAGAGGTTACATATGGCGTCTCGTACCCACCGATGGCCACGTCATAGAGTTTTGAGGTAGTTGCCCCACCAAACTAACTCGCCTTCTTTTAATGACCACCGCCATTTGGTCCACGAATGCCTATTCAATATAATTTCAGCTGACCTATAGAAAATAAAGAAAAACAATATCTTGAGGCCACTTAACCATTCGCCACCCGGTGGACGCGCCTAGCAGTAGGATAGGCTCATACACATGCATATACACACCCATAAATATACTTACCCATAAACCCACCCTTACATCCACCCATCCATCCACACACACATAAACACACTCTGCCCCATACATATACATATTCACAAACCCACACATATATTCAAAGTCGTTCAATTTAGCCACAGACACACATGCAACATACTCACAAACAACACACCCACACACAAACACAATACGCCCATACACAAACACAACACACACAAACACAATAAGCCCGTACACAAACACAACACACACAAATACTACACCTACACACAAATACTACACCCACACACAAATACTACACCCACACACAAACACAACACGCTAAAACACTACACCCACACACAATCACAATACGTCGATACAAAAACACAACACACACAAACACAACACACATAGACACAACACACCCACACAGAAACACAACACACTCATACACATAACCATTCTCATCCATCCAAGAACACACCACACCTTCACACAGAGCTATTCTTACCCATCCACAAACACAACACACCCACACAAAAACACAACACACCCACACATAAACACAATACACACAAACACAACACACACACATACACACACGTACACACCCACACAAAAACACAACACACCCACCCAAAAACACAACACACCCAGACAAAAACACAACACACCCACACATAAACACAATACACACACACACACACACACACACACACACACAGAGCCACCCTCACGCATCCACAGTCATCCATTTCTTCATTTCTGCGTGTTATAATCCTTGCGTGCTTTAATCCACCCAGGGGCGTTACAAAAGTAAACAAAGCAATATTTGATTTCCGTGAAATACAAGTATAATCTTCAGGGAAATGATTTATTACTCTAGCAACAGTTTTTTTTTGTCTCATACTGTATGTGTTGGAGCACGTGTTCGATGCCTGGACTGGTCGCTTGCCAAAGTGAGGTGAAGATTGGCCACCTATACCGCCTTGCTCCCAACATGTGATGGAACTACCACATCACAGACCCAGGCAGGAAATTGCTTCGGGACATCACCACCATGTGCCATGCCTGTAAGTGTGGGCGGTGATGTTTCCCCATATCACACGTTCACCAGAGTCGTGGATCAGCTCTGTGTTCTACTCTCGACCATACCACGTGGCCAAGCCATCCAGATATTTACTTCATCATCATCATCAAGTGCCATGCCGGCTGGCGTAGGCGTTCATGGCTCTCCACAGATCTCGGTCTTTGGTTTTCTGGATCAACTCTGCTGCTGATATTCCTCCGTGCCACCGTCTCAATCCATCCAGCATCACTTCTCTTGGTCTACCTCTGCCTCTCTTCCCCTCGATCTTTCCAGTTGTTACGATGTTCTCCAATGCCTCTCTTCTCATCACATGATCGAAGAAAGATGTTTGTCTCTGTCTTATTGTTGTATATAATGTTCTAGTTTCATTAGCCTGTTTCAGGCAGTCGTCGTTAGTTACTCTGGCAGTCCAAGGAATTCGCAACATTCGTCTCAGGAACCACATCTCTGTAGCTTCTAATTTCTTCTTAATGTGTTCATTTACATTCCAAGATTCACTGCCATACAGCAAAACTGGTTCTACATAACATTTCAGCACTCTCTTTCTTACATTCAGTGATAGTGACTTATTGCAAAAGATACTCTTCATTTTCTGAAATGCGGCTTTTGCCTGCCCTATTCTGCTCCTAACCTCTGTTGTACATCTTCCATCTTGTTACTTTACATCTGATTTACTTAGGCATAATATATTATTTATTTTAACATTATATTAACCTTCGAAAGTTGTATACTCTGTGTAACTGATACCGGAGCCAGGCAGTGCTATGATACGGAGACGCTGCGCATCGTGCTGCACCGTATGGCGGAGGCATAAGCAGCGAAGGAGGAGATGCATTTCAAGGACTTACATCGTACTGAGAAAATCTACCTCACGGCCCTGACTAATACCCCTTTACATAAATTGTTAGATATGACTGAGCTACCGTATGACAGTAGACGGTACTAATTGCTTCTGTTAGCGCCGAATGTTGGGCGACACTTACCAAACCCGACACCCCACATTGTGCCAACGGCTTCGGGTGGAGGAGCGCAATTGGGAGGGTACAAACCTTATCCAAGTGCGAGAAATGCAACCTAAAGACTGAATATCATCGCAGGGCAGACCAGGCCCTAAGCCTTGGTTGGCAACTGGTCTAAGATCGAAACTCCGACAGGCGGACATTTGGAGCCTTGCTTTTGCTGATCCGGCAGCTTCTGCAGCTTGTCTTGTTCCAGACGTATTAGTGTCACCTTTCCTCTGGAGTACACTAGACAGGCCGAGAGAGAGAGATCATGCTGCATGGGCAACACAGTCTCTAAATTCAGCCCAGGCTTTGTGCTATGGAGAGGTATAACTCCATTTTACAAACGATCGTCTGTCAAAACGGCAAGGTGCCAGTCAGTCAGTCAGTTAGTCAGTAAATGAAATGCAACGTGCGATAGCAATGAGAAAAATAAAATTTTATTAGACTTAAATACACATGCACGTAAAATATCTGGAAAAGTAATACATAATCATTTTTATTGTTAAAAAGAAACAAGTCCTTAAAAGGAAACAAACCACCAAACAACAACATCAAAACGGAAAAAAAAAACAACCCATAAATTGATGAGAGAAATTATACATAGACATTCAACATTTTTTGAGAAGAAATTATGAGAGAAGATTATATGAGGAGAGATAAACTTGCAAACTCAGTTACAGCTGGCAAAACGGACGGGAAAAGAGTAAGATAAAGGCAAAGAGATAAATGCCTCCATGGTTTTACCACAGGACATGGTCGGGATAAATACACAGACCTGATTAAAAGCTGGTCAAACTGTCAATGCTGGCTTTAGTGCCTTGCGGTGTACGACAGTGGGGAGGGGCGGGGGGTGTCTTGAGCCTAAGCAATTAATGCCGCCTGGCTAGTGTAGTCGCAGCAAACTGTGCTGGTTAGGAGTTAGTTTTCTCCCCAGAAAGAAAATATATCCATCACCTTACCGAGATTTCGAATCCGAGTCTTTCACATGCGACCCCGGACTTCTAGCCCTCGGTCAGGCAAGGGACTAGACTTAATGATCGCGTGAAATTATTATCTTCATTGTTTTTTTTTTTTCTCCCGCATATCCTATTTACAGGACATCGCTGTCAACACCAGCATTTTACTGCTGATGTTGATTTCTTGGCAAGATTACACTCAGTAGTTTGCCATTGCTTTCTGAGCGACCGGCTCATATATCCCCGTAAGTAACCAACACGACGCGATCCGCTACCGCTCTCGCGCAGTTGCATTACCCTACGTGGATATACGAGATTACGAAGAAAGTCAATAATACCTTCGGCCAGGGAGACAGCATCTTCATAGTACATGATGATTTTAATGAAATGAAATATCGGAGACATTTTAAATAAACAGCAACAGCAGATAGAATCGAAGGGCCGTGGAATCCCAAGCTCTGTCCAAGACGTCATAGATAATTTACATATGACTGCAGCAGAGGCATGACAACTTATTTATGACAGAGAGAAATTTCGGTAGACTTATGTGGAAAAGACGTCCTGGTAAGGGCAGACCACTGTCTGATTGGGTGCTGTTGATAATTACTTCCCTTTCTTGTTTCCCGTTCTCCAATAAATTAGATGTCATATCTAGTACACCTATGTCTACAGTTTATTCACTAAATTAGAGGACACATCTAGTACACCATTATCTAAAGTTTATTCACTAAATTAGAGGAAACATCTAGTACACCTACGTCTACAGTTTATTCACTGTTCATTAATTGTAAAGAAAAGAAAAAAGAAATAAAGAAACAGAGAGTGAGAGAGAGAGAGAGAGCGAGAGAGAGAGAGAGGGAGGGAAGGAGGTAGAGAGAGAGTGAGAGTGAAAGCAGGAGAGAGAGAAAGAAACAAAGAAACAAATTAATAACTGATAAGAAAGAAAGAAAGTAAGAAAGAAAGAAAGAAAGAAATGGATAAATGATATGAAAGAAAGAAAGAAAGAATTTAGTAAAAATTAAAAATAAACAGAGAGAGAGATATAGAGAAAGACAGAAAGAAAGAAAGAGTGAAAGAAAGAAATGATGAAAATAAGAAAGAAAGAAAGAAAGAAAGAAACTGAAAGTGAGTGAAAGAAAGAAAGAAAGAAAGAAAGAAAGAAAGAAAGAAAGAAAGAAAGAAAGAAAGAGAAGAAGAAAAAGAAACAGAGATAGCGTGAAAGAAAGAAAGAAAGAAAGAAAGAAAGAGACAGAAACACTCAGACAGATAGATAGACAGACAGACAGATAGACAGACAGACAGACAGACAGACAGACAGACAGACAGACAGACAGACAGACAGACAGACAGATAGATAGATAGATAGATAGATAGATAGATAGATAGATAGATAGATAGATAGATAGATAGATAGATAGATAGATAGATAGATAGACAGATAGATAGATAGAGAGAGGGAGGAAAGGAATATTCATTTTAAATGACTTATAGTGTGGAGAATGTAGCGTTATATTAATGTCCCCCCTCCTCGTCCTTCCACTCCAGGAACATCAGCCAGGTGACCACCCCACAAACCTAAATTCTACTCACACTTTACCACAGGTGTTCCTCACACCCAACTTCCACTGCGCATGCGCTGCCAACATTCTAATAGTACTATCGTGCAGTGCACCAGCGCTATTGCTCCAAGCGCGCACCCTCTGCCCCTCCCGCGCCACCCTTTCCATCCCCCACGTTGTCCCACTTCCCCGAGATACGAGAAAAGACAGCAAGACAAGTCTAGCTGCAAATGAGGGGGACTCCTTGCAGATTCGGCTAAATGAGGCGACAGGAGAGAGCGAGGGAGGGGGGGGATGAGGAATACTGAGAGAGGGAGAAGGGGCAACTCGTGTTGGTGGAGAACCGAGGACCGGCAGAGAGATGAAAATAGCGATTGAGAACGACAGCCCCAGTCCTCGCTTCTAGAGAACAGATCGATAGCCTGGGCATCCACAAACGAGACACGAATGCCGCGCTGGGCCGAATTAACGGTTACCAATGACTACGAACCGCTAGGTGCTCCTGTTATTTCGATATATTAGATATCGACTGGGTTCCTCGACATTACAGGGGAATTTAATAGACCCTGCTTATATTGATTGGGTGACCTTTGACGGCGATTTTCGCAGCCTTCTGACCCGGTCGACACTGTGAATATGCATTGCTTCATTGAAGAAATACATTCAAGGAATTGAAGTATAGGTAACGCCATAACAAATGGGATGTGAAGTGATATGAATTCACATAATATGTAGACAACGGGATATGAGATGAGGGTGGCAAGTAATCTTCCTCTTTAATTTCTTTCCAAGATAATTCGCAGAACATTCTGAACATTGATTTATTTGGTTGTTTCGGGATTTGAAGTTTTAAAGATTGAGCAAAGCCTACTACTTGGCAATGCTGATCGTATTCCGGTACGAACCTACGGCCTTATCCATGTTAGATTGGAAGCACTAGACTTGAGTTTCGCTCATGTTTTTAGGCGGAGTCGCCCTCAGAGACGTAATGTTCGGAAAAATATAATCCCGCCTGCGCTAAGGCTTGACTGAATTTTGATTTGAATTTGATACCGCCAGATTAAAAATAATGAACCTGGCTGAAGGAACAAGTGGACTTCAATGTACGAACCAGCTGGATACCACACCATACATATGTTAAATAGATAGGTCAAAAGAACCCTAGAGTGGCAGAGGGACCAAGAGAGGAGGCGCTGGACAGTGTGGCATCACACCATAGAGGAACATCGGTGTCAGAAATGACTTGCAGTACACCGAACAGCAGGCGGTGGGAATATATGAAGGACCAAGACCATAAGGGTAGCCTCGTCAATGGTTACTGAAATGGCATAATTTATCACTGCAAGACAATAAGTTCATTACCAAGGAGGTTAGAGATTGTCCTAATTAGACATAAAGGCAGCCGAGGAAGCGCAGAGACGAACATGCTTGCCTGCCGGCCTGGTGATCATGTGTTCGATTCCCCTTCAAGACGGCAGGTTGACACAAGTTAAGGTTCATACAAGTAAATGCCTTGGGAAATAAAGGCGACTGGATCTAGAGCACATCGAGAGACTGGTATAAAATTATGCTGAATGTGCCTCACTGCGTGAAGAAAGGCCTTGACTTGTTTGTTGATTATTTAATTGGACATGAGGGGAGTATACTGAACAGTACATATCTCTATGGCAGTGACTCGCGCTCAGTAGAATAAAACGGCAATAAATACATTCGAATAGAGGCCCTCGAGATGTGGATATACAGAAGAATATGTCGTATTTCATGGAAACAAAAATACTCAAACACAGAAGTTCTAGAAAAACTGGGAATGAAAACAGTTGTTGAAAGAAAAATAAAAAAAGAGGCAATTGAAATATTTCGGTCACGTTAAAAGTCATAACACTCTTATGAAAACCATAATGGAGGATAAAGTTGATGGCAAGCGAGCAAGAGGTGTACAACGATACAAGTGGGATGATAACACCAAGAGTTGAACGAAAAATACTATGACATAATGTAGTCATAGTGAGAGACCAATGCAGTGGAGACGGCACCTGATTGAATAAAATGCATTGTAGGCACTACACAAGCAGCACGGCTGGCGTTACTTGGCTGAATGACAACAACCACTTTAACTGATTCAGTGCCAAACAAAACCTAGGTTTGGATCAAACATGGCACACAATCACATGAACAAGTATTATCATGTACATTTCCGTTCCTTAAGCAATGCAATTGCTGAATACACCACGAAACGAAACAAACAACACGACGACCTTAGTATAGAGATATATCGTCCTTCTGTCCAAATGGGAGGTCACATTTGGCGTAATAGTATCCTTCGGTAGTGAATCAGTTAATGCAATAATACTGAATCCAACCTTCAGTAACTCCCGAGTGTGTCTATATTGTTTATAATATATTTCATTCAGCCATCCTCTTTCAACTCCATTATGTGTGTGTGTGTGTATGTGTGTGTGTGTGTGTGTGTGTGTATAAAGAGAGAGAGAGAGAGAGAGAGAGAGAGAGAGAGAGAGAGAGAGAGAGCAAGCAGGTACGGTGGCGTTACTGTTAGGACGTTGTGCTGACAATGGTACCAGGCAAGTTCGGGCGAGTGTTTCGTGTCAGCTCTACGGAGGGCAAGTCTGGTCCCCATTTCTCAGTGCACTCAGGCAAAGACATGTCATGGTCTGACCAGGACTACAAACATGTCATGGTTTTGACACTTCAAGCATCCATGGGGCTTTTTTTTTGTGGTGTGTTATTGTGTGTGTGTGTGTGTGTGTGTGTGTGTGTGTGTGTGTGTGTGTATGTGCTCGTGCTCCCGCGTGCGTGCGCTGATTGGGAAAAGAGGCAGAAGCAGACCGAAAGACATTGCTCTGAAGGACTAGGACGGTGGCAGGGAGGAATATCACCAGAAGAGTTGATCCAGAACACCAAGGACCGAGATCTGTGGAGCGACATAAACGCCTATGCGAGATGGCAGTTTACATGATGATGAAATATATGCTAGAGAGAGAGAGAGAGAGAGAGAGAGAGAGAGAGAGAGGGAGAGAGAGAGAGAGAGAGAGAGAGAGAGAGAGAGAGAGAGAGAGAGAGTAAAGTTTGTTGTTGTCGTATTCAGAAAAATATACCTACAAACAGACATCTCACAGCAAGGAAATGCCTTGTGCAATCATGATAATAATTATACGTTCATTACTGCTACCCTGTTCAAGAAAATAGCCTGTAAAAAAGTGTATCCTTGCAATCCACCTCCAGTGACTCAATGGAACTAACTATTTACAATCTTACATGCTTCATCACAAGGATACCGCGCTTCGACACCACTACTCGCTAATAAAACACAAGAAAGGTTAGGTTGCGTCAAGGATGCACGAACTCCATGGCACCGGCGAAAATCCAGCCGTTTCGCTTCCTGGAGGTTTTAAACACATGACCACAGGACAGACAGGCAAGCGTTTAGCCACTGCGTTTCAAAACAGGTGAAGCCAGACAAGGGCACTGTCCAGGAGTGCCAAAGAAGAATAGCCAGCCAACACGTGAACTGGTGTCGTCGACCGCTACATGTTGAGGGGGATACCTGGAGAGGGGGTGGGGGATCCAAGCATTTGTGGACTGGATGAAACGATGTGCAGTGAGGATAATTTGACGACTAACTAACTGACTGACTGACTGCCTGAATGACTGACTAATTGACTGACTGACTGACTGGCTAACTAACTAGCTAACTAACAAACTAGCTAACTAACTAGCTAACTAACGAACTGGCTAAGTAACTAGCTAATGCTGCATCATAAATGTCACCATGATGACGATGAAACTGTTACTGGTGTTAGTAACTATGGTTTTTCGTTTCTGGCTGGGAATCACTTTCATTAAACATGGGTATCTCCATAAATGTTTCAGTCTCCTCATATAGATCACACTAGAAGCAACTCAGCTCAGCGCACGAATCCTGTTGCTACTGGTGAGAATCCACTTGTGAGTAAACCAGTCTTACAGTGGTGAAGTGATATAAGCATACAATATGGATGCATAAGTACTTGTCTGTAAACCTATCTCTATGTAAAAGAGAATCAAACGATGGCGATGTAAATCAAAGAATAAAACGATGCCGGTATAAAATAGAGAATCAAACGATGCCGGTATAAAACAGAGAACCAAACGATGCCGATGTGTAACAGAGAATCAAAGGATGCCGGTATAAAACAGAGAATCAAACGGTGCCGCGGAAGGGGGCGTTGGGCTGCTTTATAAAGAACAGTAAAACTTACAAGAGTAAGCTCTCACCTTGTTATTGCAGTCCTGCCCTAATCCTGCCGTATATAGCATCGTTCTTAACACAGAAACCTTAAAATATCCCACATTTAACCAAAACATACAACAATCCACTTGAACACGGCAAGAGGCGTGGTAATTTCGTTCAATATTTACACAATATCTCCACACAGTAAACAAACTGAACGGCTGCTCGCCTGGTGCAGAATGCCACAGTTACCTCTGGAATGGTCGCTCTTTGATCAATAGCAGCTACGAAATCAATCTTTTGCCATGAAACGATGTGCAGTGACGTCCGTTTCGATCAAATTAGAAGACTTAATATGTTTACATCACTATACGCTTCTACCTAAGGTTACTGACATAGCCGTCCCTTGAATGACATATTCATACAGCCGGTATTTACGATTTCACTCGCAGAATATCCATTGAATGTATTTCTAGCATCATAATGTGAAACATTTCTCGCAACCAGTTCAGCGAGCCTCGGCAGAGCCCTGTGTGAAACAAGGAAGGCAGAGACGCTGGCTGGCTCACGCGCAATGGCACCCGTACATGTACTCACCCATTCACACCCAGGCACACACGCACACAGGCTAGCCTCACGTTGGGTCACGGAGACAGGCGATTGGTTGAGTAGCGTTCCCTGAAAATAGCAGACGATCAGACTGCCGACAAGTCTGTTAGTTCATCGCATTTTGAAGCCATTTTTCTCACATAACTTCAATTTAACATTTAAACCGTCATCTATTATCTAATGTTTTCATAATTGTTAATATTTAATAATAAAAAAAATCTGTTATTTTTATTTTAATGGGGGTGGGGGAGGGGGGATGTTTTATTCATAGCTACCAGTTGTGTTAAGTTGAAATAAAACGGTAAAATTTACCCCATTTCTCAGTAAAGATTGTTATATTTTTTGACAATTGATTTTCACCACAGTTTGTTGAATGATAGCTAGAAGTTAATAGATTCATGATTAAGACAAATTTAACCAAATAATAATAATCATACGATTAATAGTAATCCTACCATTTACAAAAACACGGGGATTTTGTAAAGCCAAATTGGCAAGCTCATGGAGAACGGACTTGGAATCGCCTGGTGAATCATTGATATCGGGCCAGGATGGATGTGGTATCGGTTGCCGTTACGGTTGTAGACCAAGCTTGAGGGAGTCACGAGATAACAGATTGGTGCTACTGGAGGTCGATTGAACGAGCAGAGTTGGCCATGGCAACGCTTCTATTGAACGCAAGGATGGCTTCAGGCAGAGTGTTACTTGGAAGGCAAAGTTTGACGAAGATGAAACAAATATTCCCACTACACACTTTACAGGGTGTCCGAGAAATGTAGTGCGTTCTTAAAGAATAGTTAACTATCGTTTTTTCAGTCTCTCTCTCTCTCTCTCTCTCTCTCTCTCTCTCTCTCTCTCTCTCTCTCTCTCTCTCTCTCTCTCTTCTCTCTCAATTCTCTCTCTCGTTGTTTCTCTCATTCTCTATCTTATTGTCTTTCATTTGCTTTCTCATTCTCTCTACGTCCTTCTCTCACATTTTCTCTCGCTTTCGCGCTCTCTCTCTCTCTCTCTCTCTCTCTCTCTCTCATTCTCTCTCACTTTCTCTCATTCCCTCTTCTCTCTCCCATTCTCTCTAGCCGCCTCTAACTTTCTCTCTCTCGTTCTCCCCCATTCTCTTTCTCTCTCTTTCGCTCTCTCATTCTCTCTCTCTGAAGAGCAGAATGTCTGACGGGCCTGCGTGTCCAATTCTTAACCCTTTGAAATAAAGTTTGTTCGTTCGTTTGTTCTTTTGTTCGTTCTCTCTCTCTCTCTCTCTCTCTCTCTCTCTCTCTCTCTCTCTCTCTCTCTCTCTCTCTCTTTGAGCATTGGGTTAGAGTCTGTTTGACAATGAAATACCCATAATCTGTGTAGGAAAATAACCTAGGCTTAATTCCAGCCATTTTACACGTGCCGTGCTGCGTCATGACTTGCTATATCTAATTATGCCTCTCAACAGATGTTAGGTTTCAGTACCTGTCTTCCACAGCACGCCAGTTGTTTTGGTAACTTCTGTTGGGGAAGGTGAGCTCTGTAGCACAGGCCTGTGGAGGTGGTACTTGGTTCCGGGTCTTTAGACACGTGACTACACCGTTACAGATATGATACAATCGGGAGGTCTGGACGTCAGTGGCTCGGACTTCAGAGTTAAAGCTCAGTCTTCCTGGTTATTTAGCTACCAACCCAACAAATAATGAACCCACCAAACAAGTAACAAAATTACGAACCAACCATTCACAAATCCAGTCAACAACAGGGTGACCCAAAAGAAAAAAAAACACAACGGAACCAACAAATCTTAGGAAGTTTTTGGCATAATTGGAACTACGCAGAGGATTGAGTCGAGATCGACAGTGGTTCCAGCAAGGCGGGGCCACCCCACACACGTCAAATGACTCTCTATCCTGGCTGAGAGAACGATTTCAGAGGAGACTGATCAGCATGAAGTGTGGCTTGGAGTGGGTACCGCATTACCTGACTTGAACCCCCTAGATTTGTATCTGTGGAGGCATCTCAAGGATAATGTGTACCAGAAAAACCCTCAAACAATTGGTGATGAAGGCAGCAATCACAGGAAAGATCAGGGGATTTCCCCACAGAGGAATGCGGTCGAGTAATTGACAATTTGCGCCACGTATGCAAGTATGCATCCAACGCTGCGGAGTCCATTGGAGCATAACTTTCATGCAAAGCTACCGAGGTAACTGAAACTTGTGGGAATGATTGTACACAGACTGAAGTTTACGTTCACAACATGTCAAGAAATTTGCTTAACCTTTGTAGGATTTAATAAAATTTGTATGGGTTCTGTTGTGTGTGTGTGTGTGTGTGTGTGTGTGTGTGTGTGTGTGTGTGTGTGTGTGTGTATGTGTGTGTGTGTGTGTGTGTGTGTGTGTGTGTGTGTGTGTGTGTGTGTGACCAATCAATAAACCGACCGACCAACTAAATAACCAACCAACCAACCAACCTACCAACTAAACATTAAACCAACAAAACACAAATCATCTAACCAACCAATCAATCAACTGACATTTAAAAGAACCAAACACCCACCTACAAGTCAAACACCTAACCATGCAAAAAAACAAAACAAATAACAAACCAACAACAAACAACACCAACCAATCAAGCAACTAAATACCCAGACAACCTGATCAGCGAAACAGCTAAACAATTTACCTAACAACCAGACAAACAACCAATCAAACAACATGTCAATAAATAAGCAAGCATTCAATAAACCAAGCAACAAACCAAACAACACAACAACCAACCAGCCCACCAAGAAAGAAACACACTGGAAAAACTAGGGTGGCAAATTCTTCAACATCCGCTTCAAACGTATCTTCGAGTGACCTTCACCTGCTCGTTCCAATAAAATCCAGCATGTGTGGTACACCTCTTGCCATTGTGCAGATGTTTTAACACAAGATACTGGCGCTGTGGCGAGGAGGTTACGGACCCCATCCGCAAGCCCGTATACCGCGTTGGAAACACAGCTGTGTGCGATTTCGAAGCAGACCACCTTGCGCTGACTTGAATGCAGTGGTAAGAGTGCCGACCATTCAGAAAGCAATGGAAAACTGCTGAAACTTGACGAAAACTCACACGCAGCCCCACCCCACCCCCCTTTCCCCCATCTCCTCGCTTCAAACACAAAAATGCTTGGATTGACTGCGACGTCCTGTAAAGGATGTGCAACTAACTTTTTAGCGCATAGAGTAAATGTGGCTTAAACAGCAGAGCACCGCCTGCTAGAAGGCAGAGTTGGACGCACTGCTACCGTGATGGAATCCATCAATCATGTGCCATGCTGATAAGCGCGGGCGGTCATGTTTTACCATCTCACTCGATCATCAGATCAGCTCCGTCTTTCTTTCTGTCACAACCATGCCACGTGGCCAAGCCATCCAAGTATTTACTTCTTGTTCTTCCCCTTGATCTCTCTCAGATATGTTGGAAGAACCTCAAAGTGATAGAGGAAAGCTGAAGTTCCTCTCTCCCAATGTCATCCTGCCCGTTGTAACTATATTAGTCTTTAAACCCTTGTTTGAGTCCATAGAGTCTCGGAGAACCAAGGAAGTCCCCAAGGCGAATAATAATAGTCTTGTGGATTTTCCCTGCCCCCTCCTCTCTCAGCTAATTAGTATATTAATAAATGGCAAGAATAAAGTAATCAATCAAAGAATTCTTCAACACTCACAGTGTAAATGAAATCTCTTCATATTTATTAAACACCAAACTGGGATATTGATTATTCTGTCAAAGAAAACAATAATCTCTTCCAAAGGCCATGATATAAATATATAACATTAATGTCCCAAACATTCCTTCAACAAAATAGCAACATAAATCTCAGTTCCCCAGCGGTTGAGTAATATATATATCTTTGTTGAGTTATACAAATATAATACCTGTATTAAACTCAAGTCCATTCACTATGTGGGTCTATGGAATCCAGTTGTAAAGAATGTTCATTGATACTAACATATTGAGTTATCATAGTGAGTGTTGATCTGGTCTAGGTAGGTTGTTAGTTGATTAGTTCTCCACTCAGGGGTACAAATAAAAGTCCCTTGTTATATCTAGGTTGATACCATTTTACCTCTCCTGAGTGGTTAGTTGAAACTCTTGCAGGTAGTTTCTTTCATTATAGTTTTCTTCATCACTCTAGCCAGGTGCTCCCCTCAAGAGTCAGGTCTGGATCTAGATGGATCTAACAAGTACCTTCAACATAGTTGCATGTCTTCTTCAAGCATAACGCAATCAGGTTTCATGGCTCCAGACTTAGGCTTTGATTTTTCCAGTTCTCTGGCTGCTTAATAGGCCGGTACTTCCTCTCTCTTTTCCTCTATTAAGTTGTTTAAACTTCAGATATTGTTACGTAGAGGATACCAGGCCCTCGGTTCCTGCTTAAGGATTTTAATTCTCACACACACTGAACTTTTTTCGGGTCTTTCGCCATTTTTTATTCCAGCCCGTCCTGGCATGGGCTCTGACGTCATGACCAATGGCATAGCTTCTTTTCGGCTATAATTATAAATATTAGTCGTTTCAAATCCAAAATCAGCGCTCCGT
>OY992876.1:167398767-167410312 GCA_963921405.1 Cepaea hortensis | reverse complement strand
TCCAAATCAGCGCTCCGTTTTCAAATTCGGATGATGAAAATTTCATCTTTCGTCTTAACTATCGGCGCTGATTCCTTCCTTCTTCAAAATTGAATTTGAGTATGATGGTGGTGGTTGTTGGCGCTGTTGCTAACTGGAGGATAGTGCGGGTAAATTTAAACAGCGATATGGCGGATTGCAAGAGGTATACTACAGTCTCTTCCCTTCGATCTTGCCAGTTGTCACCAAGTTGTCCAGTTCATTTCTTCTCATAACATGCCCAACAAATTGTTACTATCTACGTCTAATGTCTTTAATCAGTTTACGATCTTCATTTGTTTCGTGAAGGACTTGCTCATTGGTTTTTCTATCTGTCTATGGTATTCTTTGCATTTTCCTCAGAAACCACATTTCCACAGCCATCAGATGTTTTTCAGCTTGTCTGCACATTGTCCACGCTTCACATCCATACAAAATTACAGGTTCTATGTAGCACTTCAACACTCTTTTTCTCGTTTCAATTGATATCTTTTTATTGGTCAGTATGTTTTTCAACTATCAAAATGGCACCTTCCATATGGCAATTTTTGTTTGAATTTCTTCGAGGCATCTCCCATCAGATGGTATGACTGTTCCGAGATAACTACCGATTCATCTGTTTAAGAATATTCCATTTACTTGAATATTACATTGTGGCATTTCCTTCTTCCCAGTGACAACCATTATCTGTGTCTTCTTACAATTCAATTCTAATCCTAGGTGTTCACTGTGTGCAACAACCGCATCTACTAAATGTTGCAGATCCTGTTCATTGTCTGCAATCAATGATGGAATAAGTGCGTCACTACTAGTGGGAATTACGTTGAGTAACCAAAGGAAATGTAGAAAAAAAAGTAAACGGTTTTCATGACAAGATGCTCGACTTCATTGCACCGAGTCTTGTCCCATGTGGCTCGGTCTTTTCCCTAAAAACACGCCGAAAGAGTCGCACAGAGCACAAATTTCGAAGCGTTAACACAGGAGTTTCTGAAAAACAATAATGAATAGTGTTCCACTTCGTATCTAATATATTAACTTCTTAATACGCATTTGTAACTTTCCCCCGTATTTCAACTCATTTTTGCAATCTAAAGGGTCACTAATTAAAAAAAAAATTAACAGATTCTGTGCCAAACAAAGTAGGTTTGAACCAAACAAAAATGGATGACTGAAAAATTTGAAGTAAAGGTGCTGCTTGCTTGCTTGTGTTCGCTGGCTGTGAACTCCAACGCGAAGTCCTGTATGTCGGATGAAGACATCCTGTTGTCCAACAACAGTGTGATGTCATACCGGACCTGAGGTTTGCGTGAGTATCCGTTGTCCCATGTCTGGCTTATTGGTGTGCAGACTGGTGGTTCCTCGCCATACAGGCAGACACTCTCCGACTTCGGAGGAATCGGCGATCCTACTACGTTAGCCAGGTCCCCGAAGGAACCTGTTGCCCAGGACGCACGACGTGGACATTTCAGCAGGTCTTGGCCAGTATAGATCCCGGCCCTGGTGCCCTGGAAACACCTCTGCGTCCCAAGTAAAAGTGTGTCACAGTTATGACTTAAAAATGGTTAATATGGTAGCGAAGGGAGCTTATATTTATCGGCATGGGGTTACTACACATACCCGGTATCACAGAACGATCTCCACCAGGGACTGTGTTACATTCCTCTCCTTCACCTTTCCAAGCCCGAAAAACGCCGGGTGAGTGAGGTCTATAATGGGACTTCCCATCTGCGATATGCATGTGATATGCACAGTTCATCGCAGTTTCACAATGGCAAACTAGTGAACGTAAAGTTGCCAAGAAATCACGAACAACCAAAATATGCTGGGGTTGACTGCGACGTCCTGTACAGGATATGCTACTAACTTTTTAACGTACTGCCAGGCTGGGCTTAGGTATAGATTAGTAGTTAGTAGTGTCTCTTCCTCGCGTGTTTGGGCATTTCATTGTTAATAGGCTTCAATCCACACTCCAGAGAAGGTGTATTGCTGATTGGAATAATTTATTGTAGATGTGACTCGGGTAAGGTCAAAGTACAAGCAAGAAATGTTATTATTTCCACATTATTAACTTGTTTAATGTGCTTGCTAATATTGCCGTGTCAATACTATACGTGTTATTTCATCAATTAATCTGTCAATAGCTGTCTTCACAATAATGATTGGCTGCAATAAACCGCCGAACATTATTGTAGTATTCATACTGTAAGCATTATTTGATCAATTAATCAGCTATTTGTAGTGTCTACATTGATGTTTGGCTGTAGTAAATTGCAATCACTAGTGTTGTATCAGCACTATATCTATTATTTCATCAATTTGTCAGTCAATTTATCGTTTCCGCAATGATGTTTAGCAATAATAAATCGACAACAGTATTGTTGTATCAATATTATATGTGTTATTTATCAATTAATCAGTCAGATTGTAATATCGACAATGATGTTTCGCGGTAACAAATCGCCACTACTTTTGTAACATCCATAGCATACATGTTTTCAGAAACTAGTAGTCAAAAGCAATCTATACAATGATATATATATTTTTTTTTCGCATATCCTTTACAGGACATCGCTGTCAACATCAGCATCTTTCAGCTGATTGTTGATTTCTTGGCACGATTACAATCAGTAGTTTGCCACTGCTTTCTGAGAGACCGGCTCACATACCCTGTAAGTTACTGACGCGGAGAGAACTGCTACCAATTATCGCGCACGTCACGTTACTTACGAGAGTATACGGTATTTCGGAGAAAGTCGTGTAACCCCTACCAGGGAGACCGGCAATGATATATGCATGAAATAAATCGATAGTAATTTATGTCTGTTGTCTTGGCGGTATATACCCTGTCTGTGGGTTCTTTGTCTCTGTCTTCATATGCTAACTGTAATAATTATAGTCATGCCTACCTCGTGCTAGTCTGTTCTCTCTGTTATACTACACTCTGTCGGACTGTTCTTCGTCTCTCTCTCTCTCTCTCTCTCTCTCTCTCTCTCACTCTCTCTCTCTGTCTGTCTCTCTCTCTCACTCTCTCTCACTCTCTCTCTCTCTCTCTGTCTCTCTCTCTCTCACTCTCTCTCACTCTCTCTCTCTCACTCTCTCTCACTCTCTCTCACTCTCTCTATCTCACTCTCTCTCTCTCTCTCTCTCTCTCTCTCTCTCTCTCTCTCTCACACTCTCTGGTTTTTGATGTCATCGTTACCACTTGTGTGTCTGCCTACCTCTTTCATGCTGTCTTTGAAGTTTCCCTCCAGTAAGATTTCATAACAATACCATATCTTTTACTACGACAACAATATTTTACTTTCCTCTTTCACATTAAAAAAAAAAAAAATCAGTTCATTTTTAACTTCTTGTGTCTATAATGTCTCTATATTTGATTACTTCTGATTCTCTGAAAAGCCACTTACTCGTCTGCAGATAAACATTTTAGTGGCTCTATTTGATTCTAGCTTTCATTTTTCAGCAATTTCTGTCGCCTTTCAACTGTTTACCAAGTGCATAATATACATACGACAGTTGAAGTGAAGTTTACAATCGATTCCAATGTTTTTATACCGATTTACACTCACAGGCTCTAACCATGTTTCCTGACTTCATTGAAAATCCAAACATGTTTTCTTTCCTTCATTGTGAATTTTAGCTTTCTGGTTATTTTTATTACCAAAATAGTTTGGTGAATGGTTTCTTTACATTTCATGCGCTTTTTTGTTACATTTCTTGTTCAAAATTTTGGTTCAACTGGCATTTGTAACAAATGAAAAAGCAGCGGCTGCAGCAGGATATATCAATATGAATTGCAATCATTTTCGTTTCTCTCATGTCAACAAGAAGCTGTTGTTTAATTGAATTTGTATTCTGTGTTTTATTTAGCTTTTTATCTGTTTGTGTTGTCCTGTTCTTGACAAAGGTCATAGAACTGAAACGTCGATCGTGCCGTGTTGTCCTATAATACTTATTGTTTTATTTTAATACTTCAGTATTATATATTTATTGATTGTTTATGTTGTTTGATAAGCCACACTTTGTTTTCATCTGTGTAAGATGGAGGTCTCTGTAAGATACGTACACCGTGTCTGTGTCTAGTACGTCTCGTCTTTTCGCAGGAGCTAAATTGCTTGCAATTCATATTGGCATTTGTAACTAAAGGTAGGCAACCCTGTAAATTTTACAACACGTGAAAACCATTATGAATTCCCCTTAAATAAACCAAAATATGACCTATTCCAAACTTATTTTAGATCATCTTTATCGTCACCATTTCTCATTATCATAGTCATCACTGTTATCATAATCTCATTCGTCGTCTTCATTATAATCATAAGCAGCAGTATAAATATTAACAACATTTGTACTACGGCTCCGTGGCGAAGATGTTACGACACGGTTCGGGATCCCGCATTCATGCGTGCGAAACTCGACTGTGCGCGATTCGGCAGCAGACCGCGTTGTGTTGGTTTTCTACGAATTGGTATGGGTGCCAGTAGTTCAGAAAACAATGGCAAACTACTGAACGTAAACTTGCCAAGAGATCACAACAGCAAAAACCAAAAAGAATGCTGTTGTTGACTGCAACGTCCTGTAATGGATATGCAACTAACTTTTCACTATAAGAATCGGTATGACAAAGGTGGCCTTTTGCCAGATGGAAACCATACTGACCAATAAAAAGATGTCAATTGCAACGAGAAAAAGAGTGTTGAAGTGCTACATAAGAACTGCGTTTGTATTAATGTGAGACGCGGACAATCAGCAGACAAGCTGAAAAACATCTGACTGCTGTTGAAATATAGTTTCTGTGGAAAATGCAAATAAAAAGACCATGGACAGAAACATCTAAGGGCTGTGGAATTATGGTTTCTGAGGAAAATGCAAAGAATACCATAGACAGAAACATCTGGGGGATGTGTTGAAATGTGGTTTCTGAGGAAAATGCAAAGAGTACTATGGACAGACAGAATAGCCAATGACCACGTCCTAAAAGAAACACATGAAAACCGTAAACTGTTTAGAGAAATTAGACTTAGACAGTCACAATGTTATTAGTGTTCTAATCTTTACAAAGGATCTTCAGCCAACGAGATTGTTGTATCGATTCACTGTTAAAGAATTGTTTCATTTATTTGGATAGTACACTGTGGTATTTCATTCTTTGTGTAGACGACCGCAGTCTATTTTTGTCTTACAATTTAATTCTAACCCTAGTTGCTCACTATGTACAATAACCGCATCCACTAAATGCTGCACATCCTGTCCAATGCCTGCAATCGCTACTGTCCCTTGACGGGTTATCTTGTGACTGTTCTTCCTTCCCTTAACTGATTAAGTGCCATGGGATGATTGATCGTCTTCAGTGACTTCTTGTATCTGCCTTGGACATATATTGACAAAATATTGTTGTGGTATAAAACAAAAACAATAATGTCTGCTACTATATTAACAACTTTTAAGTCATGACTGTGACACGCCGCTACTGCCTATTTTCCGCCATCCAGCTTTGTTTGGTCCAAATCTACTGTTTTGGTTGGCACTGAATCTGTTAAAGGCCCCTATAGCACCCGGGCGCAGCATTATTACCCTTACATTTATAATCTACTCATTTCTACGGAGGGACTGTGGATAAGCAGAAGACATGGATGCAGAGACGTTGATGTTCCATGATGATGATCATTATGCTCCATGCCGATAAGCGTGGGCGGTCATGTATCGTCATGTCACATGATCCCCAGAGTCATGGATCAGCTCTGTCCATTTACGCCGTTTCTCTGATTCTCGAGTAAATGACAAAACATGATTGTTTTGACATATGTAAAGAAGGTAGTTTGCCATTGATGTCCTTCTTAGACGTGACCATACTGGTCGATGACCGTAGCCATTGTCTACAAAAAAGAGATAATCTGCCTACCATCGTGAAATTGGAGACCATTAAATACAACTGCCTGTTGGCTGCTTTTCAACTTCATCCACCACCTGCACCCGTGGCTTCACGTAACCCTGATAGGAGTGGGGTGGTGGAGGGGTGTCCCGTAGGCTAGTGAAGGGAAGGTGGCACCTTACTTCTCCTTTGATAGGGGATATCTGTATCCCTCCACCCATGATCAGGTTCACACTGACCAAGATTCCGTGATACCCCCGATTGAAGCATCCTTGGTAAAACTGTATATGGCTAACAAAGGGAGATGAAATCATCATTATCAAATCAGACCAGTGCACTAGAAGTAGTAGCACGTTTATAGACTACACTTGAGTTCAAAGAGAGTGAACGGGGGAAAAAATGCATGAAGTCGTACAAAATGGAAAACCTAGAATCGATGCGGCTCTACAATAGCTGTCGTGCGAAGACACAATTCTTGCAGCCGCATTCTAAGAGATAATACTATGACTCACGAGCCACGCCAGCTTAATCTCTCCAATCTGCATGGACTTTTAGCAGCATCGACCTACATGGACAGAATTAGAAGCAAGATTGATGAGTCGGATTGTGTATCTACTCTACTCATTCAATATGCACTTCCCAGCAGAAGCGTCCCTGGTAAACATGATTATAGTTTTGACCTTCACGTCTGTTTTGGTTTTCGTTAGGGGATTCTCTGCGATTTATCATCAAATGTGTCCGTCGTTTCTTCCATATAATAGGGGATAATGAATCCATTAGCAGGACGTGAGATTTATTAGCTGTTTTTGCCGCTACATGTTTTTATACCAAGCATCAATTGATGCTTAATGGGGTTAATATCAGGGTGGATACTGTTGTTAATATCACGGTGGATAATGCGGTCGTATTAATTTTAGAATACTTCCTGATGCCCATTTTTAAGCTAGGTCGATCTTGTAACTCAGACCAATTAAAGAATCACCGTAATCGAAAGGGATTTGATCGCATGAGACATTTGAACACATCGCCCTTATCAGAGAAAGCTAGATACTATTACTGACTCTCATTAAACAAGAACTCGAAAAAGAGTAGGTTGGTCGGGGAGGTGGCGTGTGCTATTAGATACCAATGGTTCTTGGAAAGATTTCCTGTCCTATACTGCGATTGAACCCAGCACTTCCTTGTCAGATAATAGTCGTTACTGTCAAGAGCCAAGGTTAGCGCTTGACGCCTTTTGGGTGTGAAATACACTTTGAGCGAATTTTTGTTTGTTTGTTTTGTTCGTATATCCTTTTACAGGACATCGATGTCAACATCAGCATCTTTCAGCTGACTGTTGATTTCTCGGCAAGATTACGCTCAGTAGTTTGCCAGTGCTTTCTGAGCGACCGACTCACATACCACGTAAGTTACCGACGCGGAGAGAACCGTTACCGATTCTCACGCACGTCACGTTACTCACGAGAGTATACGGGATTACGGAGAAAGTCGTGTAACGCCTAGACCAGGGAGACCGGCTTGAGCGAATTGCGCACTTTAAATAAACTCTAGAGTGAGGGGACTTGAAAAACAGTCACTTGAGCTGAGACCATGACAGAGAAGGCATATATATATATATATATATATATATATATATATATATATATATATATATATATATCCGCCTTTGTGTTATACGAGGGTGAGTTAATAAGTAAGTCACATAGTTATGTGGAATGGCAGGTAAATGTAGTTGGTGTTTTCTACATGATGTGACAGCAACATCGAACTTTATATTCCCGTTCGTCAGGTGGCGATAGGTGTCTCATGCGCATGCGCAACTCATAAACAAAATGACGACTGTACTTACGGAGTGTACAATCAAAGAGCAACGTGCTGTTGTGCGTTTTTTGTGAGCAAAAGGACTGCCTGCAAAGACATTCATATGGAAATGTTTCCTGTTTATGCTGACTACCAGCCCGAATCAAGGCGTGCTTCAATGCAATGGAAACATCCTTCTTCGCATAGTGTCCACAAATTCAAGGTTACGTCATCAGCAGGGAAGGTTATGCTGACAGTGTTCTGGGATTGCCAAGGAGCGCTTTTAACTAATTTCAAGAAGAAAGGTGACAATGTGAATTCTGAATCGTACTGTGAAGTTCTATCGATACTTCATGATGCAATTCGAATACAACGTCCAGGACTGCTGACTAGAGGCGTGTTACTTCTATATGACAATGCCAGACCACATACAGCTCGATTAATTCAAGAGAAAATTAACCATCTAAGGTGGGAAGTTCTGGAACATCCGCCTTACAGCCCCGACTTAACCCTTAGCGATTTCCACCTATTTGATCCACTGAAAACCCACCTTGGCGGGAGACACTTCGCGAATGATGCCGAAGTTGAATGTGAAGTGAAAACGTGGTTTAGAAAACAGAGCATGCAGTTCAATGCAGCCGGTTTGGGAGGACTGATAAAACGATGAGATAAGTGCATCAGTGTTGGTGGAAATTATGTTGAGGAATAAAGGGACATTGTATGTATAAAAATAAACGGGTTTCAATTTGTTATCATATTTATTTATTTTTCTACAGCCATTTGTGACTTACTTATTGATTTCTGCTCGTCGCATAAGATTAGTATCATTTTAGTAGTAGTAGTATTAGTTTTTGTGGTAGTGCCGGTCTCCCTGACGTAGAGGTTAAGGACGTTGTTCGTAACCTAGAATACTCTCGAACTAAACACAGCTGCGCGAGATTCAGTAGCGGATAGCGTCGCTTTGGTTACTTACAGGAGTATGTGAGCCGGTCGTTCAGAAAGCAATGGCAAACTACTGAACGTAAAACTTGCCAAGACATCAACAGAAGCTGAAAACTGCTGGTGTTGATTGCAATTTCCTGTAAAGGATATGCGAAAAAAAAGTAGTAGTAGTAGTAGTAGTAGTAGTAGTAGTAGTAGTAGTAGTAGTAGTAGTAGTAGTAGCGGGGTAGGGGTATACCCTATCAAAGGAGAAGTAAGGTGCCTCCTTCCCTCCGCTAGCCTACGGGACACCCTTGGGCAAGGTGGAGTACCCGTTTAGCCCCCCCAACAGGGTAACGTGAAGCCATGTGAGCAGGTGGTGGATTGGACTTGGGAGCAGCCGACAGATAGTTGTTGGTTATGGTTTCAAGTCAGTGACGGTGGGCAGAGGATCTCTCAGTAGAGACAATGGCTACGGTCATCCGATCAGTATGGTCACTGCCAGGAAGGAAGAATGGTAGACTTCCCTCCTTATTGATTCCCGGGCAGAGGAGGCTCGTCAGCCTTGGTTGGTATCTCTTCTAAGAGAGGGAACTCTAAATCTCAAACCTCCGCTGCCTTGCGGGTATACCCATATGGGAAAGGCTTCGGGATTAAACCCTGAGGACAAATCCGGAGATGGAGTCCCTAAGGCAGTTCCATGTTGTAAACAACATAGTTCTGGCAACTCCTGCGACGGCACCGATGCCAAGTTGCATTGGCTACTGCCTTTCCCTTGGTCAACATCGGCGACGTGGAGAGGGGGAACCTGCTACTGGGCAACAGCTGGTTCTCCGATTTCCATTGCCCAGGCTTGTGCCCTGAAGAGGTCACTTCAGCACCGTGTAAAGCGGTGACACAACACGGGAAGTAGCATTTGCCGGTTATAAGTCTTAATGCTCGATTGGCGTAGAGCAAGGCGCCAGGGGCTACTTCCGACGGTGGGAGAGATCATCGTATCTCACTAGACAGCTACCGCCCGCCTAAGCTGGGCAGCCCCCAGTCAATAAGGTGTTGTCTCGCCACGGTTCATCTGCTCCTGAGGGTGTGTGGAGCTTAGGGGGAAATCCTGACACATGGACCGCAATCTATACACCTAACAGCAAGAAAAAAACAAAACAACCGGCCCTAAGGCTGGGAACATGGAACGTAAGAACCATGACCCCTGGCATCTCAGACGATCTAAATGAGATTGTGGATGCCTGCAAAACTGCAGTGATAAACAACGAACTGCTAAGACTGGGGATAGACATTGTCGCCCTGCAAGAGACCAGACTCCAAGAATCTGGAAGCATCAAGGAGAGGGACTTCACTTTCTACTGGCATGGCAAGCCGTGCGGAGAGACCAGGGAGCATGGAGTTGGCTTCGCTATCAGAAACAAGCTGCTCAATTCCATCATACCACCAAGTGATGGCACTGAAAGAATATTGAAGCTCCAACTCCAGACAGAGGCAGGCCCAGTTAGTATTATAAGCGTTTACGCCCCAACACTAACTGCAGCATCAGAATCTAAAGACAAGTTCTATGACGACCTTAGCAAAGAAGTCAGTGAAACACCAGAGAAACAACATCTTTTTATCCTGGGGGATTTCAATGCCAGGGTTGGCTCCGACCACGAATCTTGGCCTTCATGTCTAGGACAGTTTGGCGTTGGGAAGATCAATGACAATGGACAACGTCTCTTAGAATTCTGCAGCCACCATAATCTGTGCGTGACCAACACCTTCTTTGACACGAAACCTCAACACAAGGTGTCATGGAGGCACCCCAGATCAAAGAACTGGCACCAACTCGACCTGGTGCTCACTAAACGCAGCAACCTCCGCAATGTACGGATGACTCGCAGCTATCATGGTGCTGACTGTGACACCGACCATTCACTCGTCTCCAGCAAGGTGAAGATAAAGCCCAAGAGAATCTACAGAAGCCGAACAGAAGGAAGACCACGCATTGACACCAGTGGCACCCAAAATAAAGAGAAGGTCAACAAATTCATGCAGGCTCTAGCGGATACTCTGCCCGGCCCCACAGACGGAGATTCCACCGAGAGATGGAGTCATTTTCGCGACACCATCTACAATACAGCACTATCAACATTTGGCAAGAAGCAAACTAAGTCAACCGACTGGTTTGAAGCACACTCTGAAGAGATGCTCCCAGTCCTGGAGATAAAGAGACATGCATTCTCGATGTATAAAACATCACCTTCAGAGAAAACACTGCAGGCATTGCGAACGGCCAGAAATAGAGTACAACAGATGGCAAGAAGATGTGCGAACAGGTACTGGCTACAGCTCTCTGCTCAAATTCAAACTTGTGCAGACACTGGAAATATAAGAGGAATGTATGAGGGCATCAAGCAAGCTGTCGGTCCATCAAAAAATAAGATGGCCCCTTTACGATCAACTGAGGGGGTAATCATAAAAGAGCGAGCGAAACAAATGGATCGCTGGGTAGAACACTACTCAGAGCTATACTCAGTGGATAACACTGTCAGCGAAGAAGCTCTGGAAGCCATCGATCAACAGTCCGCCATGCATGCCTTGGATAACGAACCTTGCCTCACAGAAATCAGCGAAGCACTAGACTCTCTCAAATCCGGCAAGGCACCTGGAAAAGATAGTATTCCACCTGAAATTTTAAAATGTAGCAAAGAAACAATCATCCCAGAACTGTATGCAATATTACAGCTCTGCTGGAGAGAAAAATCAATACCACAAGATATGAAAGACGCAAACATCGTTACCCTTTATAAAAACAAAGGCGACAGAAGCGACTGCAACAACTATCGCGGCATATCCCTTCTCAGCATTACAGGCAAGATTTTTGCCAGAGTAATCCTTAAAAGATTACACATTCTTGCTGAAAGAATCTACCCCGAATCGCAGTGCGGA
>OY992876.1:167321267-167393767 GCA_963921405.1 Cepaea hortensis | reverse complement strand
ATCAATTTAGCTGAAGAGTCGTTTTTGGGACAGAATGTACGAGCAGAAGAAGTGGAACGGATGTTAGTAGGGATTTTTGTTGATGGGATTAAGTCAGATGGATTGAAATTTAAATTATTAAGAGAGAATCCTGCAAGATTGTCACAAGCGGTAGATATCGCTATACAAGAGGAAAGCTTGAGGAGGAGGTTTAGGTTAAGGGTAGGACGAGAGTTAGGTAGTAGTTCGGAAGATAGAGTTGAAGAACCTATGGAAATAGGACAGTATAGACATGGATGGAGAGGAAGACGAGGAGAAATACAGATGGTGCAAAGAAACGAGAATGTATATAATCAAGATAGAAGAGGACAAGTGAGAAATACTGTAAGAGACATGGAAGGTAACACAAATAACTCGAATGTGGTTTGTTGGGGATGTCTCCAACGGGGGCACATTTTTCGCTTTTGTGGTAACAGAAGTGGCCCATCGAATACGCAAAATAGTAGAGGTGTTCAGACGAGTATACAGAATAGAGTTGCAAATGGCAGACCAGCAAATTGGAATTCTGGAGGAATACAGAGAAATTTTAGAAGGTCAGGAAATCAGGGAAATTGGCATCCCGCTTACTGAATAGGATCGGCAGTAGGAGGGAAGATAGTAAGATCCAAAAAGGGCATCAATATATTAAAAACCCAAAGGATGACTATAATAGAACATTTAGAAATAAAAAACAAGCCGAGGTAAAACAATTGTCATTAAATATGGTAGATCCTAGCTCATGTATAGTACAGATAGGAAAATATAAAGTTAGAACGTTAGTTGATTCGGGAGCACAAGTTAGCGTGATTAAGGAAGCATTTTTATATCGAATGTTAAAAAATTGTAAAATATTTAGAATTCAGGAGAATCTTCATTCGGTAACGGGACAAAAATTAGAAGTGTTAGGACAAACGATGATAAATTTGAAATTAGGAGGGATAAATGTTAGGCATATGTTCCATGTAGTTAAAGATTTAAATAGAAATATGATATTGGGACGAGATTTTTTATTGAAAAATGGGGTGAGACTTTTATTTGATTTGCATAAATTAAAATTTCAAGATGTTTACGTAGATCTAGAAGAAGATATGCATGTGTCGACACTAGTTAGAGTCAAAACGACCATGAATTTAAAACCACAGTCAGTTAATTTGATACAAGCAAGACTGAAGAGAAACCCGTATTATGTAGCAGGAAACATAGTCAGAATCACCGAATTGCAAAATGAAATAATTGATGAGCCAGGTTTAGAAGTTCCGGATGGAATAATAGAATTAGATAAAAGTTTAACATTTCCAGTAATGGTTATTAATAACACAGGTAGAGAAATTAAATTATACAGAGGATGTGTAATAGCCAAGCTAGAACATAACGTGAGTGACATAATGGCAACGGATAGAGTAAATATGGCAGGCATAAGTTATTCAGAAACCTCTAATGAAAGAAGTAATAATAGACACGGATACAGAAGAAAAGGGAACGTAAGAATGGATGAATTGATCCATCCATCTAGAAGAAATACAGCACAAATACATTCAATAGACAAAGTAACAAGAGAAAAAGAATTGTTAGCACAATTAAAAACTTCGCCAGAAAATAAAGAAGTGTTAGAACAACTTATAAAGCAAAATCAAGATGTGTTTGCGATAAATGATTTAGAATTGGGTAAGACACAAACAGTTACGATGGAAATAGACACGGGAGATCATCCACCAATTAGTTTAAAACCATACAGAACTCCATTAAGAAATAGAGAAGTCGTAGAAAAGGCAATAGAAGATATGTTGAAAGCAGGCATAATAACAAGATCAAAATCGGAATGGTCATCTCCGGTGGTAATTGTGGCCAAGTCTGATGGTTCGAACAGGTTTTGCTGTGACTACAGGGCGTTAAATAAAATTACTAAGAATGTAGCGTACCCACTGCCAGTAATTGATGATATTTTGGGGTTACTTAATGGCTCTACATATTTCACAACGCTGGATGCAAGGGCAGGATTTTGGTGTATTCCGATGTCGAAGGATGCGCAAAGGAAAAGTGCCTTTTGTACTCATATGGGTTCTTACAAATTCTTACGTATGCCATTCGGTCTCAAAAATGCACCATCTCACTATATGTTCTTAATAAATGAGGTACTAGACGGTATGCAAAGTTTTGCCCTGGCATATATTGATGACGTATTGGTTTTTACGAAGGGAGATGTAGAGAATCATTTGAAACATGTTAGACTAGTATTTGACAGATTAAGAAGGCATGACGTTAAATTAAAGCTTAGTAAGTGCCAGTTTTTAAAGACAGAAACAAAATATTTAGGCTATATAATAAATAGGGAAGGTATTAAACCAGACCAGGAAAAGATAAAGGTTATTAAAGAGTTACCTCCTCCCACTAACGTTAAGGAAGTGCGTGCTTTTATAGGAACGTGTGCGTATTATAGGCGGTTTGTACCAGCTTTTTCAAGGATAGCAATACCTATTACGAATTTAACGGGAAAATACGCTAGATTTAAGTGGGATGATGAGTGTCAAAAAGCGTTTGAACTTTTAAAAGATAGCTTAACAGTGGTACCATTATTGACACATCCAGACTTGAATAAACAGCTAATATTATACACAGATGCTTCAGACAACGCAATAGGAGCATGTTTGGTTCAACCATATGAAGGAGAAGAATCTGGAATACCAGGGGTTAAAAATGAAAGACCAATCTATTTCTTGTCTCATAAACTCAGCAAGACTCAAAAGAAATGGCCGATTATTGAGAAAGAAGCATATGCTATACACTACGCTCTTCAAAAATTAAATTACTATTTACATAACGCCAATTTCATTATTAGAACTGACCACATGCCATTAAAGTCAATATTAGAAGCACCAATACAAAATAGCCGGTCTCTCTGGCTGTGGGGTTACAACACTTTCTCTCTGTAATCCCGTTTATCACGCAGAGTCTCGCAGCGGAGCGAGAACTGAGGTGGTTCGACCCCCGCTCGTGACTTGCGGATACTGAGCCGGCCGCTCAGAAAGCAATGGCAAACTACTGAGCGTAATCTTGCCAAGAGATCAACAGACAGCTGAAAGATGCTGCTGTTGACAGCTAAGTCCTGTAAAAGGATACGCAAAACATTTTAATTTTTAATACAAAATAGGAAAATACAAACGTGGGCATTGAATTTACAAGGGTATAATGCTAGGGTTGAGTATGTGTCAGGGAAACATAATACGTGCGCCGATCTTTTGTCTAGAATCCCGTACCCACAGTCATCAGGAAACACGGAAGATGAAGTTGAACCAGAGGTAGACGATCGAAACTGGCAAGTAAATATATTAGATTCTGCCATAATAAATAGGGAAGAATTTGAGAGTTTACCATCGGAGCAAGAGTCGGAATCTAGAACAGAAGACCCACATTTAGAACAGTTTGATATGAAAACAGAACAAGAATTAGATCCAAAAGTAGTACAGATAAAAAAGAAATTGAAAGAAACAGGGGAAAATAGTTTTAAAAGAAAGTTTGTAGAGTTACAAGAAGACAATCAATTATATTATATCAGTGAAAAAGGTGAAGGAGTAAGAAAATATATTCCGAAACATTTAGAACAAGAAGTATTAAAGGCGTACCACGATAATAATGGTCATTTTGGACGAGATAAGTTAGTGAAGGCTATTAGCAGTAAATATTATTGGCCGAATTTATTCAAAAGCGTATATGAATATGTTGAAGCATGTGAAAAGTGTAGGTTAAGAAACATGAAGATAATTAAATGTCCTTTACAAGATACCGATATTCCTCAATTTCCAATGCAGAAAGTAAGTTTGGATATTTCAGGTCCTCATCCAAAAACATTATCGGGAAATGTATACCTACTACATATAGTTGATTCATATAGTCTTTGGCCAGAAGTGTATCCAATTCCAGACAAGAGTGCTGATTCAGTTATAAATATGCTTTTACAAGAATTTATACCAAGGTTTGGGTGTCCACAAATAATACTTACAGACAATGGGAAAGAGTTTGTAAATAAAAAGTTTGAGAAATTGGTAAAAGATTGGAATATAAAACACATTAGGACTTCATATTACAGACCAACTTCTAATGCTAAAAATGAGAGACAACACAGAACACTATACAATATTCTAGCGAAAAATGTAGAAGAACACGATATGGATTGGGATCTTTATTTGGGGATAGCATTAGCGGCGATACGTACACACGAAAATGAAGGAACAGGTTTCTCACCATTTTACTTAGTACATGGAAGAGAACCAATATTGCCAATTGATAATTTATTAAAGCCTAGGAGAAAATATCTGGGGGAAGATTTTCAAGAAACAAGGTTGCAAGAAATGCATAAAGCACATATACGTTTAAGAAATAATATAATTAAAGCTAGAGAAAGACAGAAGAAATACGCAAATAAAAATGCACACTTACAAGAGTTTAACGTAGGGGATAGGGTATATTATAAAAAACATAGAAAAAACTCTAAGTTTGATGCTCATTGGGTCCCGGGATACTATATTTTAGAAAAAAAAGGTCCAGTGTCGTATACTATTAAGAATCAAATTTCAGGGCATGTTGCACGTTCACACGTAGAACACTTAAGGCGGGATAATGAGGAAAGGGATGCAGAGAATAATAATAATAATTATGGTTCTGAAGAAATATTGTCAGGTGGACAGATGGTCAGACAATCGGTATATCCAATACCTATAGAGAATGGAAAACAAGTAACAACAGCATCTACTACAGCTGAACAAGAAGAAACGGTACCAAAAACAGTCATGACAGAGGAAAATAACGTGTATGACGATTATATTAGTGAAGAGTCAGTCAGGGAAAATATTGAACCTCCATTTATGAATACAAGACAGGCAGTAAAAAGAAAGTTGGATAGACAGAAAGAAAAAGAAATTAAGAGGCAAAGGAAACTTAGAGCGAATTCTTCGAGTGAGGAAGAGATGCCACTATTTGAAAATTTGTTGAGACGGCAAGACAGGAAAATTAGATTGGATTTAGAAAGGAAGAGATTAGCGGTTGCTAGTAATGGATATACAGATGGGGAACAAGAGATGGATGAAAAGTCAGAAACTGATGAAGAAGCTGATATGAAAGAAGATAGCTCTCCTCGAGAGGATAGCGACATTGATGTAGATATTGCAATTATAGAAAAAAATTTGAGGTTATTAAAGAAATGGAGAAGTGATAGATGAATAGAGGGATACAAGGTTCTGCAGATGGCAGATAGAAGAAGAAGTTGGACACGATATTTTTGTGTTTACAAAGGTACTTGATGGAGTTTTTCTAAAGCGGAAAATTATTATTGGGTACTCAGAAAATGGTCTTGAAATTTATAATGTATGTGTACATTGATTAATGTGTGGGGATAATGATGAGGGGATTGAAATGGTTTGCTCAATTGTTGGGACTTCAATTGTGTTTTATGAAATGTGAAAAATAAGTTAACTTAGATAGTTATTTTTACGATGTTTTGGATTGATTGAGTTACCTTAAGGGTGTTTAAAATGATTATTACTTTGAAGTTCAGTTAGAAGATGAATTAAAGTAGTGGTTAGTGAAGTGACTCTATATGTAGTAATGGAGGGGTATGTTGTTATTACATGTGGGGTATGCAATGTATATACAAGGTTTAAAATAGGAGCTGGGTTGAACAGCGTTTAATGGGAGAATATGGGGGGAAATGCCAGGTTGAGTTTTGGCATTTAAATAACTGCATACTGGAAGAAGAAGACTGTACTTAACAGTATAATAATAGTTAGGAAGTTTTTTGTTGTGGAAGGAATGGTAAACGGGAAATTGATGATCTGAATAATACAAAGGCTAGCAGTTTTGGATTAACATATTTTTTTTGATAATAACAATTATTATTGACGGAAACTGAAGATAAATTTTGAAACTTTATTTTTTGATAAAGTTTTGAGAATGTATGGGAAGAGAAAGGTGATTACTTCTTACTTTCTTACTTTTTCCTTACTTTTATTAATTTCAGGTGCGCACCTACCCAAATCTAAACTAGCTATTTTTTTTTCTGTCTATCCTAGAATACTGAGAGTGTGAGAATGTGAATAAGGGGGAAATAAAGGATAAGGGGAATATCTTCAGTTTTGTCAATCATAATTTAGATGGACATATTAAAGTTAAAAGCGGTTCGCTTATGGAGACTTTTGTATTGTGGGGAATTTTATGGAGAGTTTTGTAGAAAGTTTTCTAGAGAACTTTATAACGAGTTTTGTAGAGAGTTTCGATATTATTGTCTCTAGCTAGCAATTGGCTATGAGGAGATAGGAGAATTGAGTTAGGAAATATATGGAATTGTTGTTATTGTAGAATGGAGATGTAAAGTTAACTAATTAAAAGTTGGGGTTGAGATTTTTTCAAGGAAAAATTCTCTTTGAAGAAGGGGAGGCATTGTAACAGTGAGGGAATTAGGTTAAGAGTAAAGAGTTAAGGAATGCTGCGCATTCCTTGACTAGGGGGAAAACCATAGTGAACGTGGGTGCACGAATGAAGAAGTGTATCTAGGTAAGCACACACGTCACTTGGGTTCTAGCGAGAAGAGATGTCAACATCAAGAAGGGAGTCTCCATCATGTGTGCAGAGATAGAACGAGTCGACTAATAAAGTTATCTTTCTAACAACGCGAAGACTTGTGTGCTGTACGATCACGTGCCTAACCTGTAATGTCACACTATTATATAGTAGTAGTAGTAGTAGTAGTAGTAGTAGTAGTAGTAGTAGTAGTAGTAGTAGTAGTAGTAGTAGTAGTAGTAGTAGTAGTAGTAGTAGTAGTAGTAGTAGTAGTAGTAGTAGTGGTAGTAGTGGTAGTGGTAGTAGTAGTAGTGGTAGTGGTAGTAGTGGTAGTAGTGGTAGTAGTGGTAGTAGTGGTAGTAGTGGTAGTAGTGGTAGTGGTAGTAGTAGTGGTAGTAGTAGTAGTGGTAGTAGTGGTAGTAGTGGTAGTAGTGGTAGTAGTGGTAGTAGTGGTAGTAGTGGTAGTAGTGGTAGTAGTGGTAGTAGTGGTAGTAGTGGTAGTAGTGGTAGTAGTGGTAGTAGTGGTAGTAGTGGTAGTAGTGGTAGTAGTGGTAGTAGTGGTAGTAGTGGTAGTAGTGGTAGTAGTGGTAGTAGTGGTAGTAGTGGTAGTAGTGGTAGTAGTGGTAGTAGTGGTAGTAGTGGTAGTAGTGGTAGTAGTGGTAGTAGTGGTAGTAGTGGTAGTAGTGGTGGTAGTGGTAGTAGTGGTAGTAGTGGTGGTAGTGGTGGTAGTGGTAGTAGTGGTAGTAGTGGTGGTAGTGGTGGTAGTGGTAGTAGTGGTAGTAGTGGTGGTAGTGGTGGTAGTGGTAGTAGTGGTAGTAGTGGTGGTAGTGGTGGTAGTGGTGGTAGTGGTGGTAGTGGTGGTAGTAGTGGTAGTAGTGGTAGTAGTGGTAGTAGTGGTAGTAGTGGTAGTAGTGGTAGTAGTGGTAGTAGTGGTAGTAGTGGTAGTAGTGGTAGTAGTGGTAGTAGTGGTAGTAGTGGTAGTAGTGGTAGTAGTGGTAGTAGTGGTAGTAGTGGTAGTAGTGGTAGTAGTGGTAGTAGTGGTAGTAGTGGTAGTAGTGGTAGTAGTGGTAGTAGTGGTAGTAGTGGTAGTAGTGGTAGTAGTGGTAGTAGTGGTAGTAGTGGTAGTAGTAGTGGTAGTAGTGGTAGTAGTGGTAGTAGTGGTAGTAGTGGTAGTAGTAGTGGTAGTAGTGGTAGTAGTGGTAGTAGTAGTGGTAGTAGTGGTAGTAGTAGTGGTAGTAGTGGTAGTAGTGGTAGTAGTGGTAGTAGTGGTAGTAGTGGTAGTAGTGGTAGTAGTGGTAGTAGTGGTAGTAGTGGTAGTAGTGGTAGTAGTGGTAGTAGTAGTAGTAGTAGTAGTAGTAGTAGTAGTAGTAGTAGTAGTAGTAGTAGTAGTAGTAGTAGTAGTAGTAGTAGTAGTAGTAGTAGTAGTAGTAGTAGTAGTAGTAGTAGTAGTAGTAGTAGTAGTAGTAGTAGTAGTAGTAGTAGTAGTAGTAGTAGTAGTAGTAGTAGTAGTAGTAGTAGTAGTAGTAGTAGTAGTAGTAGTAGTAGTAGTAGTAGTAGTAGTAGTAGTAGTAGTAGTAGTAGTAGTAGTAGTAGTAGTAGTAGTAGTAGTAGTAGTAGTAGTAGTAGTAGTAGTAGTAGTAGTAGTAGTAGTAGTAGTAGTAGTAGTAGTAGTAGTAGTAGTAGTAGTAGTAGTAGTAGTAGTAGTAGTAGTAGTAGTAGTAGTAGTAGTAGTAGTAGTAGTAGTAGTAGTAGTAGTAGTAGTAGTAGTAGTAGTAGTAGTAGTAGTAGTAGTAGTAGTAGTAGTAGTAGTAGTAGTAGTAGTAGTAGTAGTAGTAGTAGTAGTAGTAGTAGTAGTAGTAGTAGTAGTAGTAGTAGTAGTAGTAGTAGTAGTAGTAGTAGTAGTAGTAGTAGTAGTAGTAGTAGTAGTAGTAGTAGTAGTAGTAGTAGTAGTAGTAGTAGTAGTAGTAGTAGTAGTAGTAGTAGTAGTAGTAGTAGTAGTAGTAGTAGTAGTAGTAGTAGTAGTAGTAGTAGTAGTAGTAGTAGTAGTAGTAGTAGTAGTAGTAGTAGTAGTAGTAGTAGTAGTAGTAGTAGTAGTAGTAGTAGTAGTAGTAGTAGTAGTAGTAGTAGTAGTAGTAGTAGTAGTAGTAGTAGTAGTAGTAGTAGTAGTAGTAGTAGTAGTAGTAGTAGTAGTAGTAGTAGTAGTAGTAGTAGTAGTAGTAGTAGTAGTAGTAGTAGTAGTAGTAGTAGTAGTAGTAGTAGTAGTAGTAGTAGTAGTAGTAGTAGTAGTAGTAGTAGTGGTAGTGGTAGTGGTAGTGGTAGTGGTAGTGGTAGTGGTAGTGGTAGTGGTAGTGGTAGTGGTAGTGGTAGTGGTAGTGGTAGTGGTAGTGGTAGTGGTAGTGGTAGTGGTAGTGGTAGTGGTAGTGGTAGTGGTAGTGGTAGTGGTAGTGGTAGTGGTAGTGGTAGTGGTAGTGGTAGTGGTAGTGGTAGTGGTAGTGGTAGTGGTAGTAGTAGTAGTAGTAGTAGTAGTAGTAGTAGTAGTAGTAGTAGTAGTAGTAGTAGTAGTAGTAGTAGTAGTAGTAGTAGTAGTAGTAGTAGTAGTAGTAGTAGTAGTAGTAGTAGTAGTAGTAGTAGTAGTAGTAGTAGTAGTAGTAGTAGTAGTAGTAGTAGTAGTAGTAGTAGTAGTAGTAGTAGTAGTAGTAGTAGTAGTAGTAGTAGTAGTAGTAGTAGTAGTAGTAGTAGTAGTAGTAGTAGTAGTAGTAGTAGTAGTAGTAGTAGTAGTAGTAGTAGTAGTAGTAGTAGTAGTAGTAGTAGTAGTAGTAGTAGTAGTAGTAGTAGTAGTAGTAGTAGTAGTAGTAGTAGTAGTAGTAGTAGTAGTAGTAGTAGTAGTAGTAGTAGTAGTAGTAGTAGTAGTAGTAGTAGTAGTAGTAGTAGTAGTAGTAGTAGTAGTAGTAGTAGTAGTAGTAGTAGTAGTAGTAGTAGTAGTAGTAGTAGTAGTAGTAGTAGTAGTAGTAGTAGTAGTAGTAGTAGTAGTAGTAGTAGTAGTAGTAGTAGTAGTAGTAGTAGTAGTAGTAGTAGTAGTAGTAGTAGTAGTAGTAGTAGTAGTAGTAGTAGTAGTAGTAGTAGTAGTAGTAGTAGTAGTAGTAGTAGTAGTAGTAGTAGTAGTAGTAGTAGTAGTAGTAGTAGTAGTAGTAGTAGTAGTAGTAGTAGTAGTAGTAGTAGTAGTAGTAGTAGTAGTAGTAGTAGTAGTAGTAGTAGTAGTAGTAGTAGTAGTAGTAGTAGTAGTAGTAGTAGTAGTAGTAGTAGTAGTAGTAGTAGTAGTAGTAGTAGTAGTAGTAGTAGTAGTAGTAGTAGTAGTAGTAGTAGTAGTAGTAGTAGTAGTAGTAGTAGTAGTAGTAGTAGTAGTAGTAGTAGTAGTAGTAGTAGTAGTAGTAGTAGTAGTAGTAGTAGTAGTAGTAGTAGTAGTAGTAGTAGTAGTAGTAGTAGTAGTAGTAGTAGTAGTAGTAGTAGTAGTAGTAGTAGTAGTAGTAGTAGTAGTAGTAGTAGTAGTAGTAGTAGTAGTAGTAGTAGTAGTAGTAGTAGTAGTAGTAGTAGTAGTAGTAGTAGTAGTAGTAGTAGTAGTAGTAGTAGTAGTAGTAGTAGTAGTAGTAGTAGTAGTAGTAGTAGTAGTAGTAGTAGTAGTAGTAGTAGTAGTAGTAGTAGTAGTAGTAGTAGTAGTGTGTTTGATGGTATTGCGTGATCATGTGAAAACAATGTGAGACCTGTAATCAGAAGAGAAACGTCATGTTATGAAAGAAACGTTGTCCTGACATGCTTCAAGGTTCGTACATGTTCATAATCCGTGACAATGACGTTTGAGTTATTAACAAGACAAGCAGCAGCAGCAACTTGCATCATCATCACACAATCCTTACTCAAGACAGTTACCATATTGAATAATAAAAATAATAAATTAATTATGTAGACGTATGTGATTTACTTTAAATTGTGTGCGGCTTGTTCTTCTGTACAGAATAGAAAACTGGACGTTGAGTAACGAAACTGTGGGATAGCTGCTGGCATTGGAGATGTGGATTTGAAAATATGTAGAATGTCTTGGAAAGAGAAGGAAAAACAAGTCGCTTAAAAGTCGACAGGGTCGACTTCATCGCACCAGGTTTTTACCCCATATGGCTCGGTATCTTTCCTTAGCGCGGAAAGTGTCGCACAAAGCACAACCTCTATAGCTCTAGCGATGACCCACAGGAGTCTCCGAAAAATTTCACTCGTGAACTGAAGGACGCAGCCCGGAATCGAACTCACAACCTTCAGAACCCGAGTCAAACCGCTTGACCACTTCGCCACGGAGATTCCCGGAAAACAAAGATTCCCGAAAAGAGAAGGAAACAAACGATGAGGTATTGACAGCTGCCAGCTTCATCCGATCACTCAACATGCCCTTAAACAAATGGGGGATAGATATTGGATAGAAAAATGTACTGTACATGAGGGAAATACGCTGCACGAGATACCAAAAAAGACTGATAAAGATGTATGTGTAAGGTTAAAAAGCTGGCTGGGCAACTTTGAGGACGTTAATAACATCGGCACGATCCATCTACAGAGGGTGCAGAGCTAGCCAGTTTGTCAGCTCGTTCATTTCCCTCGACTCCCGCATGTTCCGGGACGAAGATGAAGGTGACTTTGCGGACAACAGACTTCCGCAGCGACTCAGTCCACTGTCTACGTACAGATCCAGCTTCGACCGTCTGAATCATGCTCATTGAATCACTTAGTACACATACGTTAGTATAATGCTGTGATTCCAGCCATATGAAAGCCTGTGTAACTGCCATCACCTCCATCGTCATGCTGCTCGTGGTCATAGAGTGGGCACCACTGGATTCTTGAACGGTTCGGCTCGCTGTACGGGCTGTAAATGCCCAAGCACTTCTCCGCTGCTTTACAACAGATCCATCTGTACAGATGAGCACTTCGGGGCTATCTGAGGGTTCATAGATGAGCGCGTTGACCTCTGCATTGACAGCGGCAGGGTTCTGCTCTCTGCACCGTCTGTCGAATGTGATAATTCAGGAGAAAGTGCACTTAAAAGCTGGAGGCATCGGCACTCATTCCTTGCCGGGGTTGATACTGGTAAAACAGCAGACCTGTCTGACGACATCTTCCGCCCGACCCATCCATGATTTGTCCCTCTTTAGCCTGTCACCCTTTTCTCTGAATATAGCGTCATGCAGAGTGTGCTGCTCATCTGCACTTATTGTTAAGTATGCACGAGCTCTCCAGATATTAATCGTGTGTTCCATTGTCGGGAAGTCAAGGAGGTATCTCATTGCTACACAGCTGGTGTCTCTCGTGCAGCCCAAAATGATGCGCATGTCTTCGTTTTGTACCGTTTCAAGTCTTCCAATCTGTGTAGGGCTGACAGTGAGGATGGCCAGGGCATACTCGATGCGTGAAAGCACCAGTCCTTGGAACAGAAGTATTAGCAGTCTTTGCTCGATATTGGCAGTCGCAATGACTTTCATTGATTGATTGATTGATTGATTGATTGATTGATCTAGGAACCGACATCACAGCACTCGGGACATTCCCATAAGCGCTCCGGCCCCATCCTAAGCAACCAGCGAAGAATTCCAACACTAATAGTTCCAGTAGCAATCTGATTATATGTCCGTCTCGCCTTTCCTCTGAGCGTCGAGCGTCGGCCAGATCCCCTCGTCACTCCTCGCTGCCTCATTCTAACCAGACTATGGTGATCCATTTGCTCCTCCGAGGTGTACACATGCTCCCACAAGGCCGCAACCACATCTGCCTTGTCATGCATCAATACTCCACCAAGTTCTGCAGAGCCAGCCAATCTATCCGCCTGTTCATTCCCCAGCACACCGGCATGCCCAGGAGAAAAGATCCAGGTTATGCTTGCTACCCGTGACCTCCGAAGCGAAGCAAGCCACTCTGGACGAAGCTTGCCTGTTCTCACCCTTCTCAGCATGCTTTCTGAGTCAGTTACAATCACAATATGTGTATGTATCGTGTTTTCTATCCAGCGGAAAGCTGCACTGACCGCCTCCACCTCCATTCTTAAGCTAGATGTAGTGTCATCATACGCCAGGCTCTCCTGCACCAAACGCCGACCATTAGTTTTTGCCAAGAACCCCGAAGCACTTCTCCTACCTCTCAACACCCACCCGTCCGTGTAGATAATCACATCACCCGGGCGAGAATTTTCCTGAATTAATTTCTGAATTTCCACTTCCGTGGCCCCTGCTGGCCACTCCCTGCACTCCCGACTCAATGTGATTATAACTCTGCACAGGTCTGACTGCACGGCTGGCACTCTGACCCACTCCTCTCCTCGCCTAATGTTCTCCAAGGGGCACACCTGTCTGATCGTATCCTCCGCATGAGCCATCCATGATTTCCCTCTTATCAGTCTCTGACCCTTAACTACGTCCAGCGCCTCATGCAACGGGACGTAGTTACTCTCAAAAAGTTACTGACAAAAGGTTTGTCAGCAATGACTCTCATTGCTGACAAACCTTTTCGAGCTTTCGTTATGACATAATCAACATGGTATCTGAAGGACAGGCTACGATCAAGCCTCGCGACAAGATATGTCATCGATTGGATTCTACTCAAAATATTCCCATCCATCCTCACTGCCGGCAGGTATGTTTTCACAATATGGTTGTTTATGAAGAATCATGTAACCGATGCCTTTGCAGGGTTGACAATGGCAACGGCATCAGCACACCATGAGGAAATTCGATCTAGTTCGCCCTGCATATCTGCCTTGATGCAATGTCGCCCCTTATAATATTAACAGGGCTGATCCAAAGCAAAAGCAACACTCGTTAACAAACAATTAACAATGTAAAATGTCTCACCTCAAATAGTGTATCCGACACAAAAGAACTGACGGCAGTCGTGTTACCAGTTCAGGTATTTATTAATGCACTGCAGAGTCAACATGGGATCAATCAATCTAAAGATATAAACTGTCACGTTTATTTATCCATCTTCTAATCAGCTCCCGATTCCACTCTGTTAACCTTGACGCTCAGTCTTTGCCAATTCATCATTGATTCGTCCTTTTCCGAAAAATAGTCTAGGTTGATCTTGGCCCGGTCTTTCTCATTGTATGAATTCCCATCAACAGATCATTCCTCTCCTGTTCACTTGCCGAATCTTCACAACCATTTGCTTCGTCCAGATCTTATTCCATACGGAGCTCTCAGAAAACACAAGTGCCTTGGTGTCTTGGTGTCACAGCGTCTCCCGTTGTTATTGTATAACGTTTTTACGTTCTCATTGGTTTCTCCTTTTGTTTGTCCACTTTCGTGTCCATCTGGGAAAACCCCTTTTTCCTTTTGGTGGCGCGTGCCGTCATGGCATAATGCCCCCTCCCAGATAAAAAAAATGATTTATCATTTTTTTCCTCTATGAATATATGTATATATATATATGTATATATATATATATATATATATATATATATATATATATATATATATATATATATATATATATATATATATATATATATATATATATATATATATATATACACACTCTGCAATCATATGCTCAATACAACACTAACAACAACAGCTGACTAAACCCTGGTTTCCCTCTTATCCACCCTAAAAAAATAAAGTTATATTTCCAAACCCCCGTTGGACGTCGTGTGGCTGATCATGGGGAATCAGGCCACCTAATATACATATTAGTCCCTACCTTGTCCTCATAGACAGGTGTGTCCTCACTCTAGGTAATACCATGAGTTTCGGACGCGGGTAATAATGGGTTTCCCAGTAATCCATCTCAGTCGCCGTTGATCGTTGTTGTTGTTCCTCTATATTACATATAATCTTTGTTTATTTATAATATATCCGTGGGTAGGGTAGACGTATACGGTCCATGTCTTGAGAAACTTTAAAGATCCATTCTGGTGTGGATATCTTGGGAAGATTGACTACTTCAACATTCATCAATTAACTAATGAATCGATGATTACCAATATAATCTTAATTAAAAAACTAATGGAACTATTAGTTTTGGAACTCTTCGCTGGTTGCTGAGGATGGGGACGGAGCGCTTATGGGAATGTCCCGAATGCTGTGATGTCGGTTCCTAGATCAATCAATCAATCAATCAATCTTAATTAAGATACTAACTAATTAATATAACAAAATTAACTATTTTTCTAACTAATTCGTAATCAACTGTTTAACCACGCTAAATTATATAAGTTAAATTATGAACGTTCAATGTCCATTCATGTAATTCACAATTTACGAAATCCTTATTCTGTTTCGACCTGCCTTTGTGAACAACACTATAAAATCACACAACATCGTACATGAATACTTAATGTTCGCAATGTTTTGCACATGACGTAAGATCACGACGATCCAAGTATCCATTGAGTGTCATCGAAACTATTTCATCAAGTCATGATGACTCTGCCAAATAATGGAAAATCAACAAAATATGTATCCATTTGGCTAAACTATATATTCTCAACAGTAATAAATTATACAGTTGCCGATTGGTATAAACATTGTTCTTTAATCAGGTGCTATTTGATGATATATTTATTAAATTTCCTAACAATTTATGAAAGAACAGATACAATAAATATATAATTAAATAACTTATAACATAGATCTGTCTTTCTATTTAACTACAATCGATTGAGAATATCTGCAAGATTATTATCCTTTCCAGGAATATGACAGATATCGAATTCATAGTCTTGTAAGAGTAGAGACCATATATGAATTCTAGAGTTCTTAGGATGACCAGATTTGAGTATCTGTAAAGGTTTGTTATCCGAAAGAACAAGAAATTTTCTACCGAGTAGATATCTAGAGAATTTCTCAATACTTTCAATTAATGCCAATGCTTCTATTTCAGTAATATCATAATTTATCTGCGTCTCTGATAACTTTTTACTGAAGTAAAGAATTGGATGTAACTTTCCCTCATGTAATTGCAGTAATACAGCTGAGTTATTAACAAGACAAGCAGCAGCAGCAACTTGCATCATCATCACACAATCCTTACTCAAGACAGTTACCATATTGAATAATAACAATAATAAATTAATTATGTAGACGTATGTGATTTACTTTAAATTGTGTGCGGCTTGTTCTTCTGTACAGAATAGAAAACTGGACGTTGAGTAACGAAACTGTGGGATAGCTGCTGGCATTGGAGATGTGGGTTTGAAAATATGTAGAATGTCTTGGAAAGAGAAGGAAAAACAAGTCGCTTAAAAGTCGACAGGGTCGACTTCATCGCACCAGGTTTTTACCCCATATGGCTCGGTATCTTTCCTTAGCGCGGAAAGTGTCGCACAAAGCACAACCTCTATAGCTCTAGCGATGACCCACAGGAGTCTCCGAAAAATTTCACTCGTGAACTGAAGGACGCAGCCCGGAATCGAACTCACAACCTTCAGAACCCGAGTCAAACCGCTTGACCACTTCGCCACGGAGATTCCCGGAAAACAAAGATTCCCGAAAAGAGAAGGAAACAAACGATGAGGTATTGACAGCTGCCAGCTTCATCCGATCACTCAACAAGCCCTTAAACAAATGGGCGATAGATATTGGATAGAAAAATGTACTGTACATGAGGGAAATACGCTGCACGAGATACCAAAAAAGACTTATAAAGATGTATGTGTAAGGTTAAAAAGCTGGCTGGGCAACAAATAATAATATTAGAAACGCCAGCTTTATTAATATACCAGATGACAGAGGAGACTGGCGAGTCAGCTTCGCCAATGGCTGCTCTAAACTTCATACCAAAGGAAGAAGAAGTTGTCAAACAAGGCGCAGGACTCCATTTAACTGTCATGGGGGTATTTTACCGTCGTGGTTAATATCATGCCAATTGCTCGACATCACAGACACATTTTCCGGTACCCATTGTATACAGCTAAGTCGACACAATAGTTATGTGGGCATGAAAAGGGTATACCTCGAGAGGGTGTTTTGTTCATTGTCATCGAGCAAGAAAGTGCATTAATCTTCCAATGGAAGGCCATTATTAACCGGTGATTCACAGAGTAGAAGAACTCAAGTGGTAGATATAATCACTAATGCACAGTTTGGTGAGAGAAAGAGACTGAATTAAATGAATCAAGATCTACACGCAGTTTATTGCCAAGGCCGTTAATAAGCACCTGAGTCTACCGTCCATACTTAAAGTCCCTCTGCCTGTTGAGAAGCCAGTCTTGAATTATGTACTCACGAGTGTTCGTCACTCATAACAATAGGCTCAACCTCCTTCTCCTGCTCTTTTCCTGATGTCAACACTAGCCTTCTTGCACACTGTAGTTGCAAATCTGTGATCAACACTCCTGATCGATGTAAAGGCACATACGATTTTCTGTCTGCCATCAATATTCGTGCTCATAACACGACGAATGTACTGAAACTTCTCCAGCAGGACTAGCGTCATTTCTATACTCTACACTCCTAAAAGCAAGTTGTCCCTTGTTTGGTTTATAGTTGTCCTGTGTATATGCTGTGAACATTAATTGAACGTGAGTAAAGAAAGAACTACATCTGTGCTTTATTGACTACACAAAGGCCTTCAATAATGTAATACATGTCAACATGATAAAGATGCTTGCAGATCTACAAATTAATGGGAACGACCTTAGACTGGTAAAAAACATGTATTTTAAACAACAAGCTGCCATAAGGTTTACTAATGAAGTAGGTCAATATCAGCCTATTAGGAGAGGGATGTGTAATGTCTCCAGATCTTTTTTTCTTGTACACTGAACATATTTTCAGAACTGTAGAAAATATGAAAGGAATCATCGTTGGGGGATGTTGTCAGGGTCTTGCTTACAGCAATGACACTGGCTCGTACATACCAACAAGTGTGATACAAAACACGGTCACATAATGACTTGACGTGACGCACTACACTAACAATGCAAACACTTTATTCACACATCTCACTCGTCGCAGCAATTACATGTATCATACAATTACAATGACAATGCAATAATACATTCAATACATATATCAATACACTACTACACAACTCACAGGCGCACAGTCATATCTTCTCACAGGCGTTCTCTCTATGGCGTTCATACATACGAGCCTCATTCAATCAGGTCTGTCTTCGTCAACACTCCCAAGCCGTCTGCCGGCTACACGCTGTGAGTCTCACTACGCGGGCCTGCGTCACTGCGTGGAGATCATGTCTCACATGCGTTCATCGACTGGCCTTTCCTGACACAGTGTGGTTAGCGTCGCTCACTGGTAGACCCCTGGCTGTATTCGCCAGGCGTCATAGACGACGACGCGGTAGAACTAATGGGGAGATTATGACAGATGTAACATCAATAACATTAGATATGTGGCTGATACAGTATTGATTGTAGACACTGAGCAAGATCTTAGGTTAGAATTAAATTGTAAGAAGACACAGAGTATGGTCGTCACAAGAGAATACAACAATGTAATATTCAAGTTCCCGGGCCTAGGGGTTAAACGACTTTCTCCGTAATCCCATTTATCCACGTAGGGTAACGCAGCGCGCGAGAATTGGAAGCGGTTTTCCACGCGTTGATAACTTACGGGAGAAGTGAGCCGGCCGCTCAGAAAGCAATGGCAAACTACTGAGCGTAATCTTGCCAAGAAATCATAAATCAGCTAAAAGATGCCGATGTTGACAACGATGTCCTGTAAAGAATATGCGCAAAAAAATAAAGTGCCGTCTCCCTGGCCAAGGCTGTAAACGACTTTCTCCGTAAACCCATTTATCCACGTAGGGTAACGCAGCGCGCGAGAATTGGAAGCGGTTTTCGACGCGTTGGTAACTTATGGGATAAGTGAGCCGGCCGCTCAGAAAGCAATAGCAAACTACTGAGCGTAATCTTGCCAAGAAATCAACGACAGCGGTAAAATGATGATGTTGACAGCGATGTCCTGTGCGAAATATAGAGTGATAGATTGAAATGGCGATTTCATGACCGCCCACGCTTATCCGCACGGCACATGATGACGATGTGATTTTGACTTGTTGATATGCGAAAAATAAAATATACAAGTAAACGGGAATATTCCTAAACAAGTGAATCGGTACAATTATCTCAGAACAGTCATAGCATCTGATGGGCGATTCCTTGAAGGGATTAGAACATGAATCGCCATGGCGAAAGTAGCCTTTTGCAAGATGAAAAACATACTGACCAATAAAAAGACGTCACTTGCAAAGAGAAAAATAGTGTTGATGTGCTACATACAGCCTGTACTTTTGTATGAATGTGAAGCGTTGACAATAAGCAGGCAAGATGAAAAACATCTGAAGGCTGTGGAAATGTGGTTTCTGCGGAAAATACAAAGAATACCATGGACAGATAGAAAAACCAATGACCAAGTCCTACAAGAAATAAATGAAAATCGTAAATTTATTAGAGAAATTAGACGTAGAGTCACAATTTTGTTTTCATGTTACAAGAAGAAATAAATTGGAGAACTTGGTAATACCTGACAAGATCTAGGGGAAGAGAACAAGGGAAGGCAGAGAAGTAAATTCCTGGATGGCTTGACCACGTGGCATGGTCAGACAAGAACACTGAGGCGATCCACGACTCTGGTGATAGAGTGAAATGGCGATTTCATGACCGCCCGCGCTTATCGGCACGGCATATGATGACGTTGTGATTTTGACTTGTTATAAAGTGTTAAAGTGTAAAGGTTAGTTAGAAATTTTGTTTTAAAACTGTAGTTGGGGGTGAGAACTCTTAGGCCTTCACGGTCACTATTTATAAAGCGGAGAGGCAAATTCCTTTCCTCTTTGCCCGTCTGTGGCATAACCACTATCGACCATTATTCAGTTGCCAAGAATGCACGCCTAGAAGAGGGGAAAATATAAAACAATTGACTACGCCAACGCAAACTGAAACCAAACCTTAAAAATTTACGCAACATCAAAACTGAAACTGGAACAAGTGACAGATTACGTCAATTCTAGGAAACATTTCATCAGCCCAAACTCAGGAGATCACTGGATAAAAAGAGACACGTGACAACGCCTCCATTTGAAAACCCGCTTAGAATATGTTAATCGCGCACTCTTTATGCAAACTGCCTGATGAACAGACGTGAAAGCTAGTGTGACCGATTTTCAAATAGGGACGGCAGAATATCTAGATCCGAGGTAAGCTTGTTAATCCTTTCATTAAGCCGATGACCAGATGTATCAAGTGACAAATAAGGGTATCCAGTGTTTGTAATGTCAATTGAAATGTATTATTATAAATTAAAACCTCTGAAGTGAACCTCTGTAGATTCTGACGAAGCAAAGCCGATTCCCGGGCAAACTGACAATCTACTACTCTCTTCGAATACTGCAATCTCTGATATTCTTAAAGATGATTATTAACTTTAAGAAGTGCATAATACTACTACATTCTATTCTGGACAACTATACGAAGTGATGATTCTAAGGCAATCTTGTGCATTTCCTCTGAACCACTGTTTAAAATGCTATCACTATCTACAGCTAAAATGACAGTTCGTGTACTAGAATGAGTGCCTTGTTCTAAAACAGACTTATCTATGTCTATTTTCAATTTAGAAAGCTGAAAAAGAAATCAAATCTTCCCTTTCTCCTTCATCTATTGAATAAATAGGGTTTGATGGAATAAATATTTATATTTGTGTCAAATTTTAATTAGATAAAGGCACTTATGAACTGCATTACATCAGAAAAGTTGTACTTCGCGGAACTCCACCACCAGAAGTTGACTTAACTCACTACTCAACACAACTTAAAAACACAACCCCACACCACCCAACACTCAACACCACACCACCCAACACTCAACACCACACCACCCATTACTCAACACAACAACAACATATAATGGGAAAGGTGTTATTATACACAGAAAAAGAAGAAGTTGGTTAATTGGGAAAACACAGAGAATCATTTATACACACTACAAACCCAATTGAGTGATAGAAATGTTATAAATGTATGTCATTTATTTACATGCATCTTGACACCTCCTCACTCTTGTCACTGTCTTACTGTACACGTCTCACTGACCCCAGGTCCAATGAGAACTTACATACAGCAGGAACCAGTTGATACAAGGCGTACACAGTGTGATAAACTCTGACCACCCCAAATTAACCCAACACTAGATTAGAGAAAAGAAGAGAGGGGGGGGGGGGACTAGTTCCTACTTCAGGAATTTAGGTTTCTTCTGACCTACTTCTAGAATATTGCATTGATAGGATTGTATATGTTTATGTTAATTTTACACAGTGAAGTCTTGGTGGCAACCCATTGGCAACCAATTGGCATCCAACTGGCAACCAACTGGCCAACCAACCAAACCAGACCCGAGAGAGAAAGAGATGAACAGCACTTGAGATGGAGGATGACTTGGCCCTGAGCAGAATATGGGGAGGCCTTCAGAGGAGCTACACGGGCAGACCTGAAGTGGATCCATCAGTCAATGGACCCAGGCCGATCCTAATCCTCCAAATCATAAGGTTATCTCTCTCTTAGAAAGAAAACACACAACACTCAGTTTTCAAGAACTGATACCTAAATGTAGATTCATCATCTTCACACTTAACATGTACAACATTCAAAATGTATACCATGTTTCCACTCCTATTGACATCTCATGTATTGATGCTTATTTGTTGATGGTCTGTGACATTGGCCCTATATGCATTTTTCTAATTTATCTTGTGCAACCCACAAGAGAAAGTGTATTTACCAGGCCAGAAGACACAGGCCCATTCAATAAATAATAAACGTCACTGATCTTATGTTGATTTATTAGTTCAACCTATCTGTGATTCACCATTTAATGTGTACATCATGTGGTCAAGATCTATTGTGATTGGTTATGTGTTTAATTGTTTAAAAACAAATTCAGTCATGATGAAATACTAAAAATGGGGAGGAAAGACTAGGTCTATCAACTGCTCAATATCCATGCTTTCGTAACATAAATCAGGCTGAGAGAATTCTCCAGACTTTCCTCAGATTTGATAAACAAAAGGGGGGCTCAAGAGTTATAAGAATCTTTGGAGAAGGGACAGAATCCCAGTTGGTATTTATTATTCTCACCAGGGCCATAATCTATATCTCCTAGACTAAATTAAATAAGACGAGGCCTGCAGATAACTCGAGGGTCATATTCTGGGGTTATTGAAGATAGAAGAGGATGGGGCCCAACTTCTTTGATTAGAAATGGGGCATGCACGACAGTGATTTCCCACTCCCTTCAGAATATATGACACCGTCCTTAGCAGACAATTCCTAGAAAATTCTGAATATTGTCTGGTACCACAACTGTTGGACATTGTAGTAACAGAGAGTGCAAAGAAAGGACTCATTTGAATTTGGAAGAAGAAAAACCAACAACAACAACAACAACAACAACAACAACAACACAGTAACGATGGTGATATCAAAGATAAAAGTGACACAAAAATATGAAATAGAAATAGAAGGGAAAATTCTTAACCATGTGGATAGTTTCAATTACCTATGGGCATTTATAACATCAGATGAAAGATGCCCAACATAGATTAAGAGCAGAATAGGGCAAGCACAGGCTGCATTTCAGAAAATGAAGAATATCTTATGCAATAAGTCACTATCATTGAATGTAAGAAAGAGAGTGCTGAAGTGTATATAGAACTTCAGTTCAGTTCAGTTATCAGTTGGGGTATCTTCATTGCACTCCGAACAGGTCCATTGGTGCTCAGATCCTCCCTCCCCCCCCCCAGCATATGCATCAGCGTCCGGTGGCTAATAGGACCAGTTCTGTCTTGGTTGACGAGGCATATCGTTTTCCCCATGTATCTCTCGCGTCTGGCTGTGCCAATTCTTACTCCCAAGTCTTTCATCCTGGACAGCGATGTGGATTCACTGACGTCAAAGTCCTCTGTACTCGCCATATCTTTGAGGACGTTAATAACATCGGCACGATCCATGGGCTGGCCATCTACAGAGGGTGCAGAGCCAGCCAGTTTATCACCTCGTTCATTTCCCTCGACTCCCGCATGTCCCGGGACGAAGACGAAGGTGACTTTACGGACAACAGACTTCCGCAGCGACTCAGTCCACTGTCTACGTACAGATCCAGCTTCGACCTTCTGAACCATGCTCATTGAGTCACTTAGTACACACGCGTTGGTATAATGCTGTGATTCCAGCCATATGAAAGCCTGTGTAACTGCCATCACCTCCATCGTCATGCTGCTCGTGGTCATAGAGTGGGCACCACTGGATTCTTGAACGTTTCGGCCGGCTGAACAGGCTGTAAATGCCCACGCACTTCTCTGCTGCTTTACAACAGATCCATCTATATAGATGAGCACTTCGGGGCTGTCTGAGTGTTCATAGATGAGCGCGTTGACCTCTGCATTGACAGCGGCAGGGTTCTGCTCTCTGCACCGTCAGTCGAGTGTGATAATGCAGGAGAAAGTGCACTTAAAAGCTGGAGGCATCGGCACCCATTCCTTGCCGGGTGTCGTGAAATACTGAGAGTTAATGATTCCCAGATGGACGACTGCATACATCGACTGCCCACGTAGGAGAAGGGTTAACAAACCAGGCAGGTGAACGGTTAATTCCCGAGTTGATGAAACAGAAGGATAACCACCAAGGATTGACCAGCGCATGTGTATGTAGGTCAAGTCGGGAGAGTCGACTACAACACAGGTAACTGTCGAGTGGAAAATTTGGTTAGCGACCAAGAGAGACAGCATCATGGACAAGTCTATTGCGTTCTGGAGGTAGGGATATACGGAAAAGCCCCAGATCTGGAATTTTCCACAAACTAGGACAATGAAGTCTGAATTTGCTTTGTCCAGCAATGTCAAGGACGATGGGACAAAGATGATCTAAAGAGAGTGGCCACTTCTTTGTGTCAGTGGAGTGTGTGTTCCCCAACTGGACGGAAAGATAGAATTATGTGTCCTGTAATGAAAAGAAATATCCTCCCGTATAATGGGATAAAGTGCTTGGCTGCGGATTAATTTCGATTCGTGGATCTACATTAATTCTATAAAGGAACATAGATGCCTAAATAAGGTTTCCATACCAGTGCGGGACTTATCAACTAAGAGATTACACAGATGGCTGTGGTCAAGATCACCCAGTGTTGATAACCCACGAGAAAGCACTTTAAAGTCATAACGCACGACACTTGTGCATAAGAAAGGAAGGAAAAGAAGTGTCATCTTAATAAGTCAGGAGGACAGAGAATGGAAAATAGAGATCATACAAACTAAAGGAAAAAGACCCAAATTACTCAGTATCAAAGAGTTGCAAGGTGCATACAAAGTGCCTATATCAATTAAGTGTAGAACTTTTACAGGACAAAAATAGAGAACAATAGAAACTCGATGTGTTTTCCAAGATGGAATTAAGAACGCTATAAGATAATAAAGAACATTCTGTGCGCTGACAGCATATGGTGATCGGGTTAAATACATTCATACAGTGGTGAACATTTTTCATTACAAAAAACGGATATATCTACCGACTCAAGCAGACGGAGCTGTCAGGGTGAGACCGTTCTGTATCTATGTCATGTCCTGTACTCTAGCTGAGAGAAGAGACGAGAGAAACCACGGAGACTATCTATCAACATCTTATCTGGCAGCCACACTAGAAGAACATACAAACTACATAGACAATATCCACCCATACACCAGACATAGTTTTAAATTAAATCTTTTATTTAATGTGGAAAAGAACTGTTGTCGAAGTATGTGTTGAGAGAATAATAGAGAGAGAGAGTGAAAGAAAGAGATATATGGAAGGGAAGACAGAAGAGAGGAGTGTAGACGAAAAGTCAGTCAATAATCCCAACAGATAATCAGTTTAAAGATGTGCATGTTGATCCCACTCTCTTCTCGGGGAAACAACATCACATAATTGGTGGAGCGAGCGGGGTAGGAAAAATACCCATATGACCTGGAGGCATAACAGGGCATATACATAAAGGGGTACTTGCATATTGGCACAGGCATAGCGGAGTACCTACATGTTGGGACATACTGATTGGAAGAAATAGAAGTATATATTGATGACTTTTAATGGAAGGACGTCCATTGGATATATGGTGCCATTACATTTATGGTAGAAACAGTTCATTAAGGCTGGTGACTTTACAGTGAGAAAGTTCCAGACAGAGTGAATGTGGATAGGGGGTAAGACACATTACATACCTAGTCACACGGTCACACGTCTACATAAGTCTTTATCCTATATCGCCTTTTGTGGATGAGAGAGTGGTTGTGATGTACTGTGTGGTGTTGAAGATTTATAATAATTAATAGATATAGATAAATGATATAGGTTCTAGGTAGATTATCAGTCTATAGTGAGTATTCTTTACTGCCTTGAGGTGTCTTTACTCAACGTGCTGACTTACCTGCTTTAACTATGGCCAATCCCAAACTAACTACAGCCGAACTGAGGGCAAACGGAGAGGAAATTGGGTTGGCTGGTTCAGACTTAACTGATTACATCCAAGAAAGAGAGCGAGAGATTCGTCAGGCGGAACGAGAAGATCGAAAGACTGAGTTGGAAGTGAGAAGAATAGAGGTGGAGACCAAGCGACTGGAAATGGAACAAGAAGCCAAGAAAATGGACCAGGAGACCAAGCGACTGGAAATGGAACAGGAGACCAAGAAACTGGAAATGGAACAGAATGCCAGGAGACAAGAAATGGAACATGAATACCGCTTGAAAGAGTTAGAACTCAAGACACAAACTAAGGGTGAAGTAGAGGCAGCAGAAGGAAGTTCATCTTCACCTGGGGCAACCTACATGAGTGGACAGGGTTACCATGCCATGAAGTTTCCTTTAGCAGTCTATGATGAAAGTAAAGAAAAGATATTCCAGTTTTTGGATCGGTTCGAGGCTATGGCAATCGCTATGGGACTAGATAGAACCAGATGGGCTCTTAAAGTATCCCAGTCTTTACGTGGTTCAGGGTACGAGGTCTACACACGCCTACCACCAGGACAGGAAAATCAGTACGAGGAATTGAAAGCAGCTTTAATGAAACATTATGAAGTCACAGCACAAACGTATCGGAAGAAGTTTAGATCGTCTAGACGAGAGCCGGGAGAACTATTCGCCGCCTACAGTCTAAGGCTGAAATCCTATCTCCAGAAATGGATGGACTTGGCAGAATTCAAGAGGGATTATGAGAGTCTCGAAGAGATGATGGTGGTCGACCAGATGCGAAAGCAAATGTCGAAACCTCTCAGAACCTTCTTGGGAGAACAAGGGGCGGAACGAATTGATGTGGTGAACAAGCTGGCGGAACGATTCGTGGAAGTACATGGTGAAGCGGCGGAACTAAGTACTGAAACCAAAGGTCAGGAAAAACAAGAGAAAAAGAAACCTAAAAACTGGGAAGGAGATAAAGTGGAACCTTATATAAAGCACACAGAGGAGAGTTCAGAGAAGGTGAAGGTAGGAACCAAGAACACCTCGAATTCTCCAGCGAAACGACAGTGGTCTGAAAAGTGGTGTTCGTTTTGTAGGGCGGCCTCCCACAACACAAAAGACTGCAGATCGAAACCTAAAAGTTCTTACTTCGCAGCATGCAAAGTGATTCCTACATCGGTGATCACAGACAAGGCTGAGGTCGGCGAAGGAGAAAGGAACAAAAAGGACACACGGAAACCTAGGAAAGGAACAGGATGCACACAATGCCAGTCGATAACACATAATACTGTGGACTGCAGATGCAAGGCAAAACACGCCAATTGCATAACCAACCTCGAGGAATCAAAAGAGGAAGGGAAGGAAAAGGTCAAGGAGATGAAAGACACTCAGGACCAAGAGAGACCACCTGTGGTGGAACTGATTGAGGTGAATGGACAACCAGTCCAATGTTTATACGATACAGGATTGGATGGGGAAGCGGTGATAGACGCCAGCTTGGTAAGCCCAGACCAACTTACAGGGGAGACCATAGAGCTAAAGCCGGCAATGAGGAGTGCTGTTACCATGACGCTGCCAATCGCCAAGGTGGAGATTAAATCCAGGTACGTCACGGGCATTATTCCTGCGGCGGTATTAGCTGACTCCCTATTCCCAATGATCATTGGCACGAAATATGTCTTTTTGGGGATGCCCAAACAGCCAGCCTACAAGGGAACCGTAGTCAGTGGATCTCAAGGGAAGGAAAAAGAGGCAGAGACACTATGCGACAACTCAGAGATAGGAGAATTGCATACTGCCCAGAGGAAGGATACTACGTTGCATCCTTGCTACAGGAAGCTGCAAAGAAGTGCTGAGCCACCAGAACGGGGACAGTACTTTCTGAAGAATCAACTACTCTATCGGAGAGCTGGGAGGGGAGATAACCTGCACGAGCAGTGGGTGGTTCCAGAGACCCACCGTCCTCACATTCTTCAGAGTGGACACATCATAGGCGAGAATCGACATATGGGTGTCAGAGAGACCTTGCAGAAAATATCCGGCCATTATTGCTGGCCAGGAATGACCGGAGATGTACGCCGGTGGGTGAAGTCTTGTTCGGAGTGCCAGAGAGCACCACCCAACAAGCGAATCAAGAGGAAACTAGCTCTTAAAGTGGAAGACAAAGTGGAAGTGTGGAGTCCAGCAGAGACCAATATACTCCAAGTAGGATGGAAAGGACCTTATCCTGTGGAAAAGGTGGTGTCCAAGAACATCTACAAAATACGGATCGGGGAAGAGAAGAAAAATCTCCCTAGACATCTCATTAGGAAATATGAGGAGAGATCCGGGAGCAAAGCTTCGCACTTTATGGTGATGGCAGCCATTGGGACAAAGGTTACCAGTCCAGACGAAGACCAGAGATCGCCAGTACAACATAGGAGGGCCTATGGGACAGTACGTGATAGGTCAGATTTACCCAACGACAGGAGGAGGGAAATCACAAGTCAGGGAAAGGACAAGAGTGAAAGTTTCACCGGTAACCAAGTTCAGAAGGGGTGGGTAACGTCGGGAAAAGCGAGAATTACCCAGGACTCAAACCGAAGATTGGCTGACCAGATACAATATCGCCCAAGATGGTCCTGGAAGCAAAAGCCCAGGAGGTTTGGGAAAGACGACTCGGTCCGACGAGGACGAGGCGGAACATCCCCAGAGGAAAAGCCGGGGGAAACTAAGAGGACATGGAAGCAGTGTTACAATCAGGATGGGACAATCCGTTTGTATTGTGAGCCGTCGCTGACGCAAGTCGAAAGCAGGTCGACTGAACGTACAGGAGCGAGGAGCCAACACTAGTTTCAGTCGTTAGTAGTATAGTAGGGTGTCAATTAGAGCGCCTACTGGATAATGAGATGAGCCATGTGAGGATCCAATCATATCATCAACATGTGATGTTAATAGCGACTTAGCAGAAGCTCAACGCACGGTGGATGTGATGGACGTTGTTGCTACAACTGGACTTCACTGTGGAATACATCCTTGGAAAGGAGAATGTAGGAGCAGATTTCTTATCCAGACATCCAGCTCCGGAGGAAGAAGATTAGGATTGTAGATCATGGGAATCAAACCTACAGTGAGAAAGATTCGACGCGGTCTAATCTCTTAAGAGGGGGCCTATGTCGTGAAATACTGAGAGTTAATGATTCCCAGATGGACGACTGCATACATCGACTGCCCACGTAGGAGAAGGGTTAACAAACCAGGCAGGTGAACGGTTAATTCCCGAGTTAATGAAACAGAAGGATAACCACAAAGGATTGACCAGCGCATGTGTATGTAGGTCAAGTCGGGAGAGTCGACTACAACACAGGTAACTGTCGAGTGGAAAATTTGGTTAGCGACCAAGAGAGACAGCATCATGGACCAGTCTATTGCGTTCTGGAGGTAGGGATATACGGAAAAGCCCCAGATCTGGAATTTTCCACAAACTAGGACAATGAAGTCTGAATTTGCTTTGTCCAGCAATGTCAAGGACGATGGGACAAAGATGATCTAAAGAGAGTGGCCACTTCTTTGTGTCAGTGGAGTGTGTGTTCCCCAACTGGACGGAAAGATAGAATTATGTGTCCTGTAATGAAAAGAAATATCCTCCCGTATAATGGGATAAAGTGCTTGGCTGCGGATTAATTTCGATTCGTGGATCTACATTAATTCTATAAAGGAACATAGATGCCTAAATAAGGTTTCCATACCAGTGCGGGACTTATCAACTAAGAGATTACACAGATGGCTGTGGTCAAGATCACCCAGTGTTGATAACCCACGAGAAAGCACTTTAAAGTCATAACGCACGACACTTGTGCATAAGAAAGGAAGGAAAAGAAGTGTCATCTTAATAAGTCAGGAGGACAGAGAATGGAAAATAGAGATCATACAAACTAAAGGAAAAAGACCCAAATTACTCAGTATCAAAGAGTTGCAAGGTGCATACAAAGTGCCTATATCAATTAAGTGTAGAACTTTTACAGGACAAAAATAGAGAACAATAGAAACTCGATGTGTTTTCCAAGATGGAATTAAGAACGCTATAAGATAATAAAGAACATTCTGTGCGCTGACAGCATATGGTGATCGGGTTAAATACATTCATACAGTGGTGAACATTTTTCATTACAAAAAACGGATATATCTACCGACTCAAGCAGACGGAGCTGTCAGGGTGAGACCGTTCTGTATCTATGTCATGTCCTGTACTCTAGCTGAGAGAAGAGACGAGAGAAACCACGGAGACTATCTATCAACATCTTATCTGGCAGCCACACTAGAAGAACATACAAACTACATAGACAATATCCACCCATACACCAGACATAGTTTTAAATTAAATCTTTTATTTAATGTGGAAAAGAACTGTTGTCGAAGTATGTGTTGAGAGAATAATAGAGAGAGAGTGAAAGAAAGAGATATATGGAAGGGAAGACAGAAGAGAGGAGTGTAGACGAAAAGTCAGTCAATAATCCCAACAGATAATCAGTTTAAAGATGTGCATGTTGATCCCACTCTCTTCTCGGGGAAACAACATCACACCGGGGTTGATACTGGTAAGACTGCAGACCTGTCTGACGACACCTTCCTCCCGACCCATCCATGATTTGCCTCCCTTTAGCCTGTCACCCTTTTCTCTGAATATAGCGTCATGCAGAGGGTGCTGCGCATCTGCACTTATTTTTAAGTATGCACGAGCTCTCCAGATCTTGATCCTGTGTTCCATTGTCGGAAGTCAAGGAGGTATCTCATTGCTACACAACTGATGTCTTTCGTGCAGCCCAAAATGATGCGCATGGCTTCGTTTTGCACCTTTTCAAGTCTTCCAATCTGTGTAGGGCTGACAGTGAGGATGGCTAGGGCATACTCGATGCGTGAAAGTACCAGTCCTTGGAACAGAAGTATTAGCAGTCTTTGCTCGATATTGGCAGTCGCCATGACTCTCATTGCTGACAAACCTTTTCGAGCCTTCGTTATAACATAATCGACATGATCTCCGAAGGACAGGCTTCGATCAAGCCTCACGCCAAGATATGTCATTCACTGGGTTCTACTCAAAATGCGCCCATCCATTCTTACTGCCGGCAGATCTGTGTTCACAATATGGTTGTTTAGGGAGAACCATGTAACCGATGCCTTTGCAGGGTTGACAAGGGGACCGGCATCAGCGCACCATGAGGAAATTCGATCTAGTTCGCCCTGGATATAATTGGCAACCGCCTGTCTATCTCGACCCTGTCGATACACGAGAATGTCGTCAGCAAATGACAGGGTCCTACCCCTCCCGTCCAACTGTTGTTCAGTGATCGGCACCGTATACGCATTGAATAGTATTGGTGACAGTGGTGAACCCTGCGGCTATCCTGGACATATCGTTATCGGCTCAGAAGACCAACTCCCGCATCTTAGCACCACCTTCCTTTGGAGCAGAACTGCAGCTATCCATCGTACAAGGTGAGGGTGCACTTTCAGTCTGAGGAGTGCTCGAAAGATACTCTATTGTATGCGTCCTCTAAGTCTATGGCGGCCGCACATGTCTCTTCTCTGATCTGAAATCCTTCGTGTAAGACAGTGAATCTTGGAATGCAAATGAACAAATTATGAAGAACTTTGAAGCAACAGAGATGTGGTTCCTGAGATGGAAGTTGCGAATTCTTTGGGCTGCCAAAGTAACTAACAACGACTACCTTAAAGAGGCCAATGAAACTATAACATTATATACAATAATAAGAAAGAGACAAACAGCTTTCTTTGGTCATGCGATGAGAATAGAGGCATTGGTTGAACACCGTGACAACTGGAAAGATCAAGGGGAAGAGAGGAAGAGGCAGACCAAGAGAAATGATGCTAGGTGGATTGAGACGCAGGCATCGAGGAATATCATCAGCGGAGTTGATCCAGGAAACCAAGGACCGGGATCTGTGGGGGAGTAATGAACGCCTAAGCCAACCGGCATGGCACCTGATGATGATGACCCATTTCTATTAAGTATGTTCATGTCTCCTGTATCGTTTAAACTTGTGCGATTACCAGGGAAGGAGGTGGGGGGCAAGACCGCTATACCTAACAATGAATGGCCAATGTTTGTTATTTATGTATCGCATTCTGCTGCACTTTCTGCTAACGGCCTTAATGGACAGATTCTTTCACACAAGTTAGTTACCTTGAAGATTAAAACATTCACTTTCTTCCACAGTATATCAGCAACATGTTATGTGAAGATATGTTTGATGGATCTTTGGAGCTATTTAACTGTGAGGCATTTGTCTGTCAGTTCATAATAGACTAAACTAAACTCAAGAACAATATTGGAATACAGCACAAGGGAAACAACTACGTTAAGAATTGTCAAAATACATGGTCTTTGTTTCCCCTAGTTACAGTTTTCACCATATAATTATTTGGCCCTGATAGAAAAACGCCTGTTGTACATTCTATGGTCTTACAGTTAATATTATTATCAATCTTCTAGGTTTAGAGGTTCAAAAACAGTTTTTGCATGCTCTTTGCAGGACGTGACGATCAATACCAGTCTGGTTTTCATGGCAATTTTACGTTCAGTAACGCAAACAGCCAAAAACAAAAACAAAAACCATCTGGGGTTGACTCCAACGCCCTGTAAAGGATATGTAACTTTATAAGAGAGAATTTGCCATTGCTTTATAAGCAAGACATCAACTTTTAAGTCCAACCGACAGGTGTAGGGAGTGAACCAACTACCAGCCATGTGAGCAAAACCTTTTGGTTTTTTTTCCAACCTACTACATAAACGGCTTCGGTTACTTCCACTCCTCAAACGCCTGCTGTTCATAAGGTAAAACCAACTCACAAAATCCTACATCGGAAAGGTCCTAATTACCTTTGGTCATTGTTTAAATATAATGCTAGGCACATCAAACGACTAAAGATATTACATATCCCGAAGCCTAGAATAGACTTAATACAAAACGAGCTTAGCAAACTTCCATAAGAAGTAAAAGACATCACCAATCCATATACATATAATGGCAAATTATTCGAACGCAATCTCAGTACAGATTATTTTCCCCTTTAATAATTACTATTAATAATTACTATTAATTTTCTCCCATTATAATAATTACTATTAATAATAAAATATAATAATAATAATAATAATAATAATAATAATAATAATAATGAAAGTTATAATAATAATAAAGATGATGATAATAATAACAATAATAGTAATAATAATAATAATAAACGTCTAGTATAACAGACAGTCCCCTTTAGGTAGAACAGATGTTCTTCATAGCTAATAACAATTACCCAACCAATAATTAATATTAGTGGATCATGTAGTATTGATTTTTGTATATTTCCCATGCCTTTATAATGCGTGTCTTTTATATTGTTGTTGTTGTTCTCGGTTAGCCTCAACTAATATATGGATGAAATAATGTATGAAAGAGAGTTATAGAAGGGCAGAATGTTAGAAGGGCCTGGGTGACAATTCTTAACCCTTTGAGAATAAAGATTGTTCGATCGTTGGTCTGTTCGTTCGTTCTTAACTTGGAGAATCGTCGCATTTACAAAATAGATGTTCTCCAGCCAGCTAGGAGTAATGTCCAATATTCCATCAACTTACATCTATCACTTCTTCATGTGTTAATTTGTATATGCATATAGATTTGTACATATGAGTTGGCATTTGTGTTCTAGTGTATGTACATATTTGAATATTTATGTGTACGTATATATATATTAGTACATAAATGCAACCAGAGATTGTAGGCATTGGTTAGCACGTTGCACTGAATGGGAGCAGCAACAACTGATTCACGACAATTCGAAACCAGGCGAAATAATTATCTACACGGCTGGCTATGTGCTAAGACTTAAAAGAAGTGTCAGAAAGATCATGGCGAAAATTACTGGACGGTGTTTTGTGCAGAAGAGCCTGGCATATGATACCGCAGCATCTCGTCTGAGAATGGAGGAACCGGCGGTCAGGGCGGCGTTCCTCTGGCTTGAGTACAAACAGCAAAAGCATGTCGTGATTGTAGCGAACTCACACAGCATGAAGAGAAAGATGCAGACAGGCATGCTTCGAGCAGAGTAGCAGACTTCCATTCAACAATAATACAATAGAGAGGGTGTGTTAGGACCCCCTCCCCCCACCCCTTTTCCTCAGGACATGCTAGTGTTGTGGGAAACGAGCAGGCGGACAGATTGAATGGGTCGACCCAGCTTGGTGCGGTACTGGTGTATTTGTTTTTTTTTTTGCACTCGCTCGCTTTGAACTCAAGCGTGGTCCATACACACTACTTCCAGTAGTGCTGGACTGAATTTTGCATGTGGTTTGCTTTTCCTATTAACATCAGGCGAACCCACTCCGACTTCAAAGGTACTTGTAATTTACATCTCCAAGTCAAGGACGATAGGTCAACATTTTAGTCCAACTGTCCAGTGTAGGTATTGAACCCCTTACCTCGGTATCAGCACGCCAGATGTTTAATAACACGTGGTATTATCCATTCGGCCATGCTGACCTACATACTGATGTATGATAGGGCAGATAGTGCCATAATACTGTTGTTCCCTCATTCTTAACATAACTTGTATCTGAATTTCCATGAAACCAACAGTCAGGCTTAACTAGATTAGGCTCAACACAAATTAACAACATTGGCAGTAACTGGAGCCTCCACGTTTCTTTGTGGGATCTTCCTGCTTAGAAGTTTCCTCTACCCTTTTCTATGACGTCATTACGTCTGTGCGCTATGTGGCAGATAGGTCGAGGCTCTTTGGAATCATATCGTGTGTATAGTGTAGAAGAACAGATAAATCATCACGACTTGGAGAGAATAGTGCTCCAGGGAGTGACCAGAGAATCTGGCCGACACCCAGGACTCCGGGGAAAGCCCAGTCGGACACATAATAAGAGTCTGGCCGACACCCAGGACTCCGGGGAAAGCCCAGTCGGACACATAATAAGAGTCTGGCCGACACCCAGGACTCCGGGGAAAGCCCAGTCGGACACATAATCAGAGTCTGGCCGACACCCAGGACTCCGGGGAAAGCCCAGTCGGACACATAATAAGAGTCTGGCCGACACCCAGGACTCCGGGGAAAGCCCAGTCGGACACATAATCAGAGTCTGGCCGACACCCAGGACTCCGGGGAAAGCCCAGTCGGACACATAATCAGAGTCTGGCCGACACCCAGGACTCCGGGGAAAGCCCAGTCGGACACATAATCAGAGTCTGGCCGACACCCAGGACTCCGGGGAAAGCCCAGTCGGACACATAATCAGACTACTACTGGTACCATTAGTACTGAGACTCTTCCCTGGCTTTTGAAGATGGTAGTGTGTTGTCCCAAAGCCGTGTTCTTGATTCAACTCAACCCAACTGCACATGCTAGTGAAAGTACATACGTTACATGTTACAAGTACATCCCTATCCATTTTCTATCTTTCCTTAGTCACTGCCTTCAACCTACTGTTTCGTTCCCGCACTTCCTGTTTTGATTTGTATTTCTATGTGATCGGATAGCTGCTTTGAGTGTGATATATCTGTTGCTTAGTAAATATTCTGCTTTTCGTGTTTTTTGTTAACTGCAAGAACCAAAACAAATCTTCAGCCACAAACATCCATTTATATATGTTTGTTTCTTTTGTGGTAACAGTTGCATGCACTTCTGGTACTGTTCTAGTAGTAACCGTATATTGACTTCTGGTTTAGTAAACAATGGCAAACTACTGAACGTATTTTTGCCAGGTAAATTACAAACAGTGGAGTCAGCATGGCCGAATGGATAAGATCATTCATTCCTAATTATCCGGTGTTATGATGTGTAACAATGCGTATACAGAGGATCAACAAGTTCTGCTGTGTTGTTTCAAAACAGGCTTTATTTATACACGATGGTCGATACAAAATCCAAGTTCTAATCAATTATGATGTTGTCTTCTCTTCCCTCGTTCTTGGTGGTCCCCACCCAACAACCAGCTACGTCACGACTTGAGCATCTTTCTTACTGTTCTATATCGATGCTCAAGCGTGCTGTAGTCTTGCACCCCTAAGCTAATACTGATATGATATTCATTCTGCTACACCTCCCTGTCTTTTAAAAGACTTTTCTTCTTCAAAAGTCTTAACTCCTAACCCCTTTATCCTACACCTTCTCTCCTTACCTCCCATAATTTCTCTAAACCGCCCCAAACTAACTCTATTTTAGGTGAATATTTCCTTCACATAGCAAACCACTATGGAATTATATTTCTTCTTCGTTTCTGGCTCTTCAAAGTTTCTTTATAAAATATATACATATCATAAGAATGGCTCGTATCAATCGTTATCGTACACTTGACATTAGGAAATTTCTCATTCACACAGCACAGGATAGACAGAAAAGATGTAGTTAAAAAAAAGTAAAGAAGGGGTGCGCACCCAATTTATGAAAATTATAAGGAAATAGTCAACGCAATCACATTTACCTCTCTTGCCAACGAAAAAACTTTTGTAAAAAGTTTTTTAAAAATATATCTTATGAAATACATCTCTGTTCACTATAAATTAAGTTGATCTAAGTTTTCTTTTATATACTCAACATTTATATTGCCATATATTGCCATCCACAACCTTGTCTATATTTCACTTATCTCACCTTCCACCATGAACCAATGTTCATATTCCATGAACATTTTAAATTAATTAACGCTGTTTTTCCACAGCTCCTATATTGTTCCCCCTCACATCCCATGGTACGCCTCCTTGTTTATCTATTCCATATACCCAACCTTATATGCTGCCATTCACAGCCCCCTTTTTATCTATTCTCTATTAACCAACTATCATATCATTACTCATAATATGGTATCCAATCCATATATCTTCAATTAATGCTGACTTTAATGCAGCTCCTATTTTAACTTTCCCATAACCATCCCCGGCATATGTTTCTAATACTTCATAGCCATATCAACCTCTTTATGCTGATTATCACAGCAACAGAATATACCCATGAACATATTATTCACAAAGATAATGTGTCTCTCTACTAGTCCTCAGTAGTTTATTACTATTTTCTGAACGAAGGGTTCTAAATAAAGCCCCATGTATTGCCTTTATTCTAGACAAAACCATGTAAATTAAACTTAACTTAACTAATTTCTAACATATATATAAACAAGGTAATTACCATTCAACATACAAGACAATTCACTTAAATTATGAGTTAAGCGAAATAAAATCACAACAGGACATCATACCCCCCCCCCCCAAGTTTTTATACATCATTTATGTTTCCCCTCATATCAATTAAAGGTATTAACTCATTCAAAGAAAAACATATTTTAAAATAATATAACATACATCCTATCTATTGTTAGTCTCTTTTATGGACTAACAATAACTTATTTATCTATTTAAGGAAACTCAAGAAGTCCAACCATAAAATCAATTGGCAATAAAATTACAGTAAAAAAAAATATACCTCACTCGAATTTACATCCATATTAGTTATCTTAATACCTAATTATGTCTATTCTTAAAGACAACTCATTATAAGTATCAATAGAACCCTTTTCCATAACAAATGTGTCATATACATCCTCAAGTATCATATTCCTTATTAAATCATGAAATTTATATCTTGCTATCTGCAGTATTTTCTATCAATTTATTTCCTACGTTTCCATTTCTTCAGTAACTCCAAGTTCCTTTGAATAAGTGCTATCTCCACATCAATATCTTCTTCTTCGTATAAAGTATTACTTTCTTCCATACTACTATTTGATTCTGAATTTTCATCCATTTCTTCTTCATCTGTATGTCTATTACTAGCAGCTGCCAATCTTTTTCTTTCTATATCCAATCTAATTTTTTTTTATCATCGTTTCTTAACGACCTTTCTAATAGGGGTATATATTCGTCGCTTGATGAATTTTCCCTAATTCTTCTCTGTCTTTTCACTTCTCTTTCTCTCTGTCTCTCTATTCTCCTTTTCGTTGCTTGTCTAGTATTTTTAAATGGAGCACCTATCTCTCTTCCATAGATTCTATGCTATCATAATGACTCTCATTCATATTTTTTTCTTCTATTGTTTTCGGTATTGTCTGTTCTTGAGTATCATCACAAACTGGAGTTGTTATTAATTGACTTTGTGCTGGATCTTTTCTAATATCTGGGGGTATCGTAGCTCTTCTGACGACTTGTTCATCTAAGTATCCGGTGTCTGAATAATAATTATTATTATAATTATTATTTCCCTTATCATCATTATCTCTTCTTAAGTGCTCTACGTGTGCCCTTGCTTTATGTCCCGTGATCTGGTTCTTTATACTGTACGATACATTTCCTAGCTTTTCTAAAATGTAATAACCTGGAACCCAACGATCATCAAACTTAGAGTTCCTTCTATGCTTCTTATAATAAACTCTATCACCTACTTTGAATTCCTGTAATTTTGTATTCACGTTTCTGTACTTTTTCTGTCTTTCTCTAGCTTTAATTATATTATTCATTAATCTTACATGTGCTTTATGCATTTCTTGTATGATGACCTCTTGAAAGTCTTCCCCCATATATTTACGTCTTGGTTTTAACAGATTATATATGGGTAGTATTGGCCCTCTCCCGTGTAATAAATAAAATGGTGAAAACCCTGTGCTCTCATTTTGATTTGTGCGTATAGCGCTAAGCGCAGGTCCTAGGAATAGATCCCAATCTTTTTCATGTTCATCGACAATCTTTGCTATAATATCGTACAATGTTCTATGTTGTCTTTCGTTCTTAGCATTTGAAGAAGGTCTATAGTATGAGGTCTTTATATGTTTTATATTCAAATCTTTTAATAACATTTTGAATTTCTTATTCACAAATTCTTTACCATTATCCGTGAGTACAATCTGTGGGCAACTAAATCTTGGTACGAATTCCTGTAAAAAAATATTAATGATAGTATCTGCGCTCTTATCTGGGATTGCATAAACTTCCGGCCAAAGACTGTAGACGTCCACTATATGAATTAGATATACGTTCCCTGATAATGTTCTAGGGTGAGGACCTGATATATCTAAACTAACTTTTTGCATTGGAAACTGAGGAATATCTGTATCTTGTAAGGGACACTTAATTGTTTTCATATTCCTTAATCTGCATCTTTCACACGTATCGACATATTTACAAGCAGTTTTAAATAAATTCGGCCAATAATATTTATTCGTAAGTGCTTTCACTAATTTATCACGACCGAGATGACCATTCTCATCATGATATGCTTTTAAAACTTCACTTTCCAAATGTTTTGGAATATATTTCCTTAGCTGTTCGTTTCTTTCACTCATGTAATATAACTGTTCATCCTCTAGCAAAACTAAATAATTCTTCTTATACTTATTCTCATCCGTTTCTTTTAATTTCTGTTTTATTTCTAAGACTTTTGGATCTAATTCTTGTTCTACTTTCATATTAAATTGTGCTAAATGTGGGTCTTCTGCTCTAGGTTCAGACTCTTGATCCGACGGTAAACTCTCAAAATCTTCTCTAATATATTTACTTGCCAGTTTCGGTCGTCTATCTCCGGTTCACCTTCGTCTTCCGTGTTCCCTGATGACTGCGGATACGGGATTCTAGACAATAAATCAGCGCATGTGTTGTTCCTACCTGGTATGTATTCTATTCTTGTATTGTATCCTTGTAGATTCAACGCCCATGTCTGTATTTTCCTGTTCTGCACTGGAGCTTCTAACAAAGATTTTAAAGGCATGTGGTCAGTTCTAATGATGAAATTTGCGTTATGTAGATAGTAGTTAAGTTTCTGAAGAGCGTAATGAATAGCATAAGCCTCCTTCTCATTTCCGCTGAGACCTGCTAAGTTTATGAGACAAGAAATAAATTGGCCTTTCATTTTTAACCCCTGGTATTCCAGATTCTTTTCCTTCATATGGTTGAACCAAACACGCTCCTATAGCATTATCTGAAGCATCTGTATATAATATTAACTGTTTATTCAAATCTGGATATGTCAATAGTGGCACTACTGTTAAGCTATTTTTTTAAAACTCGAACGCTTTTTGACATTCATCATCCCACTTAAATCTAGCGTATTTGCCAGTTAAGTTAGTAATAGGCTCTGCTATTTTTGAGAACCCTGGAATGAAACGCCGATAATACCCACAGGTTCCGATAAACGCACGCACTTCTTTTACGTTAGTTGGAGGAGATAATTCTCTAATAATTTTAACCTTATCTTGATCTGGTTTAATTCCGTCTCTATTAATAATATACCCCAAATACTTTGTTTCTGTTTTTAAAAATTCGCGTTTACTGAGCTTCAGTTTGACATCATGTATTCTTAATCTGTCGAATACTAATTTTACATGTTTTAAGTGATCATCTACATCTCCTGCTGTATAAATTAAAATGTCATCTATGTATGCCAATGCAAACTTTTGCATACCCTCTAATACTTGATTAATTAATAGCATATAATAAGAGGGCGCCGTACGTACTCCAAAAGGCATTCGTAAGAATTCGTAAGAACCTGCGTGTGTACAAAAAGCACTCTTTTTCTGGGCGTCTGGGGACAAAGGTATACACCAAAATCCTGATCTTGCATCTAACGTGGTAAAGAAAGTAGACCCATTAAGTAAACCCAAAATATCGTCAATCACCGGCAATGGGTACGCTAGGTTCTTAGTGATTTTGTTCAACGCCCGATAGTCGCAGCAGAATCGATGTGAACCATCAGCTTTGGTCACGATGACAATCGGAGATGACCATTCCGACTTTGATCTTGTTATTATTCCTGCTTTCAGCATGTCTTCTATTGCTTTTTCAACAATTTCTCTATTCCTTAAGGGTGTTCTATACGGTTTCAAACTAATTGGTGGGTGATCTCCAGTATCTATTTCCATCGTAACTGTTTTTGTCCTTCCCAATTCTAAATCATTAATTGCAAATACATCCTGATTCTCTTTTATAAGTTGTTCTAATACTTTCTTATTTTCTGGTGGAGTTTTTAACTGTGCCAACAATTCTTGCTCTCTTGTTATATTGTCTAGTGAATGTATTTGGGCTGTATTTCTTCTGAATGGATGGATCAATTCATCCTTCTGCACGTTCCCTTTTCTTTCGCGTCCGCGTCTGTTATTAATTCTTTCACTAGGAGTTTCTGAATAATTTATTCCCGGCATTTCTACTCTATCTGTTGCTAATATGTCATTAATGTTATGATCTACTTTGGCTATTACACATCCTCTATATAATTTAATTCTCTACCCGTGTTGTTAATAATCATTACTGGAAAAGTTAAGTGTTTATCTAATGATATTATTCCATCCGGAACTTCTAGACCAGGCTCATCAATTACCTCCCTTTGCAATTCAGTGATTCTAACTGTGTGTCCTACTTCATAATACGGATTTCTTTTTACCTTTGCCTGTATCAAATTAACCGTCTGTGGTTTTAACGTCGTAGACATTTTAACTCTAACCAGTGATGAAATGTGCATGTCTTCTTCTAAATCTACATACACGTCCTTGAATTTTAATTTATGTAGATCAAACATAAGTCTTACACCATTTTTTATTAGAAAATCTCTTCCTATAAGCATATTTCTATTTAAATCTTTCACTATATGAAAAAGATGTCTTATGTTGATTCCCCCTAACTTAAAATTCATTATTGTTTTTCCAATTACTTGTAAATTCTGTCCTGTAACAGAGTGAAGATTATTTTGACTTCTGAATATTTTGCAATTTCTCATTATTTTGTATAAAAAACTTTCTTTGATCACACTAACCTGAGCACCCGAATCAATTAATGTACGAACTCTATACTTCCCTATTTCTATTATACATGAACTGGGATCTGTTTTATTCACTGTGAACTGTTTGATTTCATCTAATTGAGAGCATTCTCTACTCGTCCTGCTATACCTGTAATTAAGATATTCTTTAAATCTTGGGACCTTGTTATTTTCCCTCCTACTACAGGTCCTATTTAATAGGTAGGGCGTCGGTTTTCCTGCGTTCTTGTACTTGTAAAACTTCTGTGTCTCTCTTCAACATTCCTATTTAATCTGCTATTGCCATTTCTACTTTGTGTATTCGACTGGACACGCCTGTTACCACAAAAACGAAAAATGTGTCCACGTTGACCACAAGACCAACAGACTATATTTTTGTTATTTGTGTTACCTACCGTCTCACTTGTAGGATATCTCATTTGTCTTCTTTCATCATAAGCATTTCTATTACTACCTTGTAATGTCTGTATACCTCCTCTCCTATTCCATCCGAACCTTGTTTGTCCTATCTCCACAGGCTCTTCAATCCTATCTTCTCGACTGGTACCTATTTCTCGTCCTACTCTCAACCTAAATCTGCGTCTCAAGTTCTCCTCTTGTACTGCTATATCTACAGCTTGTGATAATCTCTCAGGATTTTCCCTCATCAGCTTAAATTTCAGTCCATCTGACTTTATACCATCTACAAAAATCCCGATCAACATCCGCTCCACCTCTTCTCCTCGTACGTTCTGTCCTAAGAATGCTTCTTCAGCCAGGTTAATCAACCTATCGCTGAATAATTGTACAGTCTCTCCAGTGTTTTGTTTGGACTGTCTTAACACCGAAAACGCATGTTGTGGGTCCGTTATTTCAGCGTATTTATGAGCTAAATCGTCCTTGAACTGCTCCCATGTCTCATCTACCCTAGCCTCTAATTTTCTTCTGATATGATCAGAAACCGGTTCTGTTGCTGCCTGATAAGCAAGTTTCATTTTCTCTTCATCTGATGCTGACACCAAATATGCATATTTCTCTATTGAAATTATCCACTTCTTAAAATCTTTTGCCTGTCCACTAAATTTAACAATTTCAGCTGCCATTCCTTGTTGTTTCATGACTGTGTTGAGTTTACCTATTACCGTTCCTACCCCAGTCAAAACTTGTGTCAGTGAACCTTGTTCTTCTGCCATGCTGAAATATTTCGCTATACACTTATACAAGCAAATTCACATTTATAACAATTTATCTAAATGATCTTATTTAAATATTTAAATCACATTAAAAAAATGTTCTCTTAGCAGTTATACTTAAATTAATTACCGTCGAGCATGTCTTTCCTTGATCCAAGAGAAGCGTGAATTCACGTACGTTCTTTAAAAATATCCCTTGTCACGGTTCATGTATACTCAAACGTCTGGAGTTCGTATTATTTAGTAGCCATCCAAACGCGACTTCAGTGATATCCTTCTTCCAGCGTCTCAGGTTTCGTTACTTTCCTTTCACTTTCAGCCCCTGGTTGAGCCCCTACCAGACTTGCAGTTTCTTTTCACCCTAACAGGGCTCTTCAAGGCGTCGGCTTGAAAGCGAGTCCAGCTCGATAGAACTGATATTCATTCTGCTACAGATGCTGAGGTAGCGGGTTCAACTCCTACAGATGGATTAGAATATTTACTTCTCGCCCTTGCTTTGGGGACGTAAATTACAAGCACGTCAGAAGTCTGAGTGAGTTCGCCTGATGGCGAGGGACACTAGTAACTGGGAAAGCTAACAATGGTCTATACACATTCAGGTGCCTTAAATTTTATAGCTCTTTCTCCGTTACACAATGTATATGTACAATTTTTTCTCAAATTTTTTTACATTTTTTGTATGAAAATGCTCACGACAATTGTAAGTGTATGTGTGTGTAAAGTGTGGGAGTTTGTTCATACTAGTTTAAGTGATTATGTGAGACATCATACATGTGTCTAGATGTAAGGAAGTGTGTGTGGGGGACGCATCTGTGCGGGGGATGTGTGTGTAGGGGATGTATGTGTGTAGGGGGATGTGTGTGAATGGGGGATGTTTGTATGGGTGGGGGATGCGGGTGTGAGTGAGGGATGTGCCGGTAGGTGGGGATGTATGGGTGGGTGGGGGGATGTGTGGGTGGGTGAAGGGATGTATGGTGGGTGGGGGGTGTGTGTGGGTGAAGGATGTGTGTGTGTGGGTGGCGATGTTTGGATGGATGGTAGGAAGTGTGTGGGTGTTGGTGGGAAGGGATTGTGTGGATTTGTGGTTGGGGAATGTGTATGTGGGTGGGTTGGTGCGGGGTGTGTTGATTGGTTGGGGGGGGGGGGGTATGTGAGGCTGGGGTATGATTGTTTGGCTGGGTGGTTGTAGGTGTGTGGATCTGGGTGGATGGGTGTGGCCTGGAAGATGGGTGTGGGTGGGTTGTGTGTGAGGGGTGTTAATAAGGAAGGGTGGGTGGTGGAGTGTGTGTGTGTGTGGGTGGGTGGGGGGTGTGTATGGCTGGGTGAGGTTGTGTGTGGGTATGTGGGGTGGATGTGTTAGGGTGGGGTGGGTGGGGTGTGTATGGGTGTGTGTGTATGTGTGGGCGATATGTGTGGGTGGTCGAGGTGTGTGTGGGTGGATGGAGGTTGTGTGTGGGTGGATGGGGGTGGATGGGGGTGTATGTGGGTGGGAGAGGATGTGTGGGTGGATGAGGGATGTGTCTAATAACATTGTAATCTGCATTGTTTATGTTTACAACATTCATTTGACAATGTATTTTCCTATGTGAATGTATCATGCACTATTAATGAATGAAAGATCAGTGATTGGAAGGGCCGCATGTAAGACGGGCCTGCGTGCCCAGTTTGTAACCCTTATAAAATAAAGTTGAATTCAGTTGACTTGAATTGGATTGAATTGAATAGCCGTTTTTGGGTAATTTTGTGTTGCTAATTCCAAATATGTAAGGATATTTATTTTTTCTGTCAGCTCTAGTTTGTGAGATACCTAAGAATGACCTTTTAGGTAGGGCAATTTTTACGTGCAAGCCTAGGGTTAGGTGCCATCAGTGACATTTTGACTATAATCCGTATTCACATTATATGTAATTATAGTGCATTTATTGCCTTCATATAAAACCCCAATAATGTATTAAAACTGTCTCACTACCATTTTTTTTTTTTTTGTATCTGTAGTCAACAAACAAAAAGCTTCTTTTCGAAGACTTCTGGAATGTCACATGCCCGGACTGTCATGCTTAAAGGTCCAACAGTAATATGCCATCATGTGGGCATTCCAAAGTCCCTGGTATCTCTCTTCCATTGTTTTTAAATCGTGGTGAAATTTTTCACCTTGCTCCTCACTAAAGTTTATTTATGCTCATGTTGTATCCAAGCTGACAAAAACTCGACAGCATGTTTTCAACTAATTCAGAATAATTGTCTGCTTTTAAGTTACCCAGAAAGTTGTGCACAACAAACACAAATGATGACCAGGCTGTGGACTCTGTTATGTTCACTGAATGAATAAAATTTGGTTCGTTTATCAACTTTCTAATTTGAGATCCATCAACAATTCTAGCATTAAGTTTGTCTATGCCCATTTCTGAAAACTTCTGCATAACTAATTAAAATAGGTACCATCTTTGTTCAGTGCCATAACAAATTGCTTAATCAAGCTAAGCTTTATATGTGTCATGGAATGCCGCCTTAACATCCCAGAATATTTTTCTCGGTCTCCAAATTTGAGAGGCCAAATTGAGAAAGAATGAATTAATCACGCTACTCCACGGCTATCTAGTCGTGAGGTAAGATTATTCACAAAAAGCCTCTAGCCATGACGTAAGCTTGCAGATGGCAAGTAAAATGGGCTACTTGAGACGGACACAACTAGATAATTTAAATTGGTCTACACCTTGGAAAACTGCTGACCCAGACGGGCTATGACACCACACAGACACATTGGCACCTTCTCGTCCAGGTAGACCCTGGCTGAATCAACAATGAACTAGGCCATTGGTTGAATAAAGGCAATTAACGCCAGATGGATATAATAGCCATAGGGCGGTAAACAAGCCAAGTCAACTCAGATCGGCAGACTCAGTAGAGTGTGAAAACAGACCTTGTAAAACCGGTCAGCTGTGAAGTGTCAAGACTGGCCACACAAAGTAAGTGTTGGCTATTGAAACTGAAGCAGGAATACTAGAGGTGCAAGGTGTGAAATCACTGATAAGACTCATGGGGCTAATAATGGTCAGACCCACAGGTGTGACGGCTAGTGTGCATGCAGAAAGAATTTTTATGACTGGACAGACTTGGAGTTAATTGCGATTAACGTCAGGGGGAGATAAGAAGAATTTATGTATGGAATTCCGGGGAGATAAGTGTCTACTGCTAGGCTAGGTATAAAAACCCCTGCTAGACTTTTTCCCTTTAGATTAAGTCTGACTTCAGAACAGGTAGGCAGCCAGCTCAATGTTTGTAGTCATATGTATGATTATTATGTTGGCTTCTAGGAATTATTTCTTAGTAACTAGTCAGTCTATATCTGATCTAGGTTATTTTCAAGAACTATCATTGTCATGTTACTTGAGTGTTCTTTCTAAGTTCTGTGTTCAATATAATTGTGCTTCATGTATTACTCTTCTGAGAAGTAGAAACTTGTGAAAGGCATATCATTGTCTAAGTATACTTTTAGGTGTCTTGGTAGATGCTTGGCATTTCTTTGTACACTATCCTAGTTGCCTTTTGGTGTGTGCATTTGTTGTACAGAATATAGTCAACTGACTATTTATTTAATTCTTACAACAGCAGTAACAAAGCGGTGATTAAACCGGGCAGCTCAGCAAATATGGCTGGTCTGTGTGGTCACTTCAATTAGACTTGTTGTATATCTCATTTTGTAGCTATACAATATTAGTACTCATTAATAATGCCTGATGCTATTATGTTGAATATCATTAGATGTCCATCTTGAAGTAATATAATGTTTATGGATATGTTGGATGTATGTATGTGTAATTTCATATGAATATACGATGCTAGGACTATGCTTCGTACATATTCTTTTTGTGTATATACGTCCCATTTCGTATACAGACAAACTCACTAAGGCATTATGCTATGATGTTAAAGTATCATATGTCTAGTTTAATCAATATGTTTATGTGTATTGGATGTTTGATATATTGATTTGTCATATGCAAACCTACCAATATGAAGTGTTATGCTATTGTCTGCGCATTGGCACATTGGCCAACGATTGTGTTGGAAGCAGAGGTGTAATGGTACAGACATTACCCACAATTGGTATAGGGAGCTAAACTTTCTCAGTGTATTGTGGGCGTGCGTCCACGGTAATGCATGGAAACCTGGCACGGCTACTGGTCACGGCTTGTAAGCCCGGATGACCCGGCATTATTATAATACCATTACCGATCCTGTGACCTGCTAAACCAACTTGGGACGGAGCGGCTGTACGACACAGAATTTCTGTATTAGCGACATCGACATGGGGCGGCAGAAATGTAATCATTACAGGCGTGTGAGACAATTGAAAAGCCCGTCCCAGACTAAAGACAGTAGGGAGAAGGAGGATGGTGAACACAGTAGAGCTGGAAGATAAACTTGGCCAGACTGGTCATTGTATATGTTTGTGTTATGATATGTTTTAATTAGGATTGCGCTGATGTAGAACTGATATAACACATTCTTGACTTTCTTTCAAGCTCTCACAAGGAGCACCTATGTTATAGATCTCAAGACTAGAGACTACTGACTAGGAGTGTCAGGACTGACAGGATCGTCAGAATACCGGCAAGCTGTTTTTCTTTTTGTTGCTACTGGAGAGTGGGGATCTGGACCACAGATCCAAATAGTTCAAGTAAAAGTTATGTAATGTTTGTCATCAATATCAATATGTATATGATTTCATCATCATCATATTGAACCATCAGATGTCTATGATTATGATTAATAAATAAATGTTGTAGTATTGTAACTCATAGTTCGGTCGTTATATTTTAATTCCAATTGTGCATACGTGTTGTGTGTGTACATTGGTGGGGGTTCACTTACACACCAAGGAATTGAGCAGTCAGGGAGAAAACCCTGTACTAGGATAGTTGTCCTTAAACTTTAATTCAGACGTAAAAATCTATCTTAGCTAACCTTCTCTTTCCCATTCCTTGGCGAATATTCAGCACAGTTCATTTCATTTTGTAACGAGCCACTTGGAGCTGTACGTTGGATATTCATGGGCCTAATCTATAGTTCAGCCATATAGATTTTGTCCCTAGTCAGTTTCTGACTATTTGGGGTTGCTCGCCAGTAACTAATACTTTCACCTAGCCGGTGGGGCACCCCGACTTCTGACAGATTGGGCTTCTCGTACGGTATTTGAATTCGGACTTCTCGCTTTCAATAGACTCCGGTACTAGACCCTAGACATACGATGTTAAAAGTTAACTCTTGTAATCTTCAGTCATCAAAATAGACTATCATCAGATGTAGCTAATTTTAGTTGAGGAAGTTACAGAGTATAGATATAACTTTTCAAAAGTGTATAACAGATAAGAACTTATGAGAAAACTACCTCATCTATCATTTATTGATAAGTATTTTAATTCTTATCATTTAGTGTATCATTCATCATTTAATGATAACTGATCACTTTAATCATAATTACATTGATGTGTTTGATGATTTAACTGCTTGATTGATTTGCCATTTTATGCTTACTTATGCCATTTTCATTATGACATGTATGCAGTGCATTTTAATATTTATTTAGGTAAATATTAGTATTGATTACTGCGTAGTATATCTCTCACACTTACTTCACTGCGGTCGCCAGAAACTACTTGAATATTACTTTCAGTTGTCTTTCACTGCTGAGGCTAAACTCTACACATTGGTTTAGGTTCTGCTGTCATTGGTTCACTCTTGTCTTTCTAGCTTAGCTCTGAATTTGATAGATACATAAGAGCTTACCTGAATATAGCCATTAGCAAATATGGACTCACCTTCCCAGGATCTAGATTATCTGAAGGCGCGCACAGATTACTTAGAGTCCACGAGAAGGTTAGGCATAATAGAGGGCTTAACAGGAGAACAATTAGAAATATACATCAGAGACGAGATGAAAGAGTGGGACATGGCGGAGGAACAGATGAATAAAACAATTGATGAGTTATTTGAAGCAAAAGAGCGTAGCAAAACTGAAGAAGCAGAGATTAATATAAAGCATATGGAAGTAGTCAATGCAGAGAAGCTAACCTTTCTAGCGGAACATAAGGTAGGAGATATGGATGCTCACCCAACCAGGAAGGAAGGGACATCTTTGCCAACCACCGCGGAATCAGAGTTAGTGGACCGGGAACTACAGGTTCTCATTCGACCCAGTCCTAAACGGAAAAGATGGAAGAAGAAACGTGCCCAGGGCACTTCAAGCAGTCACAAACGTGATAACTGTTTGTACCACGGCAATGGTGGTTTAACTGTACAGGACCTTCAGGGAAACCACTTCACTTCTACGAGGAATGAATCTCGAGAGAAAGAGGAACTGAAGACAACCTTTAATGAGGTCGAAGGCGGAAACCTAGCCGATTCTCACATTCCCTTCTGTTCACAGAATCACTAAGTGGAATTACATCTGACTGAAATAGGGAGGATGGAAGTAACTGAATCCCAGGTGAATTTCATTACTGCAACGCGGGAAGAATCACTAATTATCAGTTCAGATAATTTGCCTACTAACAGTTACCCAGAGGACAACTGTTCGTACCACAAGATGTGGTTTAACTGGTCCGCCAGTACAAGACTCCCAGGAATCTCACTTTACTTCAACGAGAGGTGAAACTCAAGAGGAAGATGACCTGAGGACATCTTTTAAGGAGGTCGGAGATCGAAAGGTAACCGACTTTATTATTCCCTTCAGCTCAGGAGAGGATGAAGTGGGATTAAATTTGACTGACAGAGGGATGAAGGAAGACCCGGAACCCCTTGTGATCTTGAGGCTGCAGCTCAGGACAAGACACTAGATCTCAGTTCAAATCATTTACCTATTGTGATGGATTGCTTAGACAGCCCACCACAGGATTTACCTCAACTGGACTTAGCCCATGAAAGCACGACCAGAGAGGAACATCCAGACCAGGAAACATTTCCAGTTGTTATCTCACAGTATACCAGTTCGGAGACTCAGGAAACACAGGGAATTGCCATGAGCCAGAATATGGACTCTGATATTGTGCAGACAACTTTGTCTGTAGTTGCTAAAGAAGAAAATTCTTTGCACAAGATGGAGGAAGAAACGCCTATCATCTCATTAGCTGAAGTTATCAGGGAATTCCAGCAACAGGGACCTGAAGTAACAGAAGTCAAGAGTGGTTTGGAATCAACACTCTTAGGACTCAATCTACCCTTCAGTCAGGTCGATTTGATAGGAGTAGATCAGCTATTTGTGGATACTTTATTCAAAAGTAACACCACTTTATCGCCCTGGAGTAACTATGTTATCTCTCAAGGCAGGACAACTTGGCACACTAAATTTCCAATTTCTAGCACGGTTTGTACAAGAAACTCTAATGCAGAGAAACTCAGCTCATTAACTGATTATCAGGGGAAGAAACCGCAACACCAAGGAAGAAAGATTGTTACGCCCGACTTTGAAGGAGGAAAGCGCCAGTTGAATTTATATCATGGGACCATGATGTGTAACATTATTCCTTTTAAAAGGAAGATATTGATGGATCAGTTAAGGATCTATAACGGATGGAGGAAAATCACGGAGACAAGCTTTGCTGTGGCCAGATTATGCAAGACCTCACTACGGGTACATCCTCGGCTGAAAGGAGTAAATCACGTGAGTGAATGGTGTAAAACAATTGCTGCCCAGAGGCGCCAAAGAATCCCGTTGATTGTGATCTTTCCCAGAGTGATAAAATTACAACCTCCTGACAATTATCGGATTGTACCAAGCTATTGCATGGAATCCCGGCGGAAGACCAGGTACAAGGACCTATCCAGAGTATCCTTCGATTATGGAAATGGGACGTCTTTATGCAGAGGTAGGTCAACCCACTGCCACAAGGAATATTGGAAACCTTTAGGCAGATCCAGAATGGAGAGTGCTTAGGCATTATTCTGGGATGTACGGCGTGCTTGACAAAAGATTTCTGGCAGAAACTTTTTTTTAAGGGGGAAGCTCTGTCATGGAATGCCGCCTTAACATCCCAGAATATTTTTCTCGGTCTCCAAATTTGAGAGGCCAAATTGAGAAAGAATGAATTAATCACGCTACTCCACGGCTATCTAGTCGTGAGGTAAGATTATTCACAAAAAGCCTCTAGCCATGACGTAAGCTTGCAGATGGCAAGTAAAATGGGCTACTTGAGACGGACACAACTAGATAATTTAAATTGGTCTACACCTTGGAAAACTGCTGACCCAGACGGGCTATGACACCACACAGACACATTGGCACCTTCTCGTCCAGGTAGACCCTGGCTGAATCAACAATGAACTAGGCCATTGGTTGAATAAAGGCAATTAACGCCAGATGGATATAATAGCCATAGGGCGGTAAACAAGCCAAGTCAACTCAGATCGGCAGACTCAGTAGAGTGTGAAAACAGACCTTGTAAAACCGGTCAGCTGTGAAGTGTCAAGACTGGCCACACAAAGTAAGTGTTGGCTATTGAAACTGAAGCAGGAATACTAGAGGTGCAAGGTGTGAAATCACTGATAAGACTCATGGGGCTAATAATGGTCAGACCCACAGGTGTGAAGGCTAGTGTGCATGCAGAAAGAATTTTTATGACTGGACAGACTTGGAGTTAATTGCGATTAACGTCAGGGGGAGATAAGAAGAATTTATGTATGGAATTCCGGGGAGATAAGTGTCTACTGCTAGGCTAGGTATAAAAACCCCTGCTAGTCTTTTTCCCTTTAGATTAAGTCTGACTTCAGAACAGGTAGGCAGCCAGCTCAATGTTTGTAGTCATATGTATGATTATTATGTTGGCTTCTAGGAATTATTTCTTAGTAACTAGTCAGTCTATATCTGATCTAGGTTATTTTCAAGAACTATCATTGTCATGTTACTTGAGTGTTCTTTCTAAGTTCTGTGTTCAATATAATTGTGCTTCATGTATTACTCTTCTGAGAAGTAGAAACTTGTGAAAGGCATATCATTGTCTAAGTATACTTTTAGGTGTCTTGGTAGATGCTTGGCATTTCTTTGTACACTATCCTAGTTGCCTTTTGGTGTGTGCATTTGTTGTACAGAATATAGTCAACTGACTATTTATTTAATTCTTACAACAGCAGTAACTAAGCGGTGATTAAACAGGGCAGCTCAGCAAATATGGCTGGTCTGTGTGGTCACTTCAATTAGACTTGTTGTATATCTCATTTTGTAGCTATACAATATTAGTACTCATTAATAATGCCTGATGCTATTATGTTGAATATCATTAGATGTCCATCTTGAAGTAATATAATGTTTATGGATATGTTGGATGTATGTATGTGTAATTTCATATGAATATACGATGCTAGGACTATGCTTCGTACATATTCTTTTTGTGTATATACGTCCCATTTCGTATACAGACAAACTCACTAAGGCATTATGCTATGATGTTAAAGTATCATATGTCTAGTTTAATCAATATGTTTATGTGTATTGGATGTTTGATATATTGATTTGTCATATGCAAACCTACCAATATGAAGTGTTATGCTATTGTCTGCGCATTGGCACATTGGCCAACGATTGTGTTGGAAGCAGAGGTGTAATGGTACAGACATTACCCACAATTGGTATAGGGAGCTAAACTTTCTCAGTGTATTGTGGGCGTGCGTCCACGGTAATGCATGGAAACCTGGCACGGCTACTGGTCACGGCTTGTAAGCCCGGATGACCCGGCATTATTATAATACCATTACCGATCCTGTGACCTGCTAAACCAACTTGGGACGGAGCGGCTGTACGACACAGAATTTCTGTATTAGCGACATGGACATGGGGCGGCAAAAATGTAATCATTACAGGCGTGTGAGACTATTGAAAAGCCCGTCCCAGACTAAAGACAGTAGGAAGAAGGAGGATGGTGAACACAGTAGAGCTGGAAGATAAACTTGGCCAGACTGGTCATTGTATATGTTTGTGTTATGATATGTTTTAATTAGGATTGCGCTGATGTAGAACTGATATAACACATTCTTGACTTTCTTTTAAGCTCTCACAAGGAGCACCTATGTTATAGATCTCAAGACTAGAGACTACTGACTAGGAGTGTCAGGACTGACAGGATCGTCAGAATACCGGCAAGCTGTTTTTCTTTTTGTTGCTACTGGAGAGTGGGGATCTGGACCACAGATCCAAATAGTTCAAGTAAAAGTTATGTAATGTTTGTCATCAATATCAATATGTATATGATTTCATCATCATCATATTGAACCATCAGATGTCTATGATTATGATTAATAAATAAATGTTGTAGTATTGTAACTCATAGTTCGGTCGTTATATTTTAATTCCAATTGTGCATACGTGTTGTGTGTGTACATTGGTGGGGGTTCACTTATACACCAAGGAATTGAGCAGTCAGGGAGAAAAACCTGTACTAGGATAGTTGTCCTTAAACTTTAATTCAGACGTAAAAATCTACCTTAGCTAACCTTATCTTTCCCATTCCTTGGCGAATATTCAGCACAGTTCATTTCATTTTGTAACGAGCCACTTGGAGCTGTACGTTGGAGATTCATGGGCCTAATCTATAGTTCAGCCATATAGATTTTGTCCCTAGTCAGTTTCTGACTATTTGGGGTTGCTCGCCAGTAACTAATACTTTCACCTAGCCGGTGGGGCACCCCGACTTCTGACAGATTGGGCTTCTCGTACGGTATTTGAATTCGGACTTCTCGCTTTCAATAGACTCCGGTACTAGACCCTAGACATACGATGTTAAAAGTTAACTCTTGTAATCTTCAGTCATCAAAATAGACTATCATCAGATGTAGCTAATTTTAGTTGAGGAAGTTACAGAGTATAGATATAACTTTTCAAAAGTGTATAACAGATAAGAACTTATGAGAAAACTACCTCATCTATCATTTATTGATAAGTATTTTAATTCTTATCATTTAGTGTATCATTCATCATTTAATGATAACTGATCACTTTAATCATAATTACATTGATGTGTTTGATGATTTAACTGCTTGATTGATTTGCCATTTTATGCTTACTTATGCCATTTTCATTATGACATGTATGCAGTGCATTTTAATATTTATTTAGGTAAATATTAGTATTGATTACTGCGTAGTATATCTCTCACACGTACTTCACTGCGGTCGCCAGAAACTACTTGAATATTACTTTCAGTTGTCTTTCACTGCTGAGGCTAAACTCTACACATTGGTTTAGGTTCTGCTGTCATTGGTTCACTCTTGTCTTTCTAGCTTAGCTCTGAATTTGATAGATACATAAGAGCTTACCTGAATATAGCCATTAGCAAATATGGACTCACCTTCCCAGGATCTAGATTATCTGAAGGCGCGCACAGATTACTTAGAGTCCACGAGAAGGTTAGGCATAATAGAGGGCTTAACAGGAGAACAATTAGAAATATACATCAGAGACGAGATGAAAGAGTGGGACATGGCGGAGGAACAGATGAATAAAACAATTGATGAGTTATTTGAAGCAAAAGAGCGTAGCAAAACTGAAGAAGCAGAGATTAATATAAAGCATATGGAAGTAGTCAATGCAGAGAAGCTAACCTTTCTAGCGGAACATAAGGTAGGAGATATGGATGCTCACCCAACCAGGAAGGAAGGGACATCTTTGCCAACCACCGCGGAATCAGAGTTAGTGGACCGGGAACTACAGGTTCTCATTCGACCCAGTCCTAAACGGAAAAGATGGAAGAAGAAACGTGCCCAGGGCACTTCAAGCAGTCACAAACGTGATAACTGTTTGTACCACGGCAATGGTGGTTTAACTGTACAGGACCTTCAGGGAAACCACTTCACTTCTACGAGGAATGAATCTCGAGAGAAAGAGGAACTGAAGACAACCTTTAATGAGGTCGAAGGCGGAGACCTAGCCGATTCTCACATTCCCTTCTGTTCACAGAATCACTAAGTGGAATTACATCTGACTGAAATAGGGAGGATGGAAGTAACTGAATCCCAGGTGAATTTCATTACTGCAACGCGGGAAGAATCACTAATTATCAGTTCAGATAATTTGCCTACTAACAGTTACCCAGAGGACAACTGTTCGTACCACAAGATATGTGGTTTAACTGGTCCGCCAGTACAAGACTCCCAGGAATCTCACTTTACTTCAACGGGAGGTGAAACTCAAGAGGAAGATGACCTGAGGACATCTTTTAAGGAGGTCGGAGATCGAAAGGTAACCGACTTTATTATTCCCTTCAGCTCAGGAGAGGATGAAGTGGGATTAAATTTGACTGACAGAGGGATGAAGGAAGACCCGGAACCCCTTGTGATCTTGAGGCTGCAGCTCAGGACAAGACACTAGATCTCAGTTCAAATCATTTACCTATTGTGATGGATTGCTTAGACAGCCCACCACAGGATTTACCTCAACTGGACTTAGCCCATGAAAGCACGACCAGAGAGGAACATCCAGACCAGGAAACATTTCCAGTTGTTATCTCACAGTATACCAGTTCGGAGACTCAGGAAACACAGGGAATTGCCATGAGCCAGAATATGGACTCTGATATTGTGCAGACAACTTTGTCTGTAGTTGCTAAAGAAGAAAATTCTTTGCACAAGATGGAGGAAGAAACGCCTATCATCTCATTAGCTGAAGTTATCAGGGAATTCCAGCAACAGGGACCTGAAGTAACAGAAGTCAAGAGTGGTTTGGAATCAACACTCTTAGGACTCAATCTACCCTTCAGTCAGGTCGATTTGATAGGAGTAGATCAGCTATTTGTGGATACTTTATTCAAAAGTAACACCACTTTATCGCCCTGGAGTAACTATGTTATCTCTCAAGGCAGGACAACTTGGCACACTAAATTTCCAATTTCTAGCACGGTTTGTACAAGAAACTCTAATGCAGAGAAACTCAGCTCATTAACTGATTATCAGGGGAAGAAACCGCAACACCAAGGAGGGAAGATTGTTACGCCCGACTTTGAAGGAGGAAAGCGCCAGTTGAATTTATATCATGGGACCATGATGTGTAACATTATTCCTTTTAAAAGGAAGATATTGATGGATCAGTTAAGGATCTATAACGGATGGAGGAAAATCACGGAGACAAGCTTTGCTGTGGCCAGATTATGCAAGACCTCACTACGGGTACATCCTCGGCTGAAAGGAGTAAATCACGTGAGTGAATGGTGTAAAACAATTGCTGCCCAGAGGCGCCAAAGAATCCCGTTGATTGTGATCTTTCCCAGAGTGATAAAATTACAACCTCCTGACAATTATCGGATTGTACCAAGCTATTGCATGGAATCCCGGCGGAAGACCAGGTACAAGGACCTATCCAGAGTATCCTTCGATTATGGAAATGGGACGTCTTTATGCAGAGGTAGGTCAACCCACTGCCACAAGGAATATTGGAAACCTTTAGGCAGATCCAGAATGGAGAGTGCTTAGGCATTATTCTGGGATGTACGGCGTGCTTGACAAAAGATTTCTGGCAGAAACTTTTTTTTAAGGGGGAAGCTCTGTCATGGAATGCCGCCTTAACATCCCAGAATATTTTTCTCGGTCTCCAAATTTGAGAGGCCAAATTGAGAAAGAATGAATTAATCACGCTACTCCACGGCTATCTAGTCGTGAGGTAAGATTATTCACAAAAAGCCTCTAGCCATGACGTAAGCTTGCAGATGGCAAGTAAAATGGGCTACTTGAGACGGACACAACTAGATAATTTAAATTGGTCTACACCTTGGAAAACTGCTGACCCAGACGGGCTATGACACCACACAGACACATTGGCACCTTCTCGTCCAGGTAGACCCTGGCTGAATCAACAATGAACTGGGCCATTGGTTGAATAAAGGCAATTAACGCCAGATGGAGATAATAGCCATAGGGTGGTAAACAAGCCAAGTCAACTCAGATCGGCAGACTCAGTAGAGTGTGAAAACAGACCTTGTAAAACCGGTCAGCTGTGAAGTGTCAAGACTGGCCACACAAAGTAAGTGTTGGCTATTGAAACTGAAGCAGGAATACTAGAGGTGCAAGGTGTGAAATCACTGATAAGACTCATGGGGCTAATAATGGTCAGACCCACAGGTGTGAAGGCTAGTGTGCATGCAGAAAGAATTTTTATGACTGGACAGACTTGGAGTTAATTGCGATTAACGTCAGTGGGAGATAAGAAGAATTTATGTATGGAATTCCGGGGAGATAAGTGTCTACTGCTAGGCTAGGTATAAAAACCCCTGCTAGTCTTTTTCCCTTTAGATTAAGTCTGACTTCAGAACAGGTAGGCAGCCAGCTCAATGTTTGTAGTCATATGTATGATTATTATGTTGGCTTCTAGGAATTATTTCTTAGTAACTAGTCAGTCTATATCTGATCTAGGTTATTTTCAAGAACTATCATTGTCATGTTACTTGAGTGTTCTTTCTAAGTTCTGTGTTCAATATAATTGTGCTTCATGTATTACTCTTCTGAGAAGTAGAAACTTGTGAAAGGCATATCATTGTCTAAGTATACTTTTAGGTGTCTTGGTAGATGCTTGGCATTTCTTTGTACACTATCCTAGTTGCCTTTTGGTGTGTGCATTTGTTGTACAGAATATAGTCAACTGACTATTTATTTAATTCTTACAACAGCAGTAACTAAGCGGTGATTAAACAGGGCAGCTCAGCAAATATGGCTGGTCTGTGTGGTCACTTCAATTAGACTTGTTGTATATCTCATTTTGTAGCTATACAATATTAGTACTCATTAATAATGCCTGATGCTATTATGTTGAATATCATTAGATGTCCATCTTGAAGTAATATAATGTTTACGGATATGTTGGATGTATGTATGTGTAATTTCATATGAATATACGATGCTAGGACTATGCTTCGTACATATTCTTTTTGTGTATATACGTCTAATTTCGTATACATACAAACTCACTAAGGCATTATGCTATGATGTTAAAGTATCATATGTCTAGTTTAATCAATATGTTTATGTGTATTGGATGTTTGATATATTGATTTGTCATATGCAAACCTACCAATATGAAGTGTTATGCTATTGTCTGCGCATTGGCACATTGGCCAACGATTGTGTTGAAAGCAGAGGTGTAATGGTACAGACATTACCCACAATTGGTATAGGGAGCTAAACTTTCTCAGTGTATTGTGGGCGTGCGTCCACGGTAATGCATGGAAACCTGGCACGGCTACTGGTCACGGCTTGTAAGCCCGGATGACCCGGCATTATTATAATACCATTACCGATCCTGTGACCTGCTAAACCAACTTGGGACGGAGCGGCTGTACGACACAGAATTTCTGTATTAGCGACATGGACATGGGGCGGCAAAAATGTAATCATTACAGGCGTGTGAGACAATTGAAAAGCCCGTCCCAGACTAAAGACAGTAGGAAGAAGGAGGATGGTGAACACAGTAGAGCTGGAAGATAAACTTGGCCAGACTGGTCATTGTATATGTTTGTGTTATGATATGTTTTAATTAGGATTGCGCTGATGTAGAACTGATATAACACATTCTTGACTTTCTTTTAAGCTCTCACAAGGAGCACCTATGTTATAGATCTCAAGACTAGAGACTACTGACTAGGAGTGTCAGGACTGACAGGATCGTCAGAATACCGGCAAGCTGTTTTTCTTTTTGTTGCTACTGGAGAGTGGGGATCTGGACCACAGATCCAAATAGTTCAAGTAAAAGTTATGTAATGTTTGTCATCAATATCAATATGTATATGATTTCATCATCATCATATTGAACCATCAGATGTCTATGATTATGATTAATAAATAAATGTTGTAGTATTGTAACTCATAGTTCGGTCGTTATATTTTAATTCCAATTGTGCATACGTGTTGTGTGTGTACATTGGTGGGGGTTCACTTATACACCAAGGAATTGAGCAGTCAGGGAGAAAAACCTGTACTAGGATAGTTGTCCTTAAACTTTAATTCAGACGTAAAAATCTACCTTAGCTAACCTTATCTTTCCCATTCCTTGGCGAATATTCAGCACAGTTCATTTCATTTTGTAACGAGCCACTTGGAGCTGTACGTTGGAGATTCATGGGCCTAATCTATAGTTCAGCCATATAGATTTTGTCCCTAGTCAGTTTCTGACTATTTGGGGTTGCTCGCCAGTAACTAATACTTTCACCTAGCCGGTGGGGCACCCCGATTTCTGACAATATGTAATGGTGACAGTAGAACCCTTTTTCAATCAATGAGAGACTTTTTGGTAATATTTTCTTCTCCAATTTTAAATTCATCCCCCAACAGCCACTATTTCTTTGTCCAGTGCGTATCCTTTGCCCTGCTATCCCACAAACAAATAAAGCATGGATATTTGGTGAATCCCCTTTGCTGTCCAAGCAAGAAGTTCATCCTTTTAAGATCTGCACAAACGATCCAGTTATGTTGTAAATACTTTTTTTCTTCAGAACTATGCTTATTGTAGCGTATTCCTCCTTCATTGTTGTAGAACGGGCAATTGGAATTGAGCCCTATTTATTACCATTGTGATAGAGAACACCTTTCACACTTCTTTTAGAGTTGTCAATGAAATGTCACCACTCATCTGGTGTATAACTTACAACCATTTCGTTTACAAGAACTCCTACATTAGTACAAAACACAAGTTTTTTTTTTTTTTAAACAAAATAATGGAAGACAATTTCGCTCTCTGCTGCGATAAAATGTAACCCTTGTCTCATCAGTCAGTAATTTTGTTTCTTCCAGTCTTGAAGCCAACAGTTCTGAAGGTTCCTTGGAGATAGGTCTCGGATTAGATCATTCAGTTCAGGCTGGTCGAAGCGTTGAACAGCTGGAATATCATCTTCGAAATCACTATCACTGTCACTTGTTGTTCCACATGCCACTTCTGTTTCATCTTCTAGCAATGAATCCGAAATATGACTGAAAGTTGGAATTGGTATGTCATCTCTGTGTGGAACAGGTCGGCTAGCAGAATCTAAATCTGGATGTTTCAATAGTTGTGAATTTTCCCATTAATTCCCTTAATTAATAATGACAACGCAGAGATAACAGTCATCATATGTATCCGTGTGAACTTTTCTAGAAGCACGGATTGTTGCCACTGTCGTTCCATTCTCTATCGGCTATCTGATGATTTATCTGTGCATCCACTCTATACACATGATCCCAAAGACCACTGACTACATCTGCCTTATCATGCTCCACTAATCACCCAACGGTACAGACCCAGCCATGGTTTCCCACCACACTAGGCGTTCCTTCAGTGACACCCTGTCGCTTTCGGAGACGGCTGTTTCGAATCTCAAGAACGAACACTATAACCATACAATTGTATAATGTCTAATGTGGCCTTTAATAAATATATATGTTCTCTACTGCTTGGAGTGCCACTCAATATCTGTTAATTTATTTCCTATGCAATCTTAATACCAAACAAAATTTCCTTACAGTTGATACATCCATGTGCCGGCCGAGCTGCACCAAGTCGCTATGTTTATCTTCTATAGTCTACAGATGTCTATCTGCGCGTTGAAATATGTGTTGTAATTACGTAACCGGTTCGCAGTATTTCCCTTCATGTGGGTGATGGTTAGCGTTTTCATAATTGTAAATGTTAAGAAGAGTAGTTCCTTCAGCCTCTTGGACACCAAGTGCGCATTCTGATGTAGAGTCTGCAAGGTATAAACAAGGTAAAGTTGGCTGAACAGCTATCTAACCATGATAATAATAAGACGCCACATGCTTGTCTCTGCAGAACAGTTACAATCTGACTTTTCTTATCGGATTGAAACCAGCATTATGTTGAATGTCAACTAGATGGATCAGGCAACGGTTGTTAACGATTTCCCATGACCTTCTTTCTATTCCTTAGCCAACTTTCTTCTCCTCCTAATCCTTATTCTCCCCCTTCTCTTCCTCCACTTTCTTATTATTATTATTATTATTATTATTATTATTATTATTATTATTATTATTATTATTATTATTATTACTATTATTACATTATTATTATTATTATTATTATTATTATTATTATTATTATTATTACTATTACTATTATTATTATTATTATTATTATTATTATTATTGATAACTAGAGTTCCAGTGTGAAAATTATAGAGGAATATCACTACTGTCCATAAGCTATAAGATACTATCCACAGTATTACTAAATAGACTAAAACCATATTCAGAATACATATTAGGTCGTATTCTGGTATGAACCTAAGGCCTATCCACGTCAATATGGAAGCACTATACTCGAGTTTCGCTCTCGTTTGAGCTCGTCAGTAGTGCAGATTTCTGACGGATCCGGAAACAAGCCCCGGATCACTGGCTTGTGAAGCCGGTGTGTAACCACGTGGCAAACACTGGACACGCCAAATTATCATAACAGAATATTACAACTTTACCCATCGTAGCCTATGCTCAAGATTGCCCAATCGCCGCGACTGACGTCCGTCAATCGATGTGGACCCGAACGATCCCTTGTATTCCCCTTCCTTCCTTCATTCCTTCTTCCTTCCGTTATCCCTGCCTTCCTTACCTCTTACCTTTACCGTTCTTCCTTCTTCGGAATTATTTTACGCTTAATTTAATTACATAATAATTACTTGCCCTTTTAGATGAAGAATTTACATTCTTGATAATCACTTTCCTTGTCCTTTTCCTCTTCTTCTTTCTATTTCTCCTCTTCATCGTCGTCCTCCTCCTGCAAAATTTCCTCCTCCTTCTTCTCCTCTGCCTACTCCTTCCTCCCTCTCCTCCTCCTCCTCCTCCTCCTGCCCCCTCTCTTCCTCCTCCCCTCCCGCTTCTCCTCCTCCTCCTCCTCCTCCTCACCCTCCGTCGTCGTCTTCGTCGTCGTCATCGGCGGCGGCAGCTGCGTCTTCTTCTTCTTCTTCTTCTTCTTCTTCTTCTTCTTCTTCTTCTTCTTCTTCTTCTTCTTCTTCTTCTTCTTCGGAATCTAGTGTGCACTTACTGTAGTTTCAGACTCATTCCTCCTGTCCAAATTTTATGACCTGAACGCTTACATAGTTTGAGATTTTTGCTTCATCTTGAGCTATCATTCCTGACCTGTCGGTTTAGTTATAAATCCAGTTATACAAATATAAACATATTTCAAAACATAAGCAAGAACAAATACTGAGTATCTAGAATGGTCTATTTTCAACAAACAATAAGCGACATATTTTTGAAGATGATTTCTTAAATTCAAGTACAGCCATTGCATTATTTATTTGATTAATTAAGCATATGTCTAAAATAATATTTTGAAAACTGTATTTTAGTAAGTTTCGTTACTTCCTTAAAATATCATTTAATGCAAATTATGTTCGGAGTAGACCGTTTCTTGGCTATTATAAAAGTGGGTCGCCACCCGAAACACGGGAAACACCGTTCAGAATTAATTACCTTCCATGAGTTCATCTGGATTAATAATTAGCCATTTGCACGATCTGGCAAACGCTAGCTGGTTGTTGCTGCCCGTAATGAGTTCATACAGATCTAGTGGAATAAATATACTCATTCAGATATATTGTTGTAAGACTGTTAGTAATTGCATCTCGTGATAAAGTCATACAGATCTAGTGGTATAAATATAACCATATATATATATATATATATATATATATATATATATATATATATATATATATATATATATATATATATATATATATATATATATATTGTACTCTTGTTCAATCCCTACACCGGTCAGTTAGAGACATAAAGAAAACAATGGCAAACTACTGAATGTGAAATTGCATGGAACATCACCCCGGGACTGGGGTTGATCGCAACGTCCTGAAAACGAGATCCAACATTGAATATGTTATTACATGTGATGATTATATGTATTCAAATGTTATTGTTCTCATTTCTGTGTGCGTATATCCATCTTTTCCTTCTAACCTGTCATCTTCTTTTATACATAGAAGCCACAAACAATATCTTGCACCCCGGGAAGATTAACCCTGTCAACAGATGCCCGCAGAAGTCGGATGTGTCGGTCTAACGGAGCAAGAACGCAGCTCTGCTGTAAACAGGCACAACGCAATCACGTCCGAAAAAAAACACTCCGGATGAACGTAGAAGAAGATACCTTGCATATAGGTCAGCATGACCGAATGGATAGGTATGCGTGTTCTTAAACATCTGGTGTTCTGATGCTGAGGTAAGGGGTTCAACCCCCACACCGGACAGTTGGACTAAAATGTTGACCAATCCTTGACTTTGGGACGTAAATTGCAGATACTTCTTAAGTCGGAGTGGGTTCGCCTGATGGCGAGGGACACTGTTAATTGGTACAGCTAATCCACACGCAAAATTCATTCCAGCACTATTAGAAGTGCCTGCTTCGTGGCGAACAGGTTACGGACGCAGTTCGTGATCCCCTATACCCGCGTTCGAAACACAGCTGCGCGTGATTTGGCAGCAGACCGCGTTGCGCTGGATTTTTACGAAATGGTATGAGTGCCGATCGTTCAGAAAGCAATGGTCAACTACTGAACGTCAACTTGCCAAGACATAAACAACGGTAAAAAATGCTGCTGTTGACTGCAATGTCCTGTAAAGGATATACAACTAACTTAACTTATTTACCAGATACGTTTCTTCTATTCAAATATGTTGGCTGTGTCCCTGTTATCAGTTTGTTTTGTTATTGTATCTTGAAATCTGAAAATAAATCATCAACATCAAGTGCCCTGCCAGCTGGCGTAGGCGTTCATGTCTCTGCACATATCTCGGTCTTTGGTGTTCTGGATCAATTCTGCCGACGATATTCCTCCATACCACCGTCTCAGTCCATCCAGCATCAATTCTCTTGGTCTGACTATATGTAACATAACATTTTAAATATGGCTATAATTTCTAAGAGGAACGACAATTAAAATTTAGTGCTGGCACTAAATTTTAATCGTTGCTGCTCTTAGAAACTGTAAATTTAAATCCACACAGAAAAACGACTCTTCACAATACACACTTGGTGTAACTCATAGTTTTAATCTCAGTTATTTATAATACGAACAAGCAGTAAAATGTGTTTTTAAAAATATCAGCCTAAAGTGTGGCAGTAAACAGTAAATGTCACACATGCTGTTTGTTGCAGGAGGCATGCTGGGAGAAAGAAAAATAGAGAGAGAAAACATGACGGTAGTAAAGATGAGTACGGGGTGTTGGGTAACTACCCCTGCAGACTACGTCGAACACTCTCCATTGGCTGTTGGAAATTGAGGGATAGGGCGGGAGCGGGGCGGAGTAGGTCTGGTTATCCGACGCATTGTAACAATTGCGCAATGGTAAATGGGTGCTGTGTTTGTTTGTTTTTGTTTGTTTGTTAATTTAAACACATTTATATGTAAAGGTATATATCTAATTACAATCTATACAGACAGCAGGCAGGTAGGCAGGCAGACAGGCAGCCAGGCAGGCAGACAGACAGACAGACAGACAGACAGACAGACAGACAGATAGATAGATAGATAGATAGATAGATAGATAAATAGATAGATAGATAGATAGATAGATAGATAGATAGATAGATAGATAGATAGACAGACAGATAGATAGATAGATAGATAGATAGATAGATAGATAGATAGATAGATAGATAGATAGATAGATAGATAGATAGATAGATAGATAGACATATATACAGACAGACAGATAGACAGACAGACAGACGGACGGACGGACGGACAGACGGACGGACGGACGGACGGATGGGATGGATGGATGGATGGATGGATGGATGGATGGATGGATGGATGGATGGATGGATGGATGGATGGATGGATGGATAGATAGATAGATAGATAGATAGATAGATAGATAGATAGATAGATAGATAGATAGATAGATAGATAGATAGATAGATAGATAGATAGATAGATAGATAGATAGATAGATAGATAGATAGATAGATAGATAGATAGATAGATAGATAGATAGATAGATCTACGCCTGAAGTAATTTCTACGTAGTTAAGCAAGTCTAGCATATTCATCGAATCTCGAGAGAACTGCAAACGCTCTGTGGAAGGCTAATCCATCTTGGCAAGCGGCATGCAATTATTATTACTGCCAAGATGGCAACCTTGACCTACAATATCGCTACGTTATATTAGGCCGTTGAGTGTAGCTCTCGACTAACGGGTAACAAGCTCAATATCGCATTTAGAAACGTTTTCCCATTGCCAGTATATTTATTCTCGTATATAGCTTTTGAGCCATATTGAGCCAATCATGATGTGCGGAAGCAAATCATGGACAATTAGGAGACTAGTGAGGAATTGCTTGGAACCTGCGGAGATGTGGTTTTATACAGCATGTTTCTAAAGTCTCACTACACTTTGTGTGTAGAACAGCTGTGTGTTGGAGAGTATTATTTCGGTCTTGCAAACGGAAAACATACTCTCCAACAAACAGAACAAAGTGTAGCGAGACTTTACGAACGCCTTGTATAATAACGATGATAACAAGGTGAATGGATACAAACAAAGAGCAATGAAGATATCTTAGAAGAAGTTCACTCAGATGGAGAGCTGTTTACTGGCATCACAAGTAGAGAATATACATTTTTTGGGATTGTCATGAGTAGAGGAAAGCTGGCGTGTATCGTCATAACGGGCAAGTTGGAGGAGAAGAGGGCGGGGCCAAGGGAGAAGATGCAGGGCATATCACCGAAGAACATCGGTATCAGAAATTATTGGCAGCACAAAAGACAGAAGGTTCTTGGTAGCATAACGTCTCAAAACAGGGTACGAACAGAGGAAAGACATCTGAAGTCATGAGCCGCATGGACCCACTCCCATAGGTTGGAAGGAAGGTAAAGGGCCGAAACATTCCTGGAAAGGGTGCAACATTTGACGATCAGAATCCTAATGTTGTGCTTGCTTTGCGGCAGAGTTCTTATCACTGATCTTTAACCCCACAAGGGATAGACTATAGGTAGAAGATATAGTTTCTGGCGTCTTCTGGCCGATGTACGTAGTATACTAGAAGGCAGAGAAGGGGATGGAAACAACGGAGAATAATTCAAGATTTGATGGACATCTTAGACAACCAGGACAACAACAGAAACAACGTGCATCACAATACACGGAACATGTACACACATCAGTAATACAAGACAGACTAAAACTAATTTTGACTTAGTTAATTATAATCTCCACGTCAAAATTAGTTTTACTGAGTCATGAAGGGACATCTGATGAATGAATGAATGATTTAATGAATGAATGAATGAATTATCCTTCTTCTTCTTCTTCTTCTTCTTCTTCTTCTTCTTCTTCTTCTTCTTCTTCTTCTTCTTCTTTTTCTTATTCTTCTACTTCTGCATTCATCCGGAGTGTTGATTTTTAATACGTAATAGCCTTGTGACAGGTCATGCGTCCGTAGGCGACACATACGACTTTGGCGGGTGTTTGTTGACCGGGTTAGCCTTCCCGCGTGTTTCGAAATACTTTTGACTCTCATTATTGCGGTGCCGTCAACATTCAGCTGGTAATGTTAGAACGGTCAAAGACATCACGTTCAGCCCTCAAAGAAAGGCAGGGGCAGACCATTGCATTCCCCGCCATCCAAGGGGGCTTCCATTATTACAGAGCCGACACATAGCGCTCTGGTACTGGTCTCACTCAAGGAATCGTCACATCCTGCGCATGGCTGATTCACTTCCTCACTTCCGTATATTGGGAGTTTCTTCCGCTACAGGTCCCTCCCCACGCAAACCAGTAACGGTCAGTCTGTAGACGACATCCACTCAGCGAGCTTTCGGTTCCGACTTTTCACGACTTCTGCTGGTGTTTGTAAACCTGGTTACCCTTCCCGGGTGCTTTGAAAGACATTCAACTCTCACTCGGACGTATTTGCGTTGTGCCCGGTTATGTGCTCGAAGGCCTACACATCCTACTTCGGCGGTCGTTTGTTGACCGGGCTAGACTTCCTAGATGTTTCGAAGGACTTCCGACTCTCACTGTTGTGATGTCGTCCACATCTCAGCTGATCAAGTTAGAACGGCCAAAGACATAACGGTCAACCCTCAAGGGAAGACAGCCCGCCATCCAAGGAGGCCTCCATAATTGCGTAGCCGGTACATTGCGCTCTGGGACTGGGCTCACCCAAGGAATCGCCACGTCCTGTTCATGGCTGCTTCACTTCCTCGCTTCCATATATTAGGCATTTCGTTCGCCACTGGCCACTCCCCACGCAAATCAGGAACGGTCAGTCTGCAGACGACATCCATTCAGCAAGCTTTCGCTTCGGACTTCCACTTAATGGATTCGCTTGCCAGGCGTTCCATTTCGTGTTACTGAGACGTGTTTCTACCTTTGATTACGCTCACTTAATGAGCTCTTGATACGGACATCGTAATCATTGGGTGCCCCTATGACGCTTTTTTCCACCTTTAGTAACGCTCACTCATCTTACCTCCATGCAACAGAGGGTGAGTTACGGCCAGGCCCTCACATCCGAGAGACATTCACATTGAGGCATTCAGCCATATCTCTCGGCTGAGAGCCATAGAACAAGTATGTGGATCAAGCATGTAGTGGCACCTTGCAAATGATTCGGACTTCATATGCAGTGGATTTTCTAGCCATGGCACATTCCGTTTCTCTTCACTTCGCTTCTGAGGTCGATTGTCGGCATCGTTTATGATCAGAACTACGACAGTATCTGATCGTCTTTGAATGAGTCATGTATTACTGATTATTGCACAATTTACATTGGCTTTAATGCATAATGTGTCTATTGTTGTCGTTGTTGTCTAAGATTAACTTCATAAGTGATGTATAAATGAAGTAATGTATGAGAGCAGAGAGATAAGAAGGATATAATGTCAGACGGGCCTGCGTGCCCAATTCTTAAAAATGTTATTTCGTTCGTTCCTCGCGTTTATTCTTACAACTTATAAATCTAAAGTTAGCTGATGACTTCTTTAGGCCGTGCTACATACTGAGAATACGCTACTAAACAGATGTGTTTAGATCTGTTGGCACTTGTTGACTATTATGATGATTATCGTGTTATATATGTATGAATGTGGGTAAGTAGGTAGGTAGGTAGGTACGTAGGCAGGTAGGTAGGTAGGTAGGTAGGTAGGCAGAGGTAGGTAGGTAAGTAACGAACGAACGAACGAACAAACTTTATTTTCAAAGGGTTAAGAATTGGGCACGCAGGCCCGTCTAACATTCTGCCCTTCTATCACTCTCTTTCATACATTATTTCATTCACACATCATTCAAGGCTAACAAAGTACAGCAACAATATAAAAGATATGCATTATAAAGGCATGGGCAAAATGCGACCATCAAAACTACACGACACAGTAATATTAGATAATGGTCTGACACTTGTTATTAGCCATGTGGAATATACTGGCCTACAAAAATGGGACTGGCTGTTATACTAGGGTTTTGTTATTATTATTATTATCTCTATTATTAAGGGGGAAGGTAATCCGTATTGAGATAGTGTTGGAATAATTTGCGATTATATGAATAGGGATTGGTGATGTCTTTGATTTCTTGTGGAAGATTGCTCCACAGCTGAGCTGCAGAGTACGTTAAGCTTGTTTTGTATAAGTCAATCCTAGGCTTTGGAATGTGTAGTATGTTTAAACGTTTACTGTGTCTAGCATTATATTTAAACAATGGCCAAAGGTAATTTCGGGCATTCCGATGCAGGATTTTGTGAATTAGTTTAGCTTTATTGAAAAGCAGGCGTTTGCGGAATGGCAGTAACTGAAGGCGTTTATACAGGCTAGGATTGTCAGATAAATGTTTGCTATAAATTAGACTCATGGCCCGTTTCTGGAGTGAGTAAAGTCGCTTGGTGTTTGAATTAGAACAACCGTCCCAGATTGTGGAGCAGTAGTCAAAGTGTGTCTGTATATGAGAAGTATAGAATAGTTTCCTTGTGTCCTCATCAAGGCAGTTTTTAATTTTGGCGAGTTGGTAGACTTTTTTCGCTGTTTGTTTAATGAGCGCTTGAGCGTGGGAATTAAAGGTTAGGTTTCTATCAATGATTAGGCCTAATGTTTTGTGCTCAATTACACTTTCTACTGGCATGTTATCGATGTGAAGTTGAAGTGATGTGTGTGAGCTTAGAGTTTGAAGTCTTCGTCTGGTTGTTAATAACATTGCTTTTGTTTTAGTTATGTTAATTTGCATACGGTTTGAATAGCTCCACCTAACTACATTATTTAATTCTTGTTGTAAAGACGACTCCAGTAAAATACAGTTTTCAGCGTTTGTGTACACTGTACCGTCATCTGCAAATAGATCGCAGGACGACGAAAGATGCAAAGGTAGATCGTTAATATATATGGCAAATAATAGAGGGCCAAGAATAGAGCCTTGCGGTACTCCAATATTGAAGGTAGTGGTTTGAGACAGAGATTTATTATGTGATACTACTTGCTTTCTGTTTGATAGAAAAGATGATATTAGAGTGACTACATTAGGGCCAATTTTCATTGTCTCAAGTTTTTTAATTAAAATAACATGATCTATCATATCAAATGCTTTCTTGAAATCAATAAACACAGTTCCACATAGACTGTTGTTGTTTATGTTCTGGTGCCAATTTTCTATCATGCTTGTTATGGCCGTATGGAAAGAATATTTTGGTCGAAATCCTGATTGGCTGTCAACAGTAAGCTTGTTGCGAACTAAATACTGTAATGTTACTTTATGGATGTGTTTTTCCAGTGGCTTAGATAGTGATGATAGTAAGGAAATAGGTCTGTAATTCTTCGGGAGACCATTGTCCAATGAACCAGATTTAAGAAGAGGGTACACTTTAGCGATTTTGAGAGCTGATGGAAAGTGGCCTTTGGTGAGACACTGATTATATACATAGGTTAGTGATGTACAGATCACTGGCGCAGCACAACGGAGAATCCGGTTGCTGATTCCATCTAACCCAGATGAGGTTGTGTTTTTTAGGTTACTGAGGTAAGTGAATACTTCAGTGATTGTCATTAGCGGTATGTCGGAAAGAATATCGCGGGAGCATCTATGCTCGCAAAACGATGACAATAAAGATAAGTTGCAAGGAGAATTAGGTATTGAAGCCTTCAACTGGTCTATGTCAGTTTGAAAAAAATTACTGAATTGGTCGCATGTAATATGATTTGATGGTAAAGAATTTCGGAAGTTATACTTGTTTGTCAAGGTGTTAATTGCCTTCCATATATCCTTACTATTTGTTTTATCCATTACTAAGTTCTTAAAGTAATTTTTCTTTTCCTGTCGTATGTTATATTGAACTTTGTTTCTAAGAGTACGGTATGCACTGAGATCCCGCTTTTTATGTGCTTTATCTCTGTCTCTCATAATTTCAAGTATTTCCTGGGTGATCCAAGGTGGCTTGACGTGGTGTTTTACTCGAACCTCCTTGACTGGCACATGTCTATCAAAAACATCAATAAAGGTTTTCATCCAGAATTCCAGAGCATCATCCGGGTCAGGAAGCTGATAAACATTGTCTAGAGGTGAACTGAGCAAGTCCTGTAAAAATGCGTTTTGGTTGAAATTTTTGTAATTTCTATATTTTACACTTATGTGTTTATGTTTAGGAGTTTTAATTCCTTTTTTAGACCACGTGCAGCATATTGGGTAGTGATCGCTCATTGCACAATTGGGTACGGTGCATTCTATGATGTTGTCTGAGCAAGTTACATAAATGTGATCTATGACTGTTGAAGATGACTTTGTTACTCTAGTAGCTTGTTGTACTATTTGTTGGAAATTGTATGATGCAATTATATTTCCCCATATTATGTTGGATTTGTTGGTGTCAATGTTAAAGTCTCCGAGTAGTATAATTTCCTTCCCAGAAGCGAAAACCACATCCATCATGGTAGTGAAGTTTTCGTACCAGACGTGTCCAGCACTGGGATTTCAATAGAGGTAGCCAATTATCAGGGGTGTGCGGTTTTGAAGTTTTAGCTCTAACCAAATACATTCTATTTCGCAAGTTTCAAAGTCTAGCCTACGGTGAGCATTTAGTAAATTAGAAACATAGGTTACTATGCCTGTCTCTTGTTTCCTACAGGGATCCCTTCTAAAAACTTTGTACCTTTTAATAGAGATGTCCTCATCTGAAATTTTATCATTAAGCCTACTTTCACTAAGGCCGAATAAATGAAAATTTTGATTAAGAATAGAAGATAACTCTGGTAGCTTGTTAAATAAGCTGCAAATGTTTAAGTGTCCAAGGCGTATTCCTGACTTATTGAGCCAGTGTTGCCACTTCTCAGACATTTCATCCATGAAGAAATTGTAAATTAGTCAAAGTTAAGCAAAAATACAAGATCATAAAAATATCACAATTACATTAACTTACAAAATATCAGTAATACAAATCGATAAGTAAATGACAATATTATAAGGATATAACTAATTAGACAAACGAATATAATGCAAACAAGGAACAAAACGAATTAAAGAACATACAACAAATAATTAACCTGAAAATACTACTTCACAAGCTAAGTACCAACTGTTATCCAAAAGAATCAATAAATGACTATACAAGTCAATGTCTCTGTTTAAAGCGGGGAGTGAAGACCCCCTCACTCAGAGTATTAACGCGATAAAAAGTATTATAAAAGATATCTAAGGGTCAATCTCTGTGACTTCAATACGAGTCAATGTTTACAGCCACGTATAATCTAATACGTTGCTATATAAATCAATAACCAAGTATGCGCATAAACTTTCTAGGAGAGGCTCTTTCTTATACCCCTATCCGGTGTTGCTTTGTGCTGAATTGCTAGTAAATACCAGGCTGTGTTGGTCCTTGGTACAGCGACATCATAAATGCCTGCCGAAGTGAAGCTGGGCTAAACCGTGTGAGGTATAACAACTCTGGGTTACAATGGAATGGATACTGTTGATTTTTCACGGGTGTGTAACGACCTCCAACTACAGGCTCTGATTCGTGGCTAACAGGAGGCTGTGGTGGCACGTTGTTGTTACTACTGGATTGATCCTTGCTGTGGAGAAGAGGGAACGTATCTTTATAATTATCACCCTCCTGTGTGAAAGAGGGCGTATTGTACGGATTTGGTGTGGTGGAAATGTTCCGTCTGGCTTGGATATCAGGTGCCGTGGTTATGAGTGGTCTGCTCTCTTCTGGCCTATTGGTACTTGATGTGGCGGCAGTATGTTGTCTGGCTTGAGTTTGAGGTGGTGTAGCTAAAAGTGTCCTACGCGATCCAGTATTGGATGTAGGTTGTGTACATTCAGGGTATTTAATATTTTTGGCGAGCAAGCTGGTGCCCAATGTAGACAAATGTACTTGATCCTTATAAAGTCGCTTTTTAGGTGCTCCTGACTGTGAAGTAAACACCGGTGTGTTGTTGATGAACTGTATGTTGTTGTGAGAACAAAACTTCTGCAATATGTTGTTATTTATGTCAGCTAGACGACGTTGGAATCCATAACTCGGTGACATGATGGAGGAGAAGAAAATGGACGAGTTAGGAAAAATGTGACGTAATCCGTTCAAGAGCGCCAGCAGTTGAGATGTTCTGATTTGCTGGTTGTTCATGGTGTCATTGATACCAATATGAACACTTGCCCTTTTTACATTAAGATTTACAGCCAACCTCCTAATCTTGTCTGTTAGCCGGTCAACACCTGCCCCAGGCAATGGAATTATGGAAACAATGTCTTTGTCTGTAGTAGCCATCCGGTCGCTGTATAGACCTTTCATTAGAGAGTCGCCTATTATAATGTGTGTACAGTCGGGTCGTGCTGTCTGCACATGTTGGTTGTCAGTACGCCTTGCTCGTTGTTTCTCCCATTTAGCAGCAGTCTGTACGTCTCCATGTGACTCTCCCTGTGTTTCCTGGAGGCGTGTGTTGTCTGTTGGCAGTGCACTATAGCATTGTACGTTTTCTGACAAATTTTCTTGAAGCACTTCGAGTCTGTTGCTTATTTTTACATCAATGGGATAGACTGCTTGTAGCGTTTTATCTTCCTCTGCACGTTGAGGTTTTTCCGCGTCTTGTTTTGTTATTTGTTTTTGGTGAAACTGGGCTTCAAGATTCTCCGAAGTTGATACAGCTGCTTGGGAATTACACGCGTGTTCAGTTGGGTTGTTGGTGGACTCGTGCTGTAAAGTTTCTATTGTTTTTCTTAGCAATAGATTTTCCTCTCTCAGGAGCGTGATTTCTGCTTTGAGAGCAGTGTAGTCACTGCTGGTCTTGCTATTAGCTTCAATGTTCGCTGTAACAGTAGCAGTGAGCGCCTTTAAGGATTGTTCTATTACCTCAATGCGCTTATGACAATCGCACGATTGTCCATTGATAGTTGGCGTGTTATCTAAGGCTGGTATTTCTTCTGCTACTCTTACCTTGATCTCAACGTTGTTTTGGAGGTGCTCCATTGGATATTCAATGGCCAAGAGTACTGATGGGGTAGCTGACCTCGTGTTGATGGTATTG
>OY992876.1:167258767-167316267 GCA_963921405.1 Cepaea hortensis | reverse complement strand
TTTGTTCGTTCGTTCGTTCTGTCTAACTTTCAAAACATATCCCTCTGCCTGCCTGCGTGCCTGCCTGCCTGCCTGCCTGCCTGCCTGCCTGCCTGCTTGTCTGTCTGGCATTGCTAGGAAAGTTCAAGTCACTGACAATGAGTAGCAGATGATTTTCTGGGACGTTTTTTTTTTGTTTGTTGTTTTTTGCATATCCCCTACAGGACTTTGCAGTCAACATGAAAATTTTCCAGCTGCTGTTGATGTTCTAGGCAAGATTACGCTCAGTAGTTTGCCATTGCTTTCTGAGCGACCGGCTCACATACCCCGTAAGTTACCAACGCGGCGAGAACAGCTCCCGATTCTCGCGCAGGTTACGTTACTCGCTAGAATATACGGGATTACGGAGAAAGACGTAAATCCCTAGGTCATGGAGACCGGTAACGTTCATGGGCGTAAAAAAGCCAATTTTATCACGACTAAACTGGTCAAGAAAATGTAGGCCAAGATGTTCACAATGCCAGGAGGCAAGGACACAGTGTGGTTAGCGTATGCATGATTAACATACTGACTAGTAGATGATGGTATAGATCTCGATCTTTAGTGCCTTTCGTCTGCAGAAAGTCGCTCTCATCACGACCCACCTGACAGACTCTCGATCTTTCACCATGTACCGTGCCTCGTGTATTTTCATGCCCAATGTGTCACTAATGACTTGGGTCCGCTTCCGCGCTGGTCGAGCCCGGCTTTCTCTTCCTCCAGTAACATGCCTTCCATGACTGTTCTGTCTGAACCGCTGCGGCCTTGTATACGACCAGATTGATGTAGTTTTGGAGACATAATCTTGTTAATGATCCAGTATTCTTCGTTGTTATCATGTAATTTTGTATGGATGTGAAACGTCGGGGATAATTAGACAAGCTGTAAATGCATTTAATGACATTGGAAATGTGGTTTCTGTGGAAAATGCAAAGAAAACCACGAACAAACAGAAAAAAAAGGAAAAAAAAAACAAAAACAATGAGCAATTCCTACAAGAGACAAATGAAAACAACTGCAAATTGATTAGGGAAATTAGAAGCATACGGTCAAATGTTTATGGTACGTTATGAGAAGAAATAAACTAGTGACCTTAGTGACAACTGGCAAGATTTAGGGGAAAAGAACAGGGTAAGGCATCATCATCATCATCATCATCTTCCACTTCTGCCGTCAAGCGTCGTGGGGAGGAATAATTTGCGTTCCAGCGCCCGGTGGGCGGCACTGGATAGTGTCATTCCGTGTGGTTGTACAATGTCTCTGATGTCGTCAATCCATTTTCTTTTTGGACGTCCTCGTGGTCTCGTCGCAGATGATCTTTGATGTAAGGCCAGTGATGGTAGCTGCTGATGTTGCATTCTAACGACATGGCCAAACCACTTGATCTTCTGTCCTTCAATAAATGTGGCACAAGGTGTTGATCCCACAGTCTGTCTGATAGTAGCATTTCTTACTCGGTCTCGGATTGTTAAGTTGACAGCTCTCCTCAAGCATCTCATTTCACAGGTGTTGATTTTGCGAAGGCGTAATTTAGAAAAAGTCCAGGTTTGAGATTGGTAGCATAGGGTTGGTGTGAATATGCTGTTTATTATCTGTCGTTTTGCGAACATGGGTATGTTTGGATCTTTCAGTAAGGGTGATAGTTGATATGTAAGTGTGTCACACGACGTAGTATGTTGACGATACTGTCGATGTTCTTGATGATAAGTTTCGTGTGATGGTCGTTGTCTAGGTAACGATACTTCTGGAGTGTCAATTGAGCTATCTAACTGTCTTGCAATATAACTCACCCCCGCAGTGCACATTCGCCAGTCATGAAACAAGATTCAGTTGGCGCACATAATCCTTTATTACAAAAATAACACAGACTCACGGAACATATGTATATATCCAGAAAACAATATATAATCCATCGAATATCCATCTCCTCCTCACAATATTAACACGCACACATCAATGCCTTCTCAAGCCTGCTTCATATCAAATCCATAAGACAGGTAATTCCAGCTCCTATCCACCGCTGGACCTCGCACAATACACCCACACACTGGGTTCAGGCCCTCACTCCCTATAGAACCCACTCTGGTTCAGGCCTGTCTTCACAACTGGGAGAACAACACTAACATGGAGATCTCTAACTCCGCTTCTCCTTAGACTACCGACCAGTTCGGCATCTACCCATCAACTGTCTTGAAGTCCCTTGACTTCACACAAAACTAAACTGTCCTTCCCCCATCCCCCTGGGAGATTTTCTCTACCCTCACTATTTTATTTCTCAGGACTGGCTGTTTTCCCCATAGCCAGGTCAGTCACTTTACTGTCTCCCACTTTCATCCCTTCTCTCTCATGCCCGGTCACTCAACTCATTGTCAATGACCCAGGCTTATGTCATCACCCCCCTCTTAAAAGAAAACTTCGTTTTCAAATATTGGGAGACTGCACTTACTAAACATGTGACCCAGACATATTGCCTGGGTAGCCCTAAGTATGGCTCCATCTCACTTTAGCTACCACCCTCAATAATACATCAAATGCTCATAGTGCACTCCCATATTCCCCACACATAAATACAAACAACTTTCTATCTTGTGTACCAATGCATGAACTAATACATCACATAATAATAATACATCATAGGAAAGCATTATACTTATGTACCCACAGGTCTCTTACTACTTCACGATCCCACAATACTATTTGTGTACCGACCCTATATCAGGTGGTTCTGTTCTTGCATTAACCCTCCTCTGATTCCTGTCGATGCTGTGTCTACCTTTCATGTACCCATGACTCATGGTACCTCTACAGTTACAACATCTGTTTGCTATCCCTAGCCCTGGGTCAGTAATGTCGCGAACACTCTTTTGACCTGACTCAACTTTCCTATCTGCATATTGCACCGTTACACTTGAGTCTCTGTTTAGTCTGAACTCTTTATTCAATCTTGGCCCATATACCTGGCACCTTGCTTTCTGCTGCAGACGCCTTATGCCTATGTGCCCTGCACATGCACTATCCTGTTTGCTATCCCTAGCCCTGGGTCAGTAATGTCGCGAACACTCTTTTGACCTCACTCAACTTTCCTATCTGCATATTGCACCGTTACACTTGAGTCTCTGTTTAGTCTGAACTCTTTATTCAATCTTGGCCCATATACCTGGCACCTTGCTTTCTGCTGCAGACACCTTATGCCTATGTGCCCTGCACATGCACTATCCTGAGCTGTTCTAGTATATCGGTCTCTGTGTGCTAAAGGTACTGCAACTTGCCCACGTGCAGTTCTGCTATCTGAAAACCTGCGAGTGGGAACATTGTTCTTCCTCTCGAAGCACCATCTACCTTTCTTTGACTGCCTATGTTCTACTCTCCTACACCCTTGGGAACATTTGTTCAGAGTAGTATCTTGTCTCTGGGAGTCACTAGCACTATATTTGGGATCCATTCTCATCTGCTCAACCGTACTAACCTTGTCCTGAGTTCCTGTGTCTACTTCAAGTGCCTCTTCTACCTCAGCTATACTCTCTAATTTAGGTTCTCTTGTGATAATTACCTCCTTACTGCTTACACTATATTTTTGGTCCCAATACACTACTTCCTCTTCTGTACAATCTTTAACTCCTATAACATTTCCTATGATCAAATCAGCCACTGGTGAGTCCAAAACACACGCTGTCACTCTTCCAGTGATATATGGTGTTTTTACTGTTATTATGGCTAATGGGTAGAACTCTACTGTCCCATTAAATGTTATGGATCTAATCTTTTTCCCTGTATAATCCGAGGGCTGCACTAAACTCTTTCTCACCCCGATGGACGTACATCCGGAATCCCTAATTGTTAACGCTGACCTATCATTAACAAACCCATGATGCATCTTCAGACTTCCTCCTTCATGTACTGCTGATCCTGCTTTCACTGTATGACCACATATTAGGACTGGCTGACTGTCTTTTTCAAAAAGAGGTTTGCACCCACTACAATCTTCATTGTTCAGCGTCTCAATTACTTGCGCTGCATTTGAGTGCTCTGTTTCTCTCGTCCTACATTGATGGTTGACATGCCCCTTCTTTCTTTCCACATTTGAAACAAGTAATCTCCCTTTTAGTGTTGTTTGTTGGTCCATCTGATGGTTGTGCATCACACTGTGCTGCCTTGTGTCTTCAGCTCCCACAATTCCAACATCCGGCATAATTTGGACGTCTCTGGAAATTCCCTCTTCTATATGGGTACCGTCCTACTCTACCAACATTGTTTCCTCGGAAACCATTATCTTGAAGTTCTTGCTGCTCACCTTTCTGTGCTGAATCCCCACTTTTCGCCCTTGGTCTGATGACTGGATTCTGGTCCTGTTTAGTGTACGCTGCACAGACTATTTCCTAACTCATTAGTTTACCAATAGAACTGTTTGGATGTGCAGTCATGTAGTTTTGCCCTAACTGTGACATTGTGTCTATGTCCTTTGGCTTACGTTCCTCAAAGAAAGCTACTAAGTTAGAATTGCATGCAGATACTACCTTGTCTCTTAACATTAGATCTACTAATTTATTAAAATCTTTCCCTACTTCTGCAAGCTCCATCCATTTGTTAAATGTATTCTTTACAGTGTTAACAAAGTCTGTGAAATCTTGATTTGTCTCTGGCACTAACTGTCTAAACTTTGTCCTATATCCATGCTCAGTGAGTTGGAACTTTGTCAGCAAACGTTGACGTAAGATAGTGTAGTTGTTTCGTTCTTCTACGGGTAAATTGAACATGGCGTCTAGTGCCTTACCCGTAAGAAACTTGCCAAGTCGCATCGCATACTCCTTCTCTGGAATACCTAACGCTTTGGCTGATGCCTCGAACCTGGCCAAATAATTTTCAAGTTGGTCTCGGTCTGTAAAATATGGCAGTTTTAGTCTCTGTGACGACTGCGACGGTCTTCTGCTTTCCTCACTTTGACCCTTCAAAGTTAGTTCTAGTTTTCTTAACTCGATTTTAGTTTGCATCTGACACTTGATCTTCTCTTTCTCAATTTCCATTCTCATGGGTGTCTCTCTCTCTTCCTGTAGACGCTTGGCTTCCATTTCAGCCTGTCTTTGTTCTCTCTCAGCTAACTTTTCTTCCTGTAGACGCTTGTTTTCTATTTCAGCTACTTTACTTGTGTCTCTTTCTCTTCCTGTAGACGCTTTGCCTCGCGTTCATTATGCCTCTCCTCTCTTTCCGTCTGTTTTTGTTCTTTTGCTTCTGCATACTCCTGTAACTCTTTACCCTTCAGGCCTATTCGTTCACCTGCTTCAATATATTCCATTAAAGTAGGCATTTTGTACTTGTGGACACGTTGCTGTCAATCAGCCAACTATAAATGTGACGACTCTGCTGTTAGTCCTTGTGTCACTTCCCTAAGTACACCAGCACTCCCTGTGTACGTAAATTCGTAGTGCTAAAATATCACTCTGTACTCACCCAGTCACTCTATAAGCACTAGGTAGTGAGGGTGTATTTACCTTTACTCCCTTATATATATATATATATATATATATATATATATATATATATATATATATATATATATATATATATATATATATATATCAAATAACTGTATAAAAATTCCTGGAAATAGTGTTAAACATACATATACATACACAAATGAATGATATACACTAAGTGCCAACTATTGAACGCTAGACGCATAGGCCGGTGACTCGCAGACGGATGATTACATAGAAATAAAAACCACTGACATAAACATGCCCATGAAAGACCATACCGTGCGCATAATATAAACTGACAGATACCATCTAGATAGAAGCTGTATTAACATAAGAATTACAACAATACCATATATCCAAAGAAATCAAATATCATATGTAACAGTAAAGAGAGAACAGTGAAAAGAACAAATATAAAATGAATAATGTACATAGATCTGACGATAGACACTTGGACACCGTGTATAAAGTCGAGACGACCCAATGCTCAACCGCACAAAACAAACTGACTCGTCAGCTGCTCTCAACAACATACACTGTGTACCTAGACAATTTCTCTTTGCTTTGTCTCCCGTACGTCGCGAAACAATGCAAAAATATCCTACTTATTACGACCACTGGACCACGTACAAATAATTACGTAACGCACAACAACAATACTTAGGACGATGAGAGCAAGAGAAACAAAAACAAAGTAGCCGACAACAATGCGATTGTGCAATCTCATAAAAGTCCTTATTTTTTTTTCAATAGTCTCCGAAAATCGCCTGGAAATGTTTGTCAGTTATTGTTTTGAAAAGATTACGACGTTAGCTTCCCACAATGAATTAGTGTTCTGATGCGTTTTGGGGAGACGAAAATAACTTTAAAGTCAATGAATGTTCAATTGTGTCGTCGCTGTTGCTTTGAAGTGATGGTATGGCCTCACTGTTGCCGAAAAGGTTAAACCAACGAATGGCAGTAAAATTATTCAGTGCTTTAAATCCGCTTTGCAACCAAAGACGTTAAAACTGTTTGCTCATAACAGAATAATGATAACAAAGGGCTTGAACAAAGACGAAACATCAAGTCTGGCTTTCTTTCAAAACAACTTGTTTATCCAGATCTCCTGTGGAAAATTTTTAGTAACTTTCCACTGTCCCCAACCTTGACCTTGCCGGACACCTCAAGTCAGAACCTCAGTCTTCTTTGTCACAATAATCCACACTGACTGTCTGACAAATGACTGGACACTTTTCCGTCATACAAAAAACACTTTCCACACAACTTCTCAGCCCCGACCCGGCTGTGAACAAAGTAATGTCCGGAAATTTTCCGTTATCCACAACGACACCTGCCGTGCCCCAACCCCTGTGGTACACTACCCCTGTATGTCACCCTTCCCGGTGAACAGCAAATCTCAATTTTCTCAGTGTATTCTACACATTCATTAACTCTCCCCTTCCCGGTAGTTCAATGTTCTCGTAAACATCGCTGGCTCGAATTGTCCGTGGAGACTCACAATTTCCACCTGCACTGTCTCTTAACTCCGCCCCGCCTCGTCTTTTAACGGCGTCGACAAATCTTGACCAGTCAAAAAGCGACCACACGGTGCGTTCCCTCACCACACACACCTGTAAATATCTTGAATTATCAATCCTGTCTTTATCACCGACAGCGATGTTCTACACACACCTAGGACTGACTGCTATTGTCGCAAACACGTTTTTGTCCACGCGACATTTCACCTATGCTGTCCGCTAGCACAGTCTCGTGACGTATAAACACATGCGCCTGTCGTCTCAACCACGACAGTTTTTGTCTGTGCGCTCTTTGTACCTAGTGAGCAACCCCGTCACTTCCCACTCTCCGTTGACCTGCCGTGTCTTCTCTAGCGCGCTGACAGTTTTTCCTCGATGTGGCGTCTTACACACACACACACACACACACACACACACACGCTGGATATTCCCACTCCCTTCTGGATTACTCCTGGTTTTTCATTAGCTTGAGCACTACTGTCTGGTATCAAATTAAACTGTCGTGAACTTCACTTGAACTGTCTGCTAGCTTGAGTTTTTACTCCCGTCTGTCTGTGTGAATTATCTGGCGCACACACACAAAGAGTTCACATTACCCTCTCGAAGACATGCAATCCAAATTGTCAAGGGTTTGTTAGTTTGATGGAACGAAGTCACCAGATAATAACTCCTCTCTCAGCGAAAAGCCCACAGATATCTCAGAATGACAACAATGTCTATATTACAATGGGTTTCTTGATCGGACGAGCTCTCAGATACTCCTTACTAAGCGACGAGCCCCCAGATGTCACACGACGTAGTATGTTGACGATACTGTCGATGTTCTTGATGATAAGTTTCGTGTGATGGTCGTTGTCTAGGTAACGATACTCCTGGAGTGTCAATTGAGCTATCTAACTGTCTTGCAATATAACTCACCCCCGCAGTGCACATTCGCCAGTCATGAAACAAGATTCAGTTGGCGCACATAATCCTTTATTACAAAAATAACACAGACTCACGGAACATATGTATATATCCAGAAAACAATATATAATCCATCGAATATCCATCTCCTCCTCACAATAATAACACGCACACATCAATGCCTTCTCAAGCCTGCTTCATATCAAATCCATAAGACAGGTAATTCCAGCTCCTATCCACCGCTGGACCTCGCACAATACACCCACACACTGGGTTCAGGCCCTCACTCCCTATAGAACCCACTCTGGTTCAGGCCTGTCTTCATAACTGGGAGAACAACACAACACGGAGATCTCTAACTCCGCTTCTCCTTAGACTACCGACCAGTTCGGCATCTACCCATCAACTGTCTTGAAGTCCCTTGACTTCACACAAAACTAAACTGTCCTTCCCCCATCCCCCTGGGAGATTTTCTCTACCCTCACTATTTTATTTCTCAGGACTGGCTGTTTTCCCCATAGCCAGGTCAGTCACTTTACTGTCTCCCACTTTCATCCCTTCTCTCTCATGCCCGGTCACTCAACTCATTGTCAATGACCCAGGCTTATGTCAAAGTGCACTAGCTTTTTGACATCTGATTTCAATTTCTCTGTCCATCCTGCCATCTTCTGTGGTCATAATTCCAAGGTATTTGAATTCTTTAACTTGTTTCAGAGTTGTGTTATTTATCTGTATACTTAGTGGGCCTGGCGATCTGCTAATTTGCATCACTTCGGTTTTGGCTGTGTTTATGCCCATATTGTATCTGCTGCAGGTTGAACTCAGATTAGTAATATGATTTTGTAGTCTGCCCTCATCGCTGTAAAACAGGCACTGATCGTCTGCAAATAGAAGTTCATTTATTCCCTGTGGCTCAGTTGTTTCATCTGGAGTAAAGAGTTCTAAATTTTCTGAATCTGTTCTGTCGAGACTTGCTTCTTTGGAAATTCTGTCCATGTACATATTGAATAGCAGGGGAGAGAGCACACAACCCTGCCTCACTCCTGTATTGACTGTGAACATATCTGATATACCTTCTTGTGTTCTTACTGCACTTTGGCTTGAGTGGTACATGGCTATGATGTTTTCTAGCAATTGCCCTTGTATCCCATAGTCTTCAAGGATGGTCCATAATTTGTATCTGTCTACTCTATCGAAAGTCTTTTCCTGATCTACAAACACAATATTCTGCTGGTCACTATATTCGATAGTTTTTTTCACAAATTTGTCTAAGTGTAAATAATGCATTAGTGCAACTTTTACCTTTCCGAAAACCGAATTGTGCTTTGCTTAACTGTTGTTCAGCTATTGGTCTAGCTCTTTCTTCCAATAGTTTTGCATACATTTTCCCTACATGGCTTGTCGTGTCCTCCTTTAAAGTGTCGTCCCTGGAGTGAGGAGAGTCAACACCCACATTATAATATTTTTTTCCTTATCAATATCTTGGAGAATCCACCAGCTTCAGTCCAACACACTCCATCAGCCTATGGACACCTTTCCCTATCACTCTCTCACTGTCGTACTATGCCCCCCTCTCATACTTCCCCAACGCAACATATTCAACAACTCTTGCTTCTAAAAAATAATAAAGATTAATTTATTAAAAGAAAAATGTGTAATGTACGTAAGGCGTGTATGCAAAGAAAATGTGTGATGTGTTCTATAATGTGTGTATGATCGGACTTTCAGATAATAGCATAGTTTCTTCATTGCAAGGGCACACCACAGCACATTAAATCATAACCAGTGCACCTCACCCAGTGTCGAAACCCTTTTGCCGGATACTGACTGTCATCGGTAGCCACCTGGTAATCCATCTTCATGATCATCCGAAATAGATACTCTTTGTAAGTACAGATTGATTACGGACTGGTTGCAAACTAACTTTGTAAGTTCCTATCGGTCCTAAAGAATGCACAAATCCTTTGTAGTGTATTTAGGTTTTACTGTTAATGTTTCTACACTTGATCCTAACTAGTGTTCATATAGGTTCAAGTATATGTCATATGTAATATTACCCTGGAATCTAGCACACGATGTGACTTATCCGTTAATGTTCTCTTTCCTTAAACAATGTTTGTCTGATGTGTGATATATCAACAATCATCACCCATCCTATGTGAACCATACCACGCAGGAGTCGTTATATTGGCTGGCTCTTCTGGCCCATGCCATGGTGAACCCTTCTGAGTATGAGTCCAGCGTAAACATATACCATCTTTCTTCTCGGACGTTATTCCTTTTCCGTAAGAATCATTTTAGAGTCCAACTGGTGGTCGTCCAATTGGAGTGCACTTCTTCAAAACCAGGGTTGAGTTTCCTAGTAACTGGTGGGGAACCTGTGGGAAAACCAACACATCATGTGAGAGCACTAGTCACTGATCCTACCGGCTGGGTGTAAGCTTATTACCCTGCTCTGTTATGTTACAGCTAACTACTCTGTCAGAGAGCCTTATAGCTTCTCACCTACGTCTGAATCAGGCTATGATAAGGAAAGACCAATAAACAGAGGGCAACCTCAGTATTCTATTCACCCTAGCAGAGCCAATATCACTTCACTACTCTAGTTTTCACCATGCTACCGCCTAAATTAATTAGGACTAATTACATAGTATACTACCTTAGGCAACACTGCAGTCTAACAAATCACATCTACAAATTGCCATGACAGGCACGTGAACCATTAAATCCACTAATAAGCACACGGTAGACATTATTCCAATAGAACCGCAGTGCCGAAGCACGTCCGCTAAAATCCAAGGTTTGAGTTCAACTGTCCTCTCCAATCATGGTTTTCTGGCAAACCCCTAAAATTGGTCACGTGACATGGTTGACGTCCTGCAGGTGTTATTTGGGCATATCATCCATTATCAGGAATCTATTTTCCCTGGCTCCATCAATGTCAGAGTTGTCATCAGTTGTTTAGATTCCCAAAACAAGCCAGCGAGTTCCTGTATACTCCCAACAACAGTTGCCGATAACCAGCCGTCAATCTTCTGTCGACTGGTGACAATCACCGCTGCCATTTCTGTTTGATGTCGGGAAACTCTAATTGACAGATGGACTGTTACCTGTCCCTAGCTGCCAATTCCGGTTGTCTCTGACTGTTGATAAACTGTCAAAGCGATGTATGCATTCATCTCACTTCCGAATGTTCCTATTTTTGCTGACCAGATGTACAAGTACAGCTGTTATTTATGCCCGACCTGTTTGGGAACACGTGCAGCCACAACTATGAATGTTTTCTCTGTATTAGTTGAAACAATTGTCGCTTAGCAGATATCCGTTTAATCAGAAATCCTCTTATAGTAATCAGCTGGTCAAACGTGGTGTTTTATTTTGTGACATAGGCCCCCTCTTAAGAGAGTAGTCCATCTCACTCTTCTACACCGTGATTAATCCAGATGATTCATTCCTCTTCCTCAGGAGCTGGGTGTCTTGACAAGAAGTCCGCTCCAATATTTTCCTTCCCAGGAATGTACTCCACTGTGAAATTATAAGGTTGAAGTAACAAAGACCACCGCATCAACCGGGCGTTGAGCTTCTGAGAAGTAGCCAGGAACATCAGGGGCTGATGATCCGACTGAACCCGAAACTTGACTCCATACAAATATGCCTGGAATTTTTGCACTGCCCTTACGAGGGACAAGCACTCTCTCTCGACGGTTGAATAATTCCTCTCCGCCTGTAGAAGTTTCTTACTTGCGTATGCTACAGGTTTCAAAACCGAAGCATCGTCTTTTCCTTCCTGTAACAGAGCTGCCCCAATCCCAATCGCACTCGCATCCGTTCTCAACACAAATGGTTTGGAAAGGTCAGGGAGCTGTAATACAGGTTTGCTGACCAAGGCCTCCTTTAACTGACTATAGGCATTCTCACATTCTGGTGTGATTTGGTCCGGGAATCCCTTTTTCAAGGTTTCCGTCAATGGAGCTCCCAGTTCAGTGAAATGTGGGATAAATTTGTGGTAGAACCCACACAACGAGAGAAAAGATCGCACATCCTTCTTCGTTTTTGGCCTTGGTGCATTTCTGATTTTCTCCAGGTTTTTCTCTTGTGGGACAATGTGTCCTTGAGTGATGGTGTGACCTAGAAATTCCAGAGTTTGGTAACCAATCATGCACTTGGTTGGACGAGTAGTAAGCCCTGCTTCCTTGAGTCTATTAAACACTCTCTCCAAGGATTGTAAGTGGTCATCCAAGTTGTCACTGGAAATCAGGATATCATCCATGAAAGAGATGATGGACGGATCCTGTAAAGGATCAAGTAAAATCCTCATCATGCGTGTAAACACACTAGGTGCATTGCTGAGTCCAAAGGGCATGACCTTGAATTCGTAGTGTCCACTGGGTGTACTGAAAGCCAACAGTGGTCGAATCTCCGGTTTGACTGGTATCTGATAATACCCCCGACTCAGATCCACCTTTGAAAAGTACCGAGCCTTATGGAGCCTAGCGAATAACTGCGTTGGATTCGGCAAAGGTTCCACCTGAAATTGTGTGTGACTGTTCAGAAGTCGGTAATCTATACACAACCGGTGTTCTCCACTTGGTTTGCGTAACAAAACTACCGCTGCATTGTATGGGGATGTGGATGGTGCAATCACGTAATCCTCCAGCAGTTTCTGTATTTCCTCCTCCAGGGCCTTTTCTTTAGAGAATGGCACTGAGTAAACCTTTTGACGAACAGGTTCCTGTGTGGTCAAAGTCATCTCGAACTCAACCAACCTCGTTCGTCCTGGTTTATCAGTCAGTATCTCCTTATGAGACTTGAGAACCTGGGTTATCCTTTCCCTCTCCTGGGAGGTCAGATCAGGGTTCACTTGCACATCCCTATAGGTTTCCTGGTGTACCAAGGGATATTCCCTGCCCTCGCTGGTTCCCACTTCAGTCTCCACTGCAACTGCCATTGCCATGAGGTGAGCTGCCTTGTCTCCGGGTCTCTCTTCGTATTTCCGCAAGAGGTTGATATGGAAAATCTTCGACTTTCCCCGGATCCGGATCTGATAGTTGGTTCTGGATATCACCCTTTCCACGGGAAATGGTCCTTGCCAACCTATCTCCAGTTTGTTGTTTCCCGTTGGGAGTAGCAACAAAACTTTATCTCCCACCTCTAGAGATCTTTCTTTAGACCTACGGTTGTAGTAAGCCGCATGTCTTTTTCTGGCCTTTTTCAAGTTTTGATTTGCCAGAGTCCATCCCTTGTGGAGTTTTTCTTTCAGTTCCTCCACGTATTTATAGGATGAGATCACTTCTTCTGACGTCCCCTCTTCAGTCCAACTCCTCAACATGGCTTCCAACGGTCCTTTGATTGGACGACCAAACAGCAACGTAGCGGGTGGTAATCCTGTTGAGCCATGAGGAACTTCCCGATAGGCAAAAAGGGCTGCTGGGATATATTCATCCCACCTATCAGGTTTTTCCTGCGCTAGTTTCCTGAGCATTGTCATCAACGTGCCGTTGAAACGCTCTACTTGTCCATTGGCTTGAGGGTGGTAAGGGCTGGTATGTTTGTGGTTAGAGTGAAACACCCTAAATACCTCCTCCATGAGTTTTCCACAAAACTGAGACCCATTGTCCGTCAGAATTTGATCCGGAAAGCCTAATCTGGTAAAGGCCTCACCCCACATTGTACAGCAATCCACCATTGTGAGTATATGCATGTTCCTCTTCCTAGTCCTGGGAAGTGGACCCACGATATCGATGGCTACCCTCTCGAAAGGAGAGTTCATGATGGGCATCTCACCCAACACCACCGGTGCTGTCCAGTGTTTCGGTGCCACCCTCTGGCACTCAGGGCATGACTTCACATACCGACGCACATCATCTGTCATTCCCGGCCAATAGTAATGGCAGGAAATTCGCTGCATGGTGGCGGCAATATCCATGTGTCCACTAAAGGAGATGGTATGCCCCATATGAAGAATCTGGGACCGGTGAGCTTTCGGGACGACCAACTGACCGTATAGGTTGTCTCCCCTTCCTGCTCTCCTGTAGAGTATTCTATTCTTCATGTAGTACTGCCCCCGTCCTGGTGGATCAGCACTTTTCTGCAGCTTTTTGTAGCAAGGACGTAAAGTATCATCCTCACTCTGGGCAGTTCGTAGCTCCCCCGGCAATGGGTTAGTCACAATTGCTTCTGCCTCTTCCGTTCTCGTCTGAGAGCGAGTCTGCATTGCTCCCATATGGATTGGCTCCCTGGGCATTCCCAGAAAGACATACCGGCAACCTAGGATTACTGGAAAAATGGGATCGTTCAATACAGCAGCCCTGATGGTGCCGGTGACGTATCTTGACCGAATCTCCACATTAGCAATAGGCAACTTCATGGTCACAGCACTCTTCTGTGCAGGCTGTATCTCCATGGTTTCACCTGTGAATTGTTCTGGATGTACCAGATCCACAGAAATCACGGCCTCCCCTTCCAGTCCTGTGTCGTACAAACACTCCACTTGACAACCGTTAACCTCTACCAATTCCACTACAGGTGGTTTTTCCTGGTCTGGAGTCTCTTCCTCGGCGTCGACCTGTTCGGTGGGCTCCACCTTAGGTTTCCCGGGGCACCCGACGAATTGAGTGTCTCCTGACTTTCCCCTGCAGTCAATAGCATTGTGCGTATTCGACTTGCATTGGTTGCACCATTTCCCTGTCCTAGATTTTCTAGTGCCGGACTTGAGTGAGCTCTCCTGGTGGCGAGCTTCCTTGTTGACCTTGGCATTTTCCGTGACAACCTCCTTGGAAGTCACTTGACATGCTGCGAAGTGAGGGTTCTTAGCCTTCGATTTGCAGTCCCTCGTATTGTGAGAGGGTGACTTACAAATTGAACACCACTTCTCCGACCACGGTCGTTTTGGTGTAGAGCTTGAAGTGCTCTTGCTTCCCTCCTTCTTCTTCTCTGAAATATCCTCTGATTTTTGCACATAAGGTTCCCACTTTTTGGTTCCTGAGATTATGGCTTTCTTCTTGTCATGTTTCTCTTGACTTTTGGAGTTGGTGGAAAGGTTTTCCCCTGCCTCCCCATGTACCTCGACGAACCGTTCTGCTAATTTTGTCACGAGGTCAATACGTTCCGCTCCTTGTTCTCCCAGGAACGTCCTGAGAGGTTTAGACATCTGCTTCTTCAGCTGGTCGACCACCATGGGCTCTTCCAGACTCTCATAGTCATGTGCGAACCCAGCCAAATCCATCCACTTATGGAGATAAGATTTTAGACGCAAACTGTAGGCGGCAAACAACTCCCCCGGTTCTCGTTTCGCTGCTCGAAATTTTTTCCGGTAGGTATGTGACGTAACCTCGAATCGTTTCAGCAGAGCCGTCTTTAATTCGTCGTAATTGTTTTCATGTCCTGGTGGCAGGCGAGAATAAACCTCGTAGCCGGTCCCACGTAATCCCTGGGATAGCTTGAGATTCCATTTGTTACGCTCCAGACCCATAGCAACAGACATTGCCTCGAAGCGTTGAAGGTACTGGTCAATCTTCTCTTTGTCCTCCTCGTTGACCGCTAAATGAAACTTCATAGCATGGTACCCATGTCCACCTACTGGTGTTGAGCCTGAGATGGAGGAACCTCCAACTGCTCCCTCAGTTTCCCCATTAGATTGACTCTTCAACTCGAGTTCCCTCATCCGGTACTCGTGCTCCCTTTTCTGTGCTTCCTGTTGAGCTTCTAATTTCTTAGCAGCCTGTTCAGCTTCAAGTTTTTTAGCAGCCTGTTCCGCTTCAAGTTTCCTAGCAGCCTGCTCAGCTTCAAGTTTCCTAGCAGCCTGCTCAGCTTCAAGTTTCCTAGCAGCCTGCTCTGCTTCCAATTTCCTAGCTTCTTGTTCCAACTCCATCCTTCTCAATTCCAGCTCGGCCTTTCGATCTTCCCTTTCTGCTTGACGATACTCTCTCTCCACTTCCTGTATATAATCCGTTAGAGCAGAACCCGACAATCCCATGTCTTCCCCCTTTGCCCTTAATTCAGCTGTGCTTAGTTTAGGGGTGGCCATTTTACAGAGAGGTAAGCTAGCAGGTCGAGTACAATATAACTGCAAATTACTATACAGATATATGAACAAGTACTATAAATCTAGATATTACCACACACAGCACATTCACTCAGTGACAAGAGTAGAATCAGGACCACAGACCTATGCAGACGTGTGAAGTGTGAACAGGTAAGATATTAGTCCTAACCCCTATCCACATTCACTCTAGCTGGATTCTCCAATATGATATCTCCGTTTTATAACTAAGGATCCCGTGTCAAAAGACCCCGTTGTCCGAGGATCCCACTGTCCAAAGATCACGTTTACGAGAGATCCCGCTGTCAAAGGATCACGTTTACGAGAGATCCCGCTGTCCAAGGATTCCGTTTACGAGAGATCCCGCTGTCCAAAGATTCCGTTTACGAGCCCCCAATAATGTCGTGTCCTCCTTTAAAGTGTCGTCCCTGGAGTGAGGAGAGTCAACACCCACATTATAATATTTTTTTCCTTATCAATATCTTGGAGAATCCACCAGCTTCCGTCCAACACACTCCATCAGCCTATGGACACCTTTCCCTATCACTCTCTCACTGTCGTACTATGCTCCCCTCTCATACTTCCCCAACGCAACATATTCAACAACTCTTGCTTCTACAAAATAATAAAGATTAATTTATTAAAAGAAAAATGTGTAATGTACGTAAGGCGTGTATGCAAAGAAAATGTGTGATGTGTTATATAATGTGTGTATGATCGGACTTTCAGATAATAGCATAGTTTCTTCATTGCAAGGGCACACCACAGCACATTAAATCATAACCAGTGCACCTCACCCAGTGTCGAAACCCTCTTGCCGGATACTGACTGTCATCGGTAGCCACCTGGTAATCCATCTTCACGATCATCCGAAATAGATACTCTTTGTAAGTACAGATTGATTACGGACTGGTTGCAAACTAACTTTGTAAGTTCCTATCGGTCCTAAAGAATGCACAAATCCTTTGTAGTGTATTTAGGTTTTACTGTTAATGTTTCTACACTTGATCCTAACTAGTGTTCATATAGGTTCAAGTATATGTCATATGTAATATTACCCTGGAATCTAGCACACGATGTGACTTATCCGTTAATGTTCTCTTTCCTTAAACAATGTTTGTCTGATGTGTGATATATCAACAATCATCACCCATCCTATGTGAACCATACCACGCAGGAGTCGTTATATTGGCTGGCTCTTCTGGCCCATGCCATGGTGAACCCTTCTGAGTATGAGTCCAGCGTAAACATATACCATCTTTCTTCTCGGACGTTATTCCTTTTCCGTAAGAATCATTTTAGAGTCCAACTGGTGGTCGTCCAATTGGAGTGCACTTCTTCAAAACCAGGGTTGAGTTTCCTAGTAACTGGTGGGGAACCTGTGGGAAAACCAACACATCATGTGAGAGCACTAGTCACTGATCCTACCGGCTGGGTGTAAGCTTATTACCCTGCTCTGTTATGTTACAGCTAACTACTCTGTCAGAGAGCCTTATAGCTTCTCACCTACGTCCGAATCAGGCTATGATAAGGAAAGACCAATAAACAGAGGGCAACCTCAGTATTCTATTCACCCTAGCAGAGCCAATATCACTTCACTACTCTAGTTTTCACCATGCTACCGCCTAAATTAATTAGGACTAATTACATAGTATACTACCTTAGGCAACACTGCAGTCTAACAAATCACATCTACAAATTGCCATGACAGGCACGTGAACCATTAAATCCACTAATAAGCACACGGTAGACATTATTCCAATAGAACCGCAGTGCCGAAGCACGTCCGCTAAAATCCAAGGTTTGAGTTCAACTGTCCTCTCCAATCATGGTTTTCTTGCAAACCCCTAAAATTGGTCACGTGACATGGTTGACGTCCTGCAGGTGTTATTTGGGCATATCATCCATTATCAGGAATCTATTTTCCCTGGCTCCATCAATGTCAGAGTTGTCATCAGTTGTTTAGATTCCCAAAACAAGCCAGCGAGTTCCTGTATACTCCCAACAACAGTTGCCGATAACCAGCCGTCAATCTTCTGTCGACTGGTGACAATCACCGCTGCCATTTCTGTTTGATGTCGGGAAACTCTAATTGACAGATGGACTGTTACCTGTCCCTAGCTGCCAATTCCGGTTGTCTCTGACTGTTGATAAACTGTCAAAGCGATGTATGCATTCATCTCACTTCCGAATGTTCCTATTTTTCCTGACCAGATGTACAAGTACAGCTGTTATTTATGCCCGACCTGTTTGGGAACACGTGCAGCCACAACTATGAATGTTTTCTCTGTATTAGTTGAAACAATTGTCGCTTAGCAGATAGTCCGTTTAATCAGAAATCCTCTTATAGTAATCAGCTGGTCAAACGCGGTGTTTTATTTTGTGACATGGCTCACCAGTGATATACCTCTGTATGTTTCGCACTCTCTCGTATTGCCTTTCTTTTTCCATATTGGTACTATTATTGCCTGTTGCCAATCATCTGGGAGTTTTCTTTCGTCCCATGCTATATTAAAAATTCTTGTTAGCCATTTAACTCCCGTTTCCCCACAGGCCTGAATAGCTTCTGTGGTTATTCCATCTGGACCTGGTGATTTGTTATTAGGACTTTTCTGTATAACTGCTTTGACTTCTGCAGGTATGAAATTTGGTTCTTGCTCTCCCTGGCTTTTAGGCACAAAAGTGAGGTTTTCTATGTTATGTGTGGGGTTAAGTAGTTCTTGAAAGTATTCTGCCCATCTTGCTAGTCTTTGTTGTGGGTTAAATATCGGTATACCTCTTTTGCTGTTTATTATGAAGGTTGGGTTGTAGCATGCATCTCTGTTTCTCATTGTGGTGACACGTTTATAAAATTCTCTTGGGCAGTCTTTGCTAAGGGTCGCCATCTGTTCACCATATATTCTCCAGGATTCATCTTTAGATGCTCTAATTGTTCGTTTGGCATTACGTCGTGCTATTCTATAAGTAATATAGTCCTGTTCAGATTTAGTTGTTATCCACTTTTTGATTGCTGCCTTCTTTTTGAATATGCTGTCTTTAACTTCGTTGTTCCACCAGGCTGTTCTTAATCTTTTGTCCTGCCCTTCTTTCTTTGTTCCGCATTTATTTTTCAGTGTGTCTAGCATGGCAGCCTTGAAACATGTCCATTCCTTATCTATGCTTGAGTGATCATCAGGGATGTTCTTATGTAGGTTTTGGATTTCTTGATTTAATTCATCTTTAACCGTATTTTCCTGCAGCCTCCTATAATTGATGACATGTGTTGTTACCTTTTTGTTTCTTATTTTCCTGTGTGGTGAAATCTTTTTGATTATGACTGGTTTGTGATCAGTATCAACATCTGTATTTGGGAGTGCTCTTGAATCTAATAGTAGCCTTCTGTCTGATTTCCTAATTAGAATAAAGTCAATTTGAGATGCTTGGTCTATGTCATTCCATTTATACCAGGTTTTGGTGTGGCTACGACGATGTTGAAAAAACTATTTGCTATTATTAGTCCATGTTCCGAGCATATGTTGAGTAGATGATGACCATTTCTGTTACAATCAGTCTCTTTGTCGCTGAATGGCCCCATGCAATCATTCCACGGTGTTCTTCGTGTGCCTATTCGTCCGTTAAAATCACCCATCACAACTAGTTCATCTGTCTCCTTGACATTATTTAACGTGTCTGCAAGTTTATCAAAATATTCGTCTTTGTCTTCTTCGCTGTAAGTGTCATTACATGGGGCGTATGTTTGTATAAAAGTTGTTGTTCTATTTCCTTCTTTGATCTGTACTAGTATTATCCTTTCCGATATAAATTTAGTGTTGATAATGACTTTCGCTTTGTCTGGATGTAACAAAATACCAACTCCATGTTTAGCTGTAGCTCGCTGGTCGACGCCACTCCATATAAGAACGTAACCTTCATGTGTTCGTTTCGTGTTCTGCCCCTTTTTCCTAGTGTCTGCGAGTCCTAATAATTGAATATTTGATTTTTTCATGAACTCTACAAGAGCTGGTTCCTTATATCCAAGACCAGTAACATTCCAAGTAGCAAAAATCTCTTTTCTATTTAAAGTATTTCGAAGCTTAGCAGTTTTTGTCGTTAGTCGTTTGTTGTTGTTCGGCGTCGATGTGTCGTTCCGCGTCGGTATGTCGTTTTCGGCGTGAACGCTGATAGAGTTGCGTTTTTCTTTCAATTTCCTCCATAATTCTCGAGCAATGGTTCTTGAACAAATAAATTCCCTACCGGTTTGGTGGACCTGTCGTAGGTTCATCCTTATTTGAACAGATTGATGTTAGGAAACACGCACAGAATACATTTTTAACACATAATTAATCTCTGAATCGAGCGACGCGGTTTACACCGCCATCTTGATTCAGTCGATTTTACACCGCCATCTTGATTCAGTAGATTTTTCAGTCGATTTTACCAATACGCACAATAAGGGTAAGGCAGACAAGTAAATATCCGAATGGCTTGATTACGTGACATGGTCGGGACAAGAACACAGAGTTGATACACGAAGTTGGTGATCGTTTGAGATGGCGAAACATGACCGCCCAGGCTAACTGGCATGATACATGATGATGATTCTTCTTTGGTATCTTTGTAGTCCAGTAGCCAGCTGTTGTGATTCCTGTCCAGTTGACAACGAAAAATGTATGAGCACAGACTACAACTAGAAAGCTTGACATCAGGGCACACATACATCCAACGCATCGACCAAAGTCTGTATCAACAAAATAACATGGGACATTCATGGATGTTTCTTGTCTGTATGTTGCCTGAAACCATTGAGTGTTTGCTGTCTGAAACCATTGAGTGTTTGCTGCATGAAACCATTGAGAATTTGTTGCCTGAAACCATTGAGTGTTTGTTGCCTAAATCCATAGAGTGTTTGCTGCCTAAATCCATAGAGTGTTTGCTGCCTGAAACCATTGGGTGTTTGTTGCCTGAAACCATTGAGTGTTTGTTGCCTGAAACGATTTGAGCGTTTGTTGTCTGAAACCATTGAATGTTTGTTACCTGAAAATATTGAGCGTTTGTTGCCTGAAACCATCCTGTTCTCGTTTCCCACCGCCAGCACCGACATTCCCCAACTGCTCACAGATTCGCTAATTCCTAAAATACATGGGTAAACACGTGGAATCAAGGTAGCCGAATCGACGCTGTTCAGTCAATATTATGTCGGGCCGGGAGAATCCTCGGGAAGCTCTGTTGGCCATATTCTATATTCAGTTGTTTGTGACACATATACTAGGCTGCGTAAAAAGTTATAATTCGTGGTTTGGATAACCTGTTTGTTAAGAATTTAAAAAGTTGTGCTTTTATACGATTGTTATCATTATTTTAGTCAAATTCATGTGCTAATTTTCTAGTAATCGTTCGGCGTTCATTTGGGATTTGCGTCAGTGTTTTGTTTGTTGATAAAGATGACTCAGTTGGTTTACTTTGTTCTCACCCTGGCAGTGATTGATATTGTGGTTACTGCTGAGAAAAACGGTATGATTATTGCTGTTGTTGTGTTATGTTGTTCATGTTTCTGTTTTCTTAGATAAATTGTATGTTTACTTTAAATAAACAATGTTTTATGTATTTTTTTAACAAAGTTACCATTTGCCAGAAATTGTTCTTTCCCTTTACTTACACGTCTGCCTAGTTTGACTTACTAATTACATGTTTTAAGAGGAAGAAATTCAGTTTGATATGCAAGTAATAATGTAGATTTATTTGTATTGCTATCGTTTATGAAGAAAATAAATAAATAAATAAATACACACGTATTGTCTGGCGCTCATAGAAGAAGGGGTAAGAATTAACAACAAGATGACGCCCCAGACAACACAAAAATTGAAAGCTATAGTTAGCTGAGGCGCTGTTGTCATTTGGAGGTGACAGGTTCGAATCTCGGTCGGTAATTATAGCTTTCAATTTGTATGTTGTTTAGTGCGTTCTTTAGTTTCTAATTCTTAATCCTACTTCTATGAGCGGAAAACAATACGTGTGTATTTATTTATTAACTGTACTGGTGGCCTCAAAGGGTTCCCCAATTGCTATTTTTCGTTTATGAAGTGCTTTTATTTCAGTGGCGCTTCGTTTATTAGGCATGGAGTTATACTATATTGACATCTTTGAATTAGCATAATGCATCAAATAATTTGATACGTACATTTTGATTTTTCATCATCATCATCAATATCATCATCATCATCATCATCATCATCATCATCATCATCATCATCATCATCATCATCATCATCATCATCATCATCATCATCATCAGTATCTGTGTTGTGCAGAACTCGCCCTCATAACAGTCTGTCGAATTTCTCTACAAATTAAGCCAGATGCCCTGCCATTGTTACTGTCATATGTAAATTATCTATCACACCCTGAATCACTCTACGTTGTGATCTTTCTCTTCTCCATCTCATCAGGGCATTTCCCTAAAATAATTATCACTTATTGTCTTTCCTGTCTTACTACATGCCAAAAAATATTTCAGGTGCTTATGTTTGTTTACTCATACTTTCTGTGAACCTGTGACTAGGAGTGTATTTACCCATACATACATTCTTTGAACTGTGAGTAGGAGTGCATTTACGTATACATTCTGGGAACCCGTGGCTAGGGATGCATTTATGTATACATTCTGTGAACACGTGACTAGGAGTGCATTGAGTTGAGTTGAGTTGAGTTAAGAACCGACATCACAACACTCAGGACATTCCCATACATGCTCCGTCCCCTCGTTCAACAGCCGGCTAAGAGTCAAACTACTAATAGTTCCCACCGCTATCTGATTAAAAGATCTCCTGGTCTTCCCTCTCAGTTTTGAGATTCTTCCAGGACCCCTGCCGATCCCCCGCTATCTCATTCTTTCCACATATGGGTTCTCAATCTGTCCTTCCGCCTTCTCCGCCTGGTCCCACAAGCGTACGACCACCTTCCCCTTGTCCGTAGGCAATCTACCACCAAGAGGTGCATTCCCTGCTAGCCTGTCAGCCTGTTCATTCCCCCGTACCTCCACATGGCCAGGGCAAAATATCCATACCATTCTCACAATCTGTTACCTCTGAAGCGACGATAGCCATTCCACACAAAACATTTCTTTCTCCACCTTTCTAAGCATATTCTTTGAATCCATCATCATCATCTTCTTCCACAATACAATGTGTGTTGCAGTAGTCTCCTCCAGACAACGGAATGCCGCTGTTACTGCCTCCAACTCCATTCTCATGCTGGAGGCCGTAGTCTTATATGCCAGACTCTCCTTTTTCAAGACTCACCCATTAGCTTTTGCAATAAAACCCCAACCACTACGTCTGTTTCTCACCACTGACCCATTAGTGAGAATGACTATGTCACCTTGATGTGTATTACTCTGGATCAGCTGTTGCACTTCAAACTCAGTGCGGCCCGCTGCCCATTCTCCGCACTCACGACCCAGTGTTACTATTACATTGTGACAGCCCGTCATGTCTTCCGGAACTTCAATTCACTCGTTTTCACGATTGATGGTCTCTAGATCACACACCTGACTTATAGAAAGTTCTGCCTGTGCCGTCCAGGACCTGCATTGTCTTAGTCTATGACCCTTGACTATATCCGTGGCTGCATGCAGCGGGTGATCCCTATCTGAAGCAACTCTCAGGTACCATTTGGCCTGAAGGACCCTATGCCTATACGTCACTGTTGGTGGCGCCAGAATATGTCTCATGCATATAATTGGTGTGTCCTTTGTGTACCCGAGGTTTACCCGCATGGCAGCATCTGTGTGCGCTCCAACCTTTCATGCTGGCTCTTTGACACTGTCAGCAGCCCCAAACCATATTCAATGACAGAAATTATTAACTGCTGAAAGAGCCTGTACAGCATCCTCTGATCTACCCCGCTTGCTGCCATAGCCCTCAATGCATTAGGAGTGCATTTACTCATACATACATTCTGTGAACTGTGGCTAGGGGTGCATTATCTCATACATACATTCTGTGAACTGTGCGTTTACGCATACATTAAGTGAACCCGTGACTAGGGGTGCATTTATTCATAAACTCTTTGAACCTGTAACTAGGGTTCTATTTACTCAAACAATATGTAAAACAGTGACTAGGGGTGCATTTAGTCATACATTCTGTGAATATGTGACTAGTTAGTTAGTTAGTTAGTTAGTCGACAGATCATCCTCATTGCACATCGAACCATTCAGTCCATAAGTGCTCGGATCCCCTCCTCAGCAAATCCCGCAGCGTGTAGCGGCTAACGACGCCAGTTCTGTGTTGGTTTATCAATCTTCTTTGGCTTCCTGGGTAGTGTTCTTGTTTGGCCACACCTCTTTTAATTTGCTGCTCTCGCAGTCTGGCCATTGTTGTAGATTCACAGTCATCACTTGGTTCTCGCAAAAGTCTTACTTCTCGTAGAGCATTCAGAATGTCAGCCTGGTCCATGGCGCGTCCGCCCTCCACAGTAGCCTCACCTGCGAGCTTGTCAGCCCGCTCATTTCCTTGTACTCCCGCATGCCCTGGCACGAAGATGAAACTAATCTTTGCCAGTCGAGACCGCTCCAGAGGCAGCAACCATTCTCTTCGGATCGACCCCTCCTCTATCCTCTTGATCATGTTCATTGAGTCGCTAGGGAAACAAGCCCTAGTGAATGTCTGTGTCTCGAGCCATGTTATTGATTTACTTACTGCCATGACTTCCATGGTCAGGCTACTTGTGGTTTCAGTAAAAGCACCAGAGTCCTCCTTCACAATTCTTCCTCCGGCCCGAGCTGTAAAGGCCCATGAGCTTCTCACATGTCGAACGACCGACCCATCTGTGTAGATGACCGCATCACCGTCTAGCGAATTCTCGCAAATCAACGCTTGTACTTCAGCCTCAACAGCAGCCGGACTTTCTTGTCTGCATTTTCTGTCAAGTTGGATGCAAACTGAAAAGGATGTGCAGAAGTCTGTTGGCACTTGCACCCACTCCTCGCGAGGTTCTAAGTCCTCAAGTGAACACACCTGTTGAAGAATGTCTTCGGCTTGACCCATCCACGACCGTCCTCTTTTTAACCTGCTGCCCTTCACCTTCCTAATTTCACTATGCAGTGGATGTTGTGTGTTTGCGTTAATTCTGAGGTAGGCGCGTGCCCTGCAATCTTGTATTCTCTCTTCAATGGTTGGAAACCCAAGAAGGTAGCGCATCGCCCTGCATGCTGTATCTCTTGTACATCCAAGAATAATACGCATAGCTTCATTCTGTATCCTTTCCATCCGTTCTATCTGCTTATGGCTGAGAGTCAGGATTGCCATTGCATACTCCAAAACAGACATGACCAACCCCTCGTACAGAAGACATAGATGGCGCTGCTCACAGTTTGCTGCCGCCATCATCCGCATCGCTGCCAAACGCCGCTTGGCCTTTGTTATCACCTGGTCTATGTGCACATTATAAGCAAGGCTTCGATCAAACCGTATCCCCAGGTAATTCATTGCCTGCGTTCTTTCCACCGTCTCTGAACACAGCATTACAGTTGGTGTTGGAGTGTTGAAAATATGATTATTCAACGAGAACCAAGTCACTGTTGCCTTTGTTGGGTTGACCATTGCCCCAGCTTCATCACACCAAGTACTTATGCGATTGAGTTCGGTTTGTAGTTCCACAGCAACCTCCTCTCTATCCTTCCCCTGACGATACACTAAAACATCATCGGCATGTGACAATGTCCTGCCAGGTCCAGTGATCTGCTCACTGGTGATTCTCACTGTGTAGGCGTTGAACAGTACCGGAGATAATGGTGATCCCTATGGTAGGCCAGGATATATTGTTGTTGGTTCCGAAGTCCAACTGCCACATCTAAAAACTACTTTCCGTTGGAAGAGGGCTGCAGCGATCCAACTAAGGGGGAATGGACTTATGTTTAGTTCGAGAAGCTGAAACATTAAAAAATCCAGTGGTACTCTGTTTTATAATATATGGAGGAAACACCCAAAATAAACATGAGTTAGGAACAGGATTTGTCATCAAAAAAGAGTTATGGGGGAACGTTTTAAACTTTAAAGCTTTTAACGACAGGATTAGTAAATTACGAATAAAAGGTAAATGGAAAAATATAACAATGATTAATGTACATGCACCTACTGAAGAGAAAGAAGATGATATTAAAGAAGACTTTTATAATGATCTGGAAGATGTCATAGAAGAAACCCCCAAACAGGACATCCTGATTGTGCTGGGAGACTTCAATGCAAAAATAGGGAGAGAGCAAACTAATAAAAATGTGGCCGGTATGGAAAGCCTACATACAACTTCAAATGATAATGGATGGAGAGTCATCAACCTGGCAGAAGCCAAAGGACTGCAGGTTAGCAGTACCAGACTACAAAGAAAGGATATACACAAACAAACTTGGAAATCATGTGACAAGAGAACCTATAATCAAATCGATCACATTTTAATTAACAACAGAAATGCATCAAACATACAGCAAGTCAGAAGTTATAGAGGAGCTGAATGCCACAGTGACCACTTCCTCGTTGGAGCAAAATTTAAAATAAAACTTAAGAGAGCTTTCTATACTAAATTACAAAGATTACACCCAACATATAACAGAGAAAAACTGCAAGACATTACAGTCAAAGAGAAATTTACAGATGAAATAAAATGTAAACTTGAAACTCTGCAAAACCATTTGGAGGAAAGCATTGACCAAACTTGGTTGAACATCAAGAATACAATTCAGTCTACCGCAGAAGAATGTCTCGGTGTGTTAACCACGCATAGAAAGAACAGATGGTTCAATCAAAAATGTGAAGAAGCAGTCATTAGGAAGAAGAATGCCAGACATGTATGGTTAAATGACATCAATAACATCCAAAAGGAAGAGCATTATAGAAATGAATGTAAAGAGGCTACAAAAATAGTCAGACAGCAGAAGCGAGAATATATGAGTAATATAATCAAAGATATGGAAACTAATCACCAGAAAAATGAATCCAGAAAATTTTTTAAAGAACTGAAGTCAATGAAACGAGGGCACCAACAAAACACATATGGTTTAAAAGACAAAAATGGGAATATGATAAATACCAATGAGGAAATGTGCAACACATGGAAAGAATATTTTATTGAATTACTAAATTGTGAAGCTCCAAGTAACATTTTCTCACAGGAAGAGGTTCTAACATGCGAACCACAAATTGAAGAACCTACATTTGAAGAAATCCTATATGTAATCACACGACTTAAAAACAATAAGGCAACTGGGACTGATGGAATTGCTGCTGAATTTATAAAGGCAGGTGGCCATGCATTACATCTAAAGCTATACGAACTAATAATAAAAATCTGGAGGACAGAAGAATTACCCCATGACTGGAAAGAGTCATTATTGATACCTATCTTTAAGAAAGGAGACAAGTTCCAATGTGGAAATTATAGAGGAATATCACTACTGTCCACAAGCTATAAGATACTATCCGCAGTATTACTAAATAGACTAAAACCATATTCAGAAGACATATTAGGTGACTACCAGGCGGGTTTTAGACAAAACAGATCAACAATAGATCAGATATTTATCTTACGACAAATAGCCGAGAAACATTGGGAATATAAAAGAGATCTCCATAACATTTTTGTGGATTTTAAAAAGGCTTATGATAGTGTCCATAGGAATAGTCTATGGAATGCTATGCAGGAATTTGGAATACCAAGGAAGTTAATCAACATGACCAGACTATGCATGGAAGATACTTATAATATAGTAACATATAAAGGCAGGAAATCAGACCCCTTCCAAATAACATCTGGCTTGAAACAGGGTGATGCACTATCGCCGCTACTCTTCAATCTGGCTCTAGAGAAAGTTGTAAGGAAGGTAAAGGAGGAATGTGATATTGGAGGAACATCCAAGCTGCTTGGTTATGCAGATGATATAGATATTATAGGGCAAAGTGAACAAAAGACATTGGAAATATTGACTCACTTAAAGGAAAAAGCCCAACAGATGGGGCTGGTTATCAACCAAGATAAGACAGAATATATGGTAATTTCAAGAGACGGAATGGCTAGAAACTCTGGCCACATACAAATAGATAATATGACCATTAAAAGAACGGAAACATACAAATACCTGGGTACGATCTTCAACTGCTCCAACATCATAAGGGAAGAAATACAAACTAGAATCAACTCTGGAAATAAGATATATTATGCACTACAACATCTACTAAAATCAAAGGCGCTATCTCGTAACACCAAAATCACAATATACAAAACACTGATCAGACCAGTTGTGCTGTATGGCTCTGAAACCTGGAGTACAACGAAAGGAGACGAAGCCTTGTTACAAACCTTTGAGAACAAAATTTTAAGACGCATCTTTGGACCCATTAGGGATACACAAAGTGGAGAGTGGAAAAGAAGAAGTAACAAAGACATTTATGATCTGTTTAGGTCCCCGCTAATCACTGGTATCATGAAGGCTAATAGACTACAATGGCTGGGGCATATAGAAAGAATGGAAGATAATAGGGAAACAAAACTCGCTTACACTCAGGAAATAAATGGCCGTAGACCCCGAGGTAGACCAAGAAGACGGTGGAGAGATAATACATGTACAGACCTACAAGCACTTGGAATCAACGACTGGCAAGAGAAGGTCCACCAGAGAGACGAATGGAGACGGATTGTATTTGCAGCAAAGAACCTCAATGGCTCGGAACGCTGAAGAAGAAGAAGAAGTGGTACTCTGTTGTATGCGTCCTCAAGATCAATCGCTGCAGCAACGGTTTCAGTGCCTGAGTGGAAACCTTCATAGACATCCTGGGCAAAGACTGCTGCATTGGTCCAGGTTTCCCTTTTTGGACGGTACCCACCCAGGGTGGGTGGGAAAACACCTTGCCTCTCTAGTTGGCTTGATATTTTCCTGGCAATTACCTTCTCCAGCAGCTTGCCTATTGTATTATGCATGGTTATAATTCGATATCCCTGAATTTTTGTGTGGTCTTTGTCAGGCTTCGGCAAGGGAATCAGATAGCTGTGTAACCATTCCTCCTTGATGCTAGCACTCCCTATACTGTTGTTGTACATGTCTGCTAGTTTCTCTAGCTCATTGTCGGTACACCTATTTATGTCGTCGTATCTTATGCCATCAGGACCTGGAGCACTGTTTTTTGATCGTCGAAGCACAGCCTTGATTTCTTTCACTGTCACTGTGTCTTCATCCGAAGTGTCCTGGGCCTTGCATCTGTCTGAGGTGACCTCCTTGGCCAGATTTCGGCCTCCCATGTCTGTCTGGTTGCTTTGCTCAAGGTAGCGTTCAAAGAGGGCTTTGCCCTTGTCCTCGTCAGTCCTCTGCCAGATGAGGTCAGCACCTTGGAAGTCAGAAATGCTCTTATTCTTGACTACACCACTCATGCTTTTATGTAGTCGCCAGAACAATTTCAGTGACTTGTCTGTGCTTACTCTTTGACACACCTCTGCCCATTTTTCGCTTTTAACAACCTTGACCAGTTTTTTGAAGTAGCTTACTTTTGTGTGCATCTCTCTTTCTAAGTGCAAGCAGGGACTAGGATGACCAGCTCTGTTCTTCTTGGCATTTTGCCATCTCCTTACAGCACTACGCTTATCCACCCAAGCCTTCTCCACCTAGAAACTCCACCACGGTGGCTGCTCCCAGCTTTTTTTCCTGCCCTGAAACGTTCTGCGCTTGTCACGTCTTATTTTACTCACCACATCTTGCCCTGTACTGTCATACTGGAACGTCTTTACCTTTAGCTTGTGCTGTCTGGTTCTGCCTTTCTCCACCAGTATGCTGCACGGGTGGTGGTCGCTGCCATGGTGTCCTAGGACACCCCATCTACACGCTGTAGTGAGTGAAGGTGAAACTAGCGCCAGATCAATAGCACTGTCCTCATCGCCCGGACGGCTTGCTGTCCTGGTGACACAGCCACTGTTGATACAAACCAGGTCGATGGTTTCCAGTGCAGTCTCGAGCTCCTCCCCTTGTGTATTGGATGAAGTGTTTCCCCATGATCTGACTTTAGCGTTGAAATCACCACAGAAAATAACATTTCTCTCGTGGCCTAATATGCCACTTAAGCACTGCCACTTCTGGGCGTCCACACTGGCATTGCGGGCATAAACATTAACCACCACGAATGGTATACTGGAATGAACTCTCAACGACTGTATTTGTATATCGTCACTGTCCCAACTGGACATGTCTAGCTCTGACGCCACCATGCTGTCGCGAACGAGAATCGCCATTCCCAGATGTCGTCTGTTGTAGAAACATTTGAAGCCGGCAATCTGGAGTAGCTGTTCGCCCAGTCTCGTCTCCTGGAGTGCTACAATGTCGTTCCTGTAAACTAGGGTTTCTAAAATAGAGCCCCGTTGTTTTACACTGGCACAGTTCCAATATAGAATACGGATATTCCTGAGTCCTAGACGGTGACACTTGAGTCTAAAAGCCTCAAACCTCCACGCTTACCTTGCTTCTTTTTCCCTGCGCGGCTACCCCGCCGCTTCCGTATGTTGACTGCAGACCGCACGAAGAACACACGTTGTTCCGCCATGTTGAAAAAACGTAAACACAGACTTTGAAAACCACACACGCTGCTGAAAATTCACTCAAGGATGGCTTCGCTCGATGCACTAACTCCGTAGCACCCGCTCAGATCTTGAGTAGAAACTCCTGGTTTTACATCCTGGCACACCAATTACACGCAAGAGATGAATAAATCCATCCCCTAAGCGAAAAAGTTAACGAACACAAAACAACACGTCCGTCCGTCGCCATCTTGAAACCGGAAGTGACTAGGTGTGCATTTACGTATACATTATGTGAGCCTGTGACCAGCGGTGCATTTACTCATTCATTCTGTTAACCTGTGACTATGGATGCATTTACTCATACATTATGTTAACCTGTGATTAGGGATGCGTTTACTTAAACATTTTATTAACCTGTGACTAGGGGTGTATTTACTCATTCGTTCTGTGATCCCTTGATTAGGGGTGTATTTACTCATACATTATGTAAACCTGTAACTAGGAGTGCATTTACGTATACATTATGTGAGGCTGTGACTAGAGATGCGTTTACATTCTGTTAATCTGTAACTAGGGGTGCATTTACTCATACATTATGTGAACCCGTGACTAGGGGTGTATTTACTCATACATTCTGTAAACCTGTAACTAGGAGTGCATTTACGTATACATTATGTGAGGCTGTGACTAGAGATGCGTTTACATTCTGTTAACCTGCAACTAGGGGTGCATTTACTCATACATTATGTAAACCCGTGACTATTGGTGTATTTACTCATACATTCTGTAAACCTGTAACTAGGGGTGCATTTACGTATACATTATATGAACCTGTGACTAGGGTGCTTTTACTCATACATTATGTGAACCTGTAACTATGGGTGCATTTAAGTATATATTATGTGAACCTGTGACTAGGGGTGCGTTTTAGAAATGTTGGGGTTTTGCCGCCAAGTTATGTACTATCACTGGCGAGCAACCCCACTTGTCAGAAGTGACTATTTTTGATCCTGGACAGGCAACAAATTTGTCAGAAGTGGGTGCATTACTTTCCCGAAAGCTGCCGGGCGAGCACCCAAATTGTCAGAATTCCGGACTGAGATAACAATTTGTCGGAACTTGACTCGGGACAAAATCTATATTGCAGAAATAAAGATTAAGCCCCTGGATAATCAAAGAGTACAGCTGAGAATAGCTCGCTACTATGTATAATTAACTGGTCTTGGTATCCCCAAGGAGTGGGAAAGGGAAGGTTAGATGCCTACGATTATGTCGACAAATGGACTACTAGACAGAGCAGGTTTTCCCCCTGCATAACTCCCCTCCCTGTTGTGTAATTAAGCCTCCGCCAAGGTAACCAAGGTAATTGCTTCCTTTGGGGAAAAAGAAGTATAACGATTGAACTATGAGTTAAAACAGACTACAATCACTTTATTTACTATCAAAATGAAAATGTAAAACAACATGATGATTTGTAGGATAACTATGATAAGGACTGTGCTACGACAGTTACAACATTTACATATAGTAGTTAAATAAATAAAACCTGCACATAACTTCTTGTAGACTGCCTGGTTCTGTGGCATGACGTTGAGAATGTAGGTGAGATGATGGCTGAGTTCCAACAAGATTTCACTAAGGTCAAGTGAAAACACCTATGATCCAGTAGAATCGGCCCGTGGGTTGTCTGGACCAATTTCCAGTCCTGACGCTACCTGGTCTGTCCTCGTTTTCGGGATCTTCAACCTGGCGCTCTTGCTGAGAGCTTGGAATATATAATGAAGAATGTGTATGGTCTAGTTCTATACCAATACAATCCTAGGTAATACATACAATCTGTCACCCCCCCCCCCTCCCCACACACACACACACACACACACCCTCATTGACAGGTCTAGCAGCGTCTCTCTTCCAGCCTCTTCCAGCTTCCGTCACTCACCTCTTCTCTTTCTCTCTATCTCTCTCTCCTACTGTCGAATCGGGGAGGCCCTTCCAGTCGTCGAACATGCTTGTAGACAGACAGACAGACAGACAGGCAGACAGACAGACAGACAGACAAACAAACAGACAAACAGACAGACAGACAGACAGACAGACAGACAGACAGACAGACAGACAGGCAGACAGAGATTACATGTGATAAGAAAAGTAGGTAAGAATTTGACAGACCGTGAGGAATCATAAACATTAATTGTTGTATACTGCCTGTTAAGAACATACCACACTAGGCACATTGAAATAGTATGTATTATGAGCGCGGGAAAAATCACGCAAGCATATATTCCACGCTTCGTGGTGATGGATTCGAATACGCATCAAGATCGTCATCATCAAGTGCCGTGCCGGCTGGCGTAGGCGTTCATGGCTCTCCATAGATCTCGGTCTTTGGTTTTCTGGATCAACTCTGTTGCTGATATTCCTCCATGCCACCGTCTCAATCCATCCAGCATCACTTCTCTTGGTCTCCCTCTGCCTCTCTTCCCCTCAAGGTGGATGTTTAAAATCGACCTGAGCTCCCGGATCGACCAAAATGTGTGACAGGAAATGTCTAGTGAGATCAGCAATATAAAATAACACAAAGTAATGCAGCCTTACAGAACAGAATTACAAAACAATACGAGGACGTTGCGGCGGCTAGCCTTCATCGGCAAACAAATACATACACAAAACACAACATATAGTCACGGAGAAGATCCTCCGGTAACAACACCAAGGCATAATGACAGGATGAGAATAATGGAAAGATGAAAAATTAAGAGCAATGAAGAGAAAATGAAAATTTGAAGAAAGAAAAAATTGTTGCTACTTATCTCAGAATCCCCGGCTGTAATATTAATACGAACGTTCATTTTCTCTTCATCGCTCTCAGTTTTTCATCTTTTTATTCTTCTTATCCCGTCCTTATGGCTTAATATAGTCACAAGAGGGTCTTCTCAGTGACTATGTGCTGTGTTTTGTATATGTATTTGTTTGCTGATGAAGGCTAGTCGCCGCAACGTCCTCGTATTGTTTTGTAATTCTGTTCCGTAATGCTGCATTACTTTGTGTAATTTATATTGTTTACATTTCCAGAGCTTTAGCGCAGTTCCTCTAATTATGTTCATATTTTACCAGTGAGGTAATTGATGCCGATGTGAGACTGGCCAAGCCACCCATCGAGCGGCGTTTGGTCTACAAAACGTGTGTCTACCACGTTTTATGACCAGTAAAATAGTCATTTTCGTTGTTTATAAACTCCATGCGTATATACTGCATTATACAGCATGGGTATGTGCACAGTTTTTCTTCAAGGACATGGAACGAATGAATAATGTGCATATGTTACAATGTGGAAAAGAGGTATGGAGGTGGCAATGGGGTTCCAAACTTGGTGAAATTCAAGAGTAATGAAATACAGTTAACCACTGAGTAACTACACAAAGTCTATAATCATCAAGAGGTGAACTATAAGAGCTAAGTGGGTTAGTGGCATCACACAAAATCAGAATTAATTGAAGAGTTACGTTTAGTAGATATTTTTGCAATGTCTCTCCGATTGACCAAATCTACGTTTAGTTTTTCTTGGTTTACGCACCTAGTAGTTCTTTATTTCTTTTACGCATACAATTCGAAACATTTTTAAGAATCGGATATGATTGTGTCGTCCATAGGTCATCCAATTATTGTAGCATGCATATGGTCGATGCTAACACATTGTCGCCAACGAAAGATGTGAACATCCATATCTAGGTGTCAGCTATGCCTAGTGGATATGTTAACTGGTGGGTGGTACATGTAGATATAGGGGTATGAATGTGTGAGACAAAATGGAAAGGGACAGGGTTTAAGACAGGGAAAAAAATTTTAATTATATATTCTTGGGGAGAGGTAAGGTAAAGAGATGTAGCCATTGTCTTGGATTTGAAAACATCACAATATGTTGAAGGATATTGGGCAGTTTCAGATACTGTTCTATTGGTGAAGTTAATCGGCAGACCTTTTGTCGTAAACGTCATTCAAATATATGCTCCAACAAGAGAAAGCAGTGAAGATAGTGTAGAGGAATTTTATAATGGCATAGGGAATGCTCTGAAGAAATGTAAACATTAAGAAATATAAATAATAATGGGTGACTTCATTGCGAAAGTATGAAAGCAAAGCGAAGGATGCGCAGTAGGTAAACATGGTGTTGGAGAATGACACAAGAGAGGCTACAGACTTGTAGATTGGGCAAAAGTGCATGAACTGATTGTTGGAAACGCCTGGTTTAAACAACATCGTAGAAGATTATGGACATCGAGGAGTCTTGACAGCAGGATTAGAAACCAGATTGATTACATCCTTATTAGCGGCAGGATTCAAAATGCGTTAACAGTCGCAAAAATAGTTCCACATGCAGACTGTTACAGTGATCACAGATTGGTTACAGGCAGATTGAAGGTAAAGTTAAAGAAATGATCTGTGTACATTTTAAAGAGGACAAGGAAATACAAGACAATTTTAAAATAGAGGTAAAGAACAGATATGATGTATTGTCTGATCTAGAGCTCGTATTTCAAGATGTGGATGATTAATGGGTAATGCTAAAGAACTCAGTCAGTTTCTCTGCAGAAACACCTATCACAAAATTAAAGAAAGCCGCCGCCATCATCATCATCATCATAATCATCATCATCATCATCATCATCATCATCATCATCATCATCATCATCATCATCATCATCGTCAAGTGTCATGCCGGCTGGCGTAGGTGTTCACAGATCTCGGTCTTTGGTTTTCTGAAATAACTTTGCTGATGATATTCCTCCATGTCACCGTTTCAATCCATCCAGCATCATTTCTCTAGATCTGCCTCTGCCTTTCTTTCCCTCGATCTTTCCAGTCGTCACGATGTTCTAAATGTATCTCTTCTCATCACACGACCAAAGAATGCTGTTTATCTCCTTCTTATTATTGTATATAATGTTCTAGTTTCATTAGCCTTTTTCAGGCTTTCGTTGTTAATTACTTTGGCAGTTCAAAGAATTCGCAACAATCGTCTCAGGATCCACATCTCTGTTGCTTCCAAGTTCTTCCTAATGTGTTCATTTACATTCCGAGATTCACTACCATACAGCAATACAGATTCTATATAGCACTTTAGCACTCTCTTTCTTACATTCGATGATAGTGACTTATTGCATAGGATACTCTGCAATTTTCTGAAATGCAGCTTTTGCTTGCCCTATTCTGCTCTTAATCTCTGTTGTACATCTTCCATCTGATGTTATAAATACCCCTAGGTATTTAAAATTATCCACTTGGTTAAGAATTTTCCCTTCTATTTCTATGTCACATTTTGGTGTCACCTTTTTCTTTGATATCACCATTGTTATTGTTTTCTTGATATTCAAGAAGAGTCCTTTCTTTGAAATCTCTTTTACAACAATTTCTAACAATTATTGTAGATCTGATGCATTATCCACAACCAATACCGTGTCTTCTGCATAGCGTAAATTGTTTATATTATAACCTCCGATTAGTATTCTTGGCTTCCCTTTGATCTCTCTCATTATTACTTCGCTGTAGAGGAAGATGAATTCCGGTGACAAGACACACCCATGTCGTACTCCTAGCTTTATTTGTTCATAATTTCCTTCTTTATTTCCCATTTTAATTGCTGTTACTTGGTTCCAGTAAATATTCTTTATTATTCTTAGATATATCCCATCAATGTTAATGTCTTCCAACATTTCAATCAGTTTATCATGTTTTACTTTATCAAATGCCTTAATATAATCTATGAAGGACAAATATATGTCTTTCTGTGTCTCTGTTGATCGTTCCATAAGTGTCCGTAATGTATATATTGCATTATATATACCCTTTCCTTCCACAAATCTTCACCAGTTTCCATTTTTTATTTTCTATCTTTTTCTTCTCATTATAATAATGAGTAGAAGCTTAATGACATGGTGTATGCGGTTAATTGTTAGTTAGTTAGTTAGTTAGTCGACAGATCATCCTCATTGCACATCGAACCATTCAGTCCATAAGTGCTCGGATCCCCTCCTCAGCAAATCCCGCAGCGTGTAGCGGCTAACGACGCCAGTTCTGTGTTGGTTTATCAATCTTCTTTGGCTTCCTGCGTAGTGTTCTTGTTTGGCCACCCCTCTTTTAATTTGCTGCTCTAGCAGTCTGGCCATTGTTGTAGATTCACAGTCATCACTTGGTTCTCGCAAAAGTCTTACTTCTCGTAGAGCATTCAGAATGTCAGCCTGGTCCATGGCGCGTCCGCCCTCCACAGTAGCCTCACCTGCAAGCTTGTCAGCCCGCTCATTTCCTTGTACTCCCGCATGCCCTGGCACGAAGATGAAATTAATCTTTGCCAGCCGAGACCGCTCCAGAGGCAGCAACCATTCTCTTCGGATCGACCCCTCCTCTATCCTCTTGATCATGTTCATTGAGTCGCTAAGGAAGCAAGCCCTAGTGAATGTCTGTGTCTCGAGCCATGTTATTGCTTTACTTACTGCCATGACTTCCATGGTCAGGCTACTTGTGGTTTCAGTAAAAGCACCAGAGTCCTCCTTCACAATGTAATTGTACGAAAATCTATGCATTCAATTCCTCCTGGTCTTTATCCACTGCTATAAATATCATTGAGTATTTAGGTTAAAATATTTACTCCAAATTCTCACAGTAGTTCTAATTTTACTATTGTGATTCCATCTGGTCCAGCTGTTTTTCCTTTCTTCATATGTTAAATAGCGTCAGAGACTTCTTCTTTTAGAAAAGGAGGACATTCTAAGTTACTTTCTTCTGTTAATTCTTCCCTTTCTCCATTATATAATTCTCTCATATACTCATTCCACCTCTTCATTATAGCATCTTCCCCCAATAACATATTTCCTGTTGTTATTTTTATTTTAAACACCTTGTATTTATTCTTATTTTTCTTTCTGTGAGCTCACTGATCTGTCTGTGCATATTGTTTGTATCTTTAATTTAATTCAGTTGTCTTGCACTGCTCGTTTAATCAGCTTTCTTTTGCGTTCCACATTTATCTCTTATTTCGTTATTTATCTTATCATATTCTTGTTTGTTATTCTACTCTGTTTGCCTTTGACCATCAACTTTAAGATTTCTTCAGGCATTCATTTTTTCTTAGCTTCTCGGCTTCTCTCTGGTAATATTTCTTTGCTCGTTTGATGAATCCATTAACTTTCCCCCTTTGTTCATGTATAATCTGTATTTTAGCTATCGCATTGTACCTATTTTTCAGTCACTCTGTATTGTTCTTGAATTTCTTTATCTATTTTTAAATCCTCTTTATTAAGTCTAATGTTCTTAACCATAATTTTCATATCTTCAGTCTTACTTTTATTAGTCCACATGGTAGTACATGATCACTATTACAGTCAGCACCCGGCATTGTCTTTACATTAATTAACACATTTCTGAACTTTTTATTAATAATTATGTACTCAGTTTGGTTGAGTATTGTCTTATCAGGGCTTTTCAATGTGTATAGTCGTCTTTTATGGTGTTTAAACCAGGTGTTTCCAATTATCATATCATTGATATTTCCCATTCTATTAGTTTCTCTCTCCTTTCATTTTTTTGTACCTTAACCAAAATTCCTCACTACATCCTCCATTTTTCCCTTTCCTACTTTTGCATTTAAATCTCCTAGTATTATTTTTACTTTTTGTGATTTAATTTGAGACATAGCCATTTTTACTTCATCATAAAAGTGTTGTATATCTTCATCACTACTGCTTGTTGTTGGCGCGTATACTTGTACAGAGTTTATAACTATTGGCTTGCCTTTTATTGTCACCATAATAACTCTATCTGAAATACACCAGTAACCATTAACTTACTTGGCTGTTTCTTTATCAAATATTAGTCCTAATCCTTTTTCGTGTGTATCCTCTCCAAAATAAATTATTGTGTGTTTGTCAGTTATAATTTTGCCCCATCGCTTCCATCTCATCTCACCTATGCCTAGGATATTCAAATTCATGCTTTCCATTTCACTTATAACACTGTTAAACTGTCCAAGCTCATTTAACTTTCTAACATTACATGTACCTATTTTAAATTTATTTATTTTATTTATGATTTTGCCATCAGTAGCTGGATGACGGTCTGGTGTCACCTATGGCTCACGACTGTCCCTAACGGAAGAGGATGTCCTAAGACAGCCATTAACGTCGTTGAATGAATCTGAATTGTGGTTTGTCACGAAGTCTTGGGAAGATACTATGGTGATGTCTCCTTGTCTTCCACATCCACATGGTGGTTTGTTACCTCAGCCTTTGGCAGCCATTTCCGACTGTCAGGACAAATGGGTGCCCTGCTCAGCTCAGCTCAAGAGTTGTCCACTTATCCCGGTGGATACTCGGTCCCCGAGTTGGGCTGGGTTAGTCACACCATTGTGTGTTTCCCATCCTCTACCGCTAGGAGGTGCAGTTGGGATTTTCTCTTCCTAAAGCTCTGGTCTATTATGGCCAAAACTCTCCAGTACATTTAGAGGACTAAAGAAAGTAGGTCGTAAGAAATGGATGACTGCATACATTTTACGACTAAAGGAAACAAGAAGACACAACCAAAATAATCCTGACAAATATGAATAGATTCACAGAAAAGTCAGAAAATTATGTAAAGAGGCAAAATAAGCATGGCTTGAGAAAATTTGCATAGAAATTGAATACAACACAACAGTAAAATACTAAATTAATACACACAAGAATTCAGGAACTTAACAATAAAAAAAAAAAAAAAAAAATTACATAAGAAAGGACAAACAACTAGGCCAGATGGAATCCCAATATAATTAGAAGTAATGGGAGAATTTTGAGTAGATATAGTAACCACAATGTTGAATGATATTTACAGCAGTGGATAACTTCCAAGCTATATGCTAAAATCTGTATTTATAGCTATACCAAAAAGACAAGGAGCAATTGATTGCGAAGATTTTTGTACGATTAACCTCACAAACTATGTCACTAAGCTTCTACTCAGAATTATAATGAGAAGAACAAGAAAGAAAACAAAAATGGAAATTGGTGAAGAACGGTATGGATTTGTGGGAGGAAAGGGTACAAACAATGCAATATGTACATTACGGACACTAATAGAAAGATCAATAGAGACATAGAAAGACATATATTTGTGATTCATAGATTATACTAAGACATTTGATAAAGTAAAACATGATGAAATGATTAAAATGGAAGATATTAACATTGACGGGAAAGATCTCAGAATAATAAGAAATTATGTACTGGAACCAAGTAACAGCAATTAAAATTGGAAAAAAAAGAGGGACATTATGAACAAATAAGGCTGGGAGTACGACAGAGATGTGTTTTGTGTTTTCATCTCTTCTCCTTCTATAGTGAAGTCACAATGAGAGAGATCAAAGAGAAGCCAGGAATAATATTCGGAAGTTACAATATTACAATATGCTCTATGCAGATGACACAGTATTGATGTCGGATAATGCAAAAGATCTACAACAATTATTGGACATTGCAGTAACATAGAGTGCAAAGAAAAGATATAAGGGAAAATTCCTCATCAAGTGGATAGTTTTAAATGCATAGGGACATTTATAACATCAGATGGAAGATGCACAACAGAGATTAAGAGTAGAATTAGGCAAGCAAATCTGCATTTCAAAAAATGAAGACTACCTTATGCAGTAAGGTAAGTCACTATCATGTAATGTAAGAACGAGAGTGCTAAAGTGCTATATAGAACCCGTTTTTCTGTATGGCTGTGAATTTTGGAATGTAAATGAACAAACTATGAAGATATTGGAAGCAACAGAGATGTGGTTCCTGAGATGAATATTGCGGACTCCTTGGACTGCCAGAGTAACTAACAACGACCGTCTGAAAGAGGCTAATGAAACTAGAACATTATATACAACAATAAGAAGGAGAAAAATAGCATTTTTGTCATGTGATGATAAGAGAGGCATTGGAGAACAACGTGACAACTGGAAAGATCCATGGAAAGAGAGGCAGAGGCAGACCAAGAGAAATGAAACTGAATGGATAGACGGTAGCATGGAGGAATATCAACAACGGAGTTGATCCAGAAAAACAAAGACCGAAATCTGTGGAGAGTCATGAGTGCTTACGCCAGCCGGCATGGCACTTGATGATGATGACATAAACCGGTTGCCTGAAAACAAAAGATGGAAAAATCAGAATAGAAAAGGATGAGATTTTATATACATGGTCAGATTATGTTAAAAAGCTTTATGATGATACACGAGTAGAACAGTATGATTTTCAGAATAATAATGAAGGACAGTCAATTTTGAAGATGGAAGTTCAGAATGTTCTTGCCATTTGAAAACTGGCAGAGCCCGGGTCCAGACAATATCACAACAGAAATGATCAATGCCCTTGAAGAATATGAAATAGACCAGGTCACCAGACTGCTGAACATAATATATGATACTTTAGATACGACTTCTGAATTATGTCTTTCTATGTTAATTGCAATCCCGAAGAAATCAGGAACATTGGAATATATAATAATTAACATCGAACAGTTAGTATTTTTATTTCGCTCGCTCACATTGAACTCAAACTTAGTCCATACACACTATTTATAATAGTGATGGCCTGAATTTTGCGTGTGGGTTAGCTTTCCCTTTTAACAGTGTCCCTCGCCTTCAAGCGAACCCACTCCGACTTCAGAGGTACTTGTAATTAACGTCCCCAAGTCAAGGACGATAGGTCAACATTTTAATCCAGCTGTCCGGTGTTGGGGTTGAACCGTTTACTTCGGCATCAGCACACTGGATGTTTAAGAACACTCGTTCTTATCCATTTGGCCATACGGACCTGCGAACAATTAGTATAATGATCCACAACACGAGGATTTTGCTAACAATCATCATGCACAGAGTTAGGAAGAAAATACAACCCGAAATAGAAGATAAACTATGTGGGTTCGTAGAAGGCAAGAGTACAGTAAATGCTGTGTATATGCTGAGAATATTAATTGAACGTTAAATAAAAGTAATTTTAAAAAAAGATCTACATTTTGCTTTATTGACTATACAAAGGTTTTTGATAAAGTAAGACATGTCAACATGATGAAGATGCTTGCAGATTTACAAATTGATGGGAAAGACTTTAGACTTGTAAAAAATATATACTGGAAACAACAAGATTGATAATGAAATAGGTAAATAACAGCCTATTAAGAGAAGTGTGCGACAGGGATCTCACATCTTTTTTCCCTGTTAAGTTAGTTGCATATACTTTACAGGTGTCGCAGTCAAAACCAGCATTCTTTGCTGTAGTGATCTCTTGGCACGTTTACGTTCGGTAGTTTGCTATTGCTTTCTGAACAACCGACACATATACGTTTTCGTAAACATCCAGCGCAAGGCAGTCTGCTGCCACATCGACCGCAGCTGTGTTTCAAACGCGGGTATACGGAATTACGAACTGCATCAGTAACCCCTTCGCCACGGAGCGTGTACAGTGATCATGTGTTTATAACTGTAGAAGGTATGCGTTGTCATAACACTTTGTCACAGATTAGGAGACCTCATAGTACCAAACACCCAGAGATCTCACACTCATCGCCATCAGGTGCCATCTCATCTCTGCATCGAAGGTCGAATGTATATAGCCTCTAAATCATGTTTGTTGCTTCTTCACGGTGGACTTAGGCCCTGAAGAGTCTAGAAAATCTTAATCCAGCTTTGTCCATAGGCCGAGAAAAGTTAACGCAGTACAGAGTTTCTCTTCAAGTTGCAACGGGTTTTTATGGTTGCTGATAACTATCAGCAAGGTCAAAACAACACAAGCAGTGTAAAGTGATGTTAACGTGTTGATATAATGTTCATATATATATATATATATATATATATATATATATATATATATATATATATGCTGTTTGCTATTCTTACTGCAAATACCAATACTTTCCCTCAATCCACAGTCAAACTGAGACCCTTTCGCCGTTTGTTCAAGCGACAAGCACTGGGTGGTTTTAATGTAATGGAATCTCCAAGCGGGAGTTCGCTTAGTCTGGACGAGCCATTGCAAGACCAACCCAGACAGCGTTCAAGCTACCACACGCAAGCTGAATATGAAGAGGAGCTCAGGCGTAGGCAAGAACTGAGACGGAAGCATGAAGAAGAGACACAGAGGCTTATAGAGGAGAGACGGAGACTGGAAAATGAGAGAAGGCGACAGCATGAAGACAGACAGAGACACGAAAGTGAGAGGAGGAGACAGGAAGAAGAGAGATTAAGACAAAGTGAGCAGGAAAGAAGACACCAACAGCAATCATTAGCAGCAGGTCGCCAAGGTTCAAGACACAACACCACATCACGACAGCATTCAGACAGCAGCAGAAGGCAACAGCTGCCTATCCAAACACCTCACAGCCACCAGGACGTGACTCACGACACAATCAACAAAGATACACGAACAAATTATCAACAGGCACAGCGACAACCACATTCACATCAACTACCTGGAATTAACAGTAGTTTCAGCCATACTTACCAACCATCTCGGCATACAGGTCCTTCGGGATCGAGAATCCCTACTGACCAGCATTCAGAGTACAGAACAAATCACACAAGTGACCACGGGTCATCTGTTGTTGTGAACCCGGGGTCACAGTTCATCTACCAGCAAGGTCAGCATAGTATACCCAATCAAAGACGAACGGTCACTCAACAGCGTCCGTCTACATCTAACCAGAGACCGGACACTGGATATCCGCATAGTCAGCAGCCGGGACAGGTTGACCCTCGCTCTGTTGTAGGGGCGCCCAGAGGTTTCCCCTCAAGCTACTGGACAAGGTATGAGTATGCGGGTCAAGGAAACTGGTACCCGTCTCAAGATACAGGGTCCTCATTTTATCCTTTCAACCAACAGGAAGTATTTTCAGTGAGTGCACACAGTCTGAACTCATTCAGCACCTAGCATATGTGTATAGAAGCTCAGTCCAACATATAACCATTTGTTAACTGGATATCCTTTACACGATGTGGCAGTCAACCCCAGCTATTTTGTCAGTCATTTCTTGGCAAGTTTACGTTCAGTAGTCTCCAATTGCTTTCTGAACCATCGACACTCATACAAGTGTACGAAAACCAAAGCGAGGTGGTCTGCTGTCAAATCGCCCGCAGCTGTGTTTTGAACGCGGCATGCGGGATTACGAATTGCGTCTGTAACCCCTTCGCCACAGAGACGTTATAACCAAATAGAGTCTTTACAAAGAGTAATGATTAAGATGGAGTATATTGGTTTTTAAAAGAATGTTGAAAACAGAGATCGAGATTAGGACCAAAAGCAGATGTCAGTTATTGACAGCTACAGGTCGGACTAGATTACACACCAATACTCTAAGAAGAAGAGAAATGAAATGTATGGAGTATAACAACAGAAGAAATAAAATAAAAACCGCAGGCTTTTGTGGGAAATACTAAGCAAGATTACCAGAGGACGGGAGAGGGAAATTTCTGGGAAGGGGGGGGGAATCTTATGCAGCCAACTGCGCAACAAATGATAATAAGTGGAAAGGGGTAGAGGGTGTGGGATGGGGGGGGGGAGAGGCAGGGACACAAACACATATGTCATCGACCTCCATTATGATCAACGGAAATGAAATTATTAGAAACAAGTTTGTCGGGGTGTTTTGGATGTCTCTCGGATGTTCTGATCTCTCGGATGTTCTCTTCGCTCAGATACTGAGATATTCTAGTCATTCAGGTGTTCTCTTCACTCGGATATTCACTTCACTCAGATTTTCTATTCACTAAGATGCTCTCTACACTCAGATGTTCTCTTCACTTCGATATTCTATTCACCAAGATGTTCTCTTCATTCAGATGCTCTCTACATTCAAATGTTCTCTTCACTTCGATATTCTATTCACCAAGATGTTCTCTTCATTCAGATGCTCTCTACACTCAGATGTTCTCTTCACTTCGATATTCTATTCACCAAGATGTTCTTTTCATTCAGATGCTCTTAACACTCAGATGTTCTCTTCACTCAGATGTTCTCTACACTCAGGTGTTCACTTCACTCAGATGTTCACTTCATTCAGATGTTCTCTTCACTCAGATGTTCACTTCACAGATGTTCACTTCACTCAGATGTTCACTTCATTCAGATGGTCTCTTCACTCAGATGCTCACTTCGCTCAGATGTTCTATTCACTCAGATGTTCCCCTTATCGCTGCGTTAGACTTGTCCCAATTTGTCCAGAATATTTCACGTCACACCTTCTGTAAATAACTGTTAATATGAAGTCACGAAATATGCAGAAAAACTAAGGTACCTTCGTTAGTTAGTCAGTCAGTCAGTCAGTCAGTCAGTCAGTCAGTCAGTCAGGTAGTCAGTCAGTTAGATAGTTAGTCATTTAGTTCGTTAGTTACTCAGTCAGTCTGTCAGTTTGTTAGTTAGTCAGATACTTAGTTAGTTAATTATTTAGTCAATTATTTTTTAGTCAGTTAGTTAGTAAGTCTGTCAGTTGGTTAGTTAGTTAGTTAGTTAGTTAGTTGGTTAGTTGGTTGGTTGGTTGGTTGGTTGGTTCGTTCGTTGGTTGGTTAGTTAGTTAGTGTGTCAGGTCTTAGTCAGTTATGACTGAGCTACCGTATAACAGTAGACTGTACTACCTGCTTTCTGTTAGCGCCGAACGTTGGGCGGCGCTTACCAAACCCGACACCCCACATTGTACCAATGGCTTCGGGCGGAAGAGCGCAATTGGGAGGGTACAAGCCTTACCCTGATGTGAAGAAATGCAACCTAAAGACAAAGTGTCATGGCAGGGTAGACCAGGCCCTAAGCCTTGGTTGGCGGCTGGTCTAGGATCGAAGCTCCGACAGGCGGACAATTAGAGCATTGCTTTGCTGATCCGGCAGCTTCTGCAGCTTGTCTTGTTCCAGATATAGAGGTGTTACCTTTCCTCTGGAGTGGACTAGGCAGGCCGAGAGGGGGATCGTGCTGCATGGGCAACACATGATCTCTATATTTTAGCCCAGGCTTTGTGCTATGGAGAGGCAATAACTCCATCCCTTACAAACTATCGCCTGTCAAGACGGCAAGGTGCCAATGATAGTTAGTTAGTTACTCAGTCAGACAATTAGTCAGTCAGTTAGCTAGTTATTTAGTCAGTCAGCCATTCATTTAGTTAATATCCTAGTTAGCTAGTTAGTCAGTCAGTTAGTTAGTTAGTTAGTTAGTTAGTTAGTTAGTTAGTTAGTTAGTTAGTTAGTTAGTTAGTTAGTCAGTCAGTCAGCCATTCATTTATTTAGTTTGCTAGTTGGAAAGTTAGTTAGTTAGTTAGTTAGTTAGTCAGTTAGTTAGTCAGTCAGTCAGTCAGTCAGCCATTTATTCAGTCAGTCAGTCAGTTAGTTAATCAACATATCCTCGTTGCATATCGAACTATTAGTCCGTAAGTGCTCAGGTCCCCTCCTCAGTATCTCCAACAGTGTGAAGCGACTGACAACACCAGTTCTGTGTTCGTTGACTACTCTTCCTTGGCTTCTTGCGTGGAGCTCTTGTCTAGTTTGACTCTGTTTGACTTGTATGTTCGTGCAGTCTTGTCAACGTTGCTGAGTCTCTTCCAAGCGACTGACAACACAAGTTCTGTGTTCGTGTACTACTCTTCCTTGGCTTCTTGCGTGGAGCTCTTGTCTAGTTTGACTCTGACTTTATGTTCGTGCAGTCTTGTCAACATTGCTGAGTCGCTTCCAGCCCGTGAGACATTCACTCATCCTGCCTCCCTGAGGGCGTTCAGGATGTCAGCCCGGTCCATTGCTCGTTCACTCCTAAAAAAGTCAAGTTCGCAAACCTAGGTGCTCCTTAGTTTTCTCCTACAACTCGTACCTGGCACAACAAAATGAAACAGATATTAATTAGTCAAAGAATATTGAATGATTTTGGTGACTTGAAACGTCATGAAAGATTGGAGATAACAATAATGTTATATGTCTGGGAAGATAGGAAGGAGAAGGCCAAAGAGAAGATGGGTGCAGGATGTGGCAGATGATCTCCAGATAGGTGTATCAGACGCTGGACGTCTGCTTACGTCCGGGAAGTTTTCCGGAATGTTGTTATGGGAGCAAGGTTCTACAAAGGACATGCTACTGAATGAATGAATGAGTCAATCTTGACCTCCTCAAAGATTTAAGCCATTGAGTTCTGGCCCAGCTCTTCTTTACCTTCCTTATCATACTTATAGAGTCGCTTAGAAAACATGCGTGGGTCTGCATTTGTGCCTCCAGCCACGCTTTTATCTTTGCTACTGCCGAAAGATACCCTAAACATTAAACAAGTTCTGGACACCGAATAATGAGAGTAGAAAGAAAGTGGGTGCATTGAGATATGCTTCTTTTGTTGACTGCTAAGAATCTTATTATCAACAAAGAAGGCCGCTATCCAAGTACATCGAGAAGTACACAAAGACATTTGATTACCCACATGCCTGGGGACAAGACAAGCGTCAATATTGTGGAATGTCCTATTTCCATCTTTGTGCTATTCGACCGCTTCTCGTCGAGGAATAATTCCTTCCATCACTGATCTTTCCCAGCCACCGAGACCTTTAATGTGTCCTCAATATTTCAGATAGTAATTAGACAGTAACAGACTGATAGGCTGGCGGCAAATACACCTCTTAGTGATAGATTACTTATGGACAAGGGGGAGGTGGTCGTGCGCCTGTGGGACTAGGTGGAGAAGGTGGGGGACAGATTGAGAACCCGTATATGGAAAGAATCAGATTGCAGGAGATTGGCGGGGGTTCTGGAAGAATCTCCAATTGAGAGGGAAGACCAGGAGAACTTTCAGTCAGATAGCGATGGGAACGATTAGTAGAGTTTTCGCTGGCTGTTGAACGAGGAGACGAGCGCACATGGGAATATCTTGAATGCAGAGATGTCGGTTCTTACCTCAACTCAACTCAACAAAACTCAAATCAATTAGACAGTACGTTATACTTCGTTGTTATTCCTAGCGTTCATATTATTCGTCTTCTGCCTCTTATCTGCCAATAGAGCATAGGCCCAACCAGCTGAAACTCAAGTTCTGTATAGACTAGCTCATGATTGGTTGGATGGTGCCACTAAAATTGCCTACGGGTAGTTAGTTAGTCGACAGATCATCCTCATTGCACATTGTCTACGGTACCTAGTGCCAATCTTATCCCAACCATCTTATGCGTCTCTTACGACATGCATGGTAGGTTAGTGTTACTATTAGTTTGTTTCACTTATCGGTCCCGGTTACACAAGGGCTACAGAGATTGTTGGCCATGCTATATTTGACACCTTCTTCCTGGGATCCCGACAATCGTTTTCTGTAGATCAGTGTCAAAGAGTCATAACTTCAGCATGAACTCAGCATTCTCTAGCCACATCTGGCAACGTACCTATCTGTATATTCGGTGGACCTGAATGATTCAGAATTCTGAATTTCAGTTACATCTTTTTTCCTTATATGTTTACAGTTTTATGTGAGTAAATAAACTTTGAATAAATATTTCCATTATTTCAAAGACGTGCCCAGACACGGGTATGGAGCTGCGCATTAACGGGCTGGATTGCCAGCAAGCCGTGGATCAGTTAGGCACCTTCCTGTGCTACAGCCAAGAGTACACCACGAAACTCTGCTGTGAGGTGTGCAGACCTAAGAAGCAAGCTTCCAGGACTGGTAAATGAGTCTTTGTTTTTAAAAAAAATAGGGTTGGGGGTGAGAGAGAGAGAGAGAGAGAGAGAGAGAGAGAGAGAGGAGGGGGAGGGCTGCTTAACCTCTCTCTAGAAGAAGAGAGATAGAGAGATAGAGAGACGTGGGGTGATGGCAAGAGAGAGAGAGAGAGAGAGAGCAAGGGAGTGACGGAAAGAGAGAGAGAGATCACGCGAGCTGCAGAATGAGGTCGAGAGAGAGAGAGAGAGAGAAAGAGAGAGAGAGAGAGAGAGAGAGAGAGAGAGAGAGCTGGATAGAGAGAGAAAGAATGAGAGAATTTGGAAGTTAGGAAGAGAGGGGAGAGAGAGAGAGAGAGAGAGAGAGAGAGAGAGAGAGAGAGAGAGAGAGAGAGAGAGAAACCTGGGAGTGTGGGAGAGGGAGCTTTTAGAGCTGGTATATGAGTGCTTTTAACGATAGAGGGAGAGAGAGAGAGATACAGAGAGAGACAGAGAGGGAGGGAGGGGAGATAGAGAGAGAGCGAGAGAGAGAGAGAGAGAGAGAGAGAGAGAGAGAGAGAGAGAGAGAGGAACGAACGAACGAACTTTATTTTCAAAGGCTGTTTTAACATCCCGTGTTAACATCCCGCCAGCCAACAGCAACTGATGGCACCAGTTTAGTGTTCATGAATCAAATGTCTTGTGCCTTGGACAACATGAACAAGTCTGGCGGCGCCCCGCCTCACTGCCATCTGCCTCTATCTTGGCAGTACAGAGCTGGCCTACCCATGATTACCCAGTCCATGGGAACTGTTGCACAGCTCTCCATCCTCTCTCCTTTCAAGCTTTAGAAACTAGCAGGGGTATGCACACCCGGTACAGGACCTTCACATCAGAGGCGAAACATAGTATGATGTAACCAAGCCATGATTCAGCACAGCGGTACCGACATGCCGGGATCAAGCTGTGCATCGACAATGTAATCGGACTTAGATGTAAAACTCTTAGTCTTCTTAGGGAGTTCACAATCAACCAGTCTTAATTGTCAGACCCTTGAAGTAACATGGGGTCCAAATGGACACCAGTGTCAACTTTCGCATTTTCTACTTTTCTTAACCCTAGAACTACCAGGATTGTTTTGTAACACTGGTTACCAATGTACGGGGTATGAGCCCCATTGGCAACCAGTGTTACTAAAACATTCTGGTAGTTCTACAGTTAAGAAACGTAGAGAAGGCGAAAGTTGACACTGATGTCCATGTGGACCTCATGATAATTCTAGGTTAAGTAATGTTTTCTTACTGCCAGCACCAAGTCTTCTTCACGCCGTCTGTTCGTCTTGTGTCTCTTATGAAAGAAGGGGAATATGGAATTTGTTTTGTAGATTATTTAGCCCGAAGACTGGTACGAGGTCTTTGAGTATGTCATATCAGCGAGATTTGTGACATGCTTCTAAACCTGCTCTTGGGAAATTAAGGTGAAGTGTACATAGACCTCCACGTCGACATAGATCGCTTATGTACCTCTGATTTTGACATTATTTTCCGAAGCGTAGTGGCTAGAGGGATTTCCTGCCGGGCGGTGGTCATGTGTTTTAATCCCCACGGAGTGGATTATTTTATAAATTGACCTGGACTCCCAAGTCGATCCAAGTTAAAATCATCATCATCGTGTACCATGACGGTAAGCGGGGCGGTCGTGTTTAGTAATCTCACACGATCACCAGAGTCGTGGATCAGCTCTGTGTTCTTGTCCCGACCATGCCATGTGGTCAAGCCATCTAGATATTTACTTCTTTGTTTCTCCTTGTTCTTTTATCTTCAGGTTAAAATAGATATCGTGAAATGTCCTGGGAAGTAAAGACAGCCGGGTCCGATATTGACTAACCCACGCATCGAGTGCCGATTGGCCTATAAAAAGGAATGCTAGCATATGCCCGGACATAGCTAGTCATGTAAAAGGGTAATTTGTTTTTAACAAGGCAAGTTATATCCCGTCTGAAAAAAAAAATGACACATAGGATCCCATAAACTTGGTTTGTCAAGCTGTTGACACAGATAAGAGAAATAAGGGCTGATGCAGGATATGACGTGTCCACTAAAACAGGTATGTGTACGCGGTGTACATATCTTATAAACGATGAACTCAAACCCGGTCGACAAAAATCACAGTGGAAATAATAATAATAATAATAATAATAATAATAATAATAATAATAATAATAATAATAATAATAATAATAATAATAACAATTAACGTTCAGCAAACATGTAAAAATAAACCAAACCACAATTCAACGAAACGACGTAAACTTAGTGCTCTTCCTCGGGAACAAACGAACAGATCCAATAGGAATGAAATTGGAAAATACAACTGAATATCGAACGTTAATAGGCCTTCCAATGTCATCAGGGTGTAAGGTTATACATAGAAGGATGAAAATGTTAGACATTTATGTTCTAATTTTTGTTTAATTATAACGCATAGCGTAACAAAAGGCAGATAAAGGCAGACTGTGATAGATATCACTCTTCTCCTTCTGCTGCTTTTGATCTCCGGGTGGAGCATAGATCCTCAGCCGCCTCTCGCCCAACGCTCCTGGCTAGAGGTATTCATGCTTGATTGGAATTTATAGCTACATTTTTTTTTACTTTTACGGGATGAAGTAGCCAGTCACACAAGAACCCTCCTCAGACGCTTCCTGCGGCATGCAATATTAATTACAGTGTTACTTACTATTCTTTGTTTTCCGTATAATTAATGTAACACATAAGTGGATACTACTCATGGAGCACGGAATATGTGGTAACAGTATACGGGGAAGTTCAGAGAGATATGTCTTGTATTCCAGCCGTCAAGTCATTTGCAGATCACAACGGGCAAGCCTGTGAAATTGTTCTATGTGTCTGTGGTCTAATTATGAATATGTATTTTTAAATACTATGTGAGCTCCATGTGGGAACTGAGCTATTTTTTCTTTGCGTTCGCTCCTTTTAGACTCAAGCGTAGTCCATACACACGCTACTACTTCTAGTGCATGGGCTAATTTTTGCGTGTGAGTTAGTTTTCCCTAATACCAGTGTCACTCGCCATTAGGCGAACCCACTCCGACTTCAGAGGTATCTGTAATTTACGTTCCCAAGTCAAGAACGAGATATCAAAATTTTATCCAACTGACTGGTCTATGGGTTGAACCCACTGCCTAGACATCTGCATACCGGAAGTTTACGAGCGAGCGCTCTTATCCAGTTTGACCATATTGATCTCCGGGAACTGTAGTGATGTCAGTTGAGAATAAATTATCTGAATCCTGAAGAGGAAACATTACAAAACCAGGTTTAATCCCAGTCAGTCCACGCCTGCTGTGCTGAATCATGGCCTTGGTACGTCAGAATATACTTCTCGGCAGATGTGAAATTCCAGTACCAGTCCAGCACACCCCGCAGGTTTCTGAGCTTGGAGAGGTGAAGGAGAGCTCTGCAACACTTGGTATCGGGAAGGGAGCACGTTCTCTACACTAGCATCACTCGGCTACATGCAAGCCCTTTTCATGGCTCGGGCAATATGAACAATGTGCTAGAATTAACAGTAAAAATTTATAGCCTTTACAGGACGTCGCAATCAACCCCATCATTGTTTAGCTGTTTGCGATGTTCTATACAATTTTACGTTCAGTAGTTTGCCATTGATGTCTGAACGAGAAGGTTACTACCGTCTCTTAAAAGTACACTTTTTCAAAACAGAATCAATCATTCAAACGCGAATATACGTTTCTGAAAACCTGTGTAAACACCTTCGTATGCATGTCTTTCGGTCTGAGTTCTACGTGTGCCAACCTATGCCGTCTTGGTTCACTCAGGCTGTGAATATGGGGATCACTCTCAACAATGTGCTACAATCACTCCAGCTGACTGTTACGATGTGAGGAACCGACAGATTTGTTGCGATACCTGTGACAAGCTCAGAAAAAGAGGTAATCTGCATATTCTCATTATCATTATCATTATGACTAGCATTGTTTTAGCATCCTTATCTGATTCAGTGCCAAACAGAAAGCGGGTGTCGACCACTTATGGCACACAATCAAACAAACAAATATTATAATCTAACCACTTATGGCACACAATCAAACAAACAAATATTATAATCTAACCACTTATGGCACACAATCAAACAAACAAATATTATAATCTAACCACTTATGGCACACAATCAAACAAACAAATATTATAATCTAACCACTTATGGCACACAATCAAACAAACAAATATTATAATCTAACCACTTATGGCACACAATCAAACAAACAAATATTATAATCTAACCACTTATGGCACACAATCAAACAAACAAATATTATAATCTAACCACTTATGGCACACAATAAAACAAACAAATATTATAATCTAACCACTTATGGCACACAATCAAACAAACAAATATTATAATCTAACCACTTATGGCACACAATCAAACAAACAAATATTATAATCTAACCACTTATGGCACACAATCAAACAAACAAATATTATAATCTAAATTTCCGTTCGCTGAGCACTGAAATTGTGAAAGATGCAACGAAACAAAATAAATAACAGGATGACCGTGGTATGACGAATATATCATCCTTCTGTCCAAATAGGAGGTCACATCTGGCGATATATTATCCTTCAGCACTGAATCAGTTAACAATTTCAACACGTTTTAATGTTGTTGTTTTTTCCTTTGCGCTCGCTAGCTTTGAACTCAAGCGTAGTTCATACACACTATTTCCAGTAGTGCTGGACTGAATTTTACATGTAGATTAGCTTTCCCTATTAACAGTGTCTTTAGCAATCTGCAACCCACTACGACTTTAGAGGTACTTGTAATTTGCGTCCCCTATCAAGGACGATAGATCAAAATTTTAGTCAACTGTCCGGTGTAGGTGTTAAGCCGCTTACCTCGTCATCAGCACACTGGATTTTAAGAACACACGTTCTTATTCATTCGGCAAATCTGACCTGTGGATATTTAGATAATGTCGGAAGACTTAGTGAGGATTTTCTGTAATATGTAGTGATGTTGCATTAATGTGACATATTTGTTGTAACTTTTCTACCAAGAAAGGGTTACGAATGCAATTGGAGTGGCGATTACGTAGCAGCCTGTAGCTTGCCTACCAACGATTGCTCACTTTCATGGGAAGTGTGTTGCAGAGCTGACTTCCCCTCTCCTTCCAATCTTAGAAACCAGCAGGGTACTAGAACTACGCATCAGCGGAGAAGCCTACTAGGATGTAATTATTGAGACAGAAGCCTGGACATTCGACGTCCAATACGACGTAGAGCGCAATCTCTTGTATCTAAGACCATCCTCACTATAATCAAGTGTTTCAGCCCGGGGTGTCACTTCCTGGCTAACAGAGGAACATAGTGAAGACTGTGGACATTCGTGACGTCCACATTGACTTACAATGCACAATGAGAACAACAGGAAATTTAGTATAGTATAGTCTGCATTTGGGACTTAGGAATAGTGAATGCAGTTTCACAGTCCCCATTATACCAGGTCGAAGGTTCGAAATAAGGAGCAGGGTATTTGGAAGCAGATCGCTTTCCGTTAGCTTCAGTTATAAGAGGGTAACGCAATGGCAAACTGCTGAACCTAAAATTGCCTTAACAATCCCATAATCAATAAATTCTGGATTTGATTGTAACGCCCCGTAAAAGACATGCAACTAACTGTTTTTAACACACATTGTAAAATGTAAACCAATATACAAAAATGCATACATTACAACTAAGTGCTAGACATTGATAGTAGTGCCATCTTGCACCTGTGATAACTTAAAACCTGGGTTAGACACGTTCTGTCTCACAGACAGTCAGAATCTTGGCATCGAGTGTTGCGGGCGGAAGCCACACTGAAAACACTCACGAACTCTGACATCATCAGTGTGTGCAGCACATGCTGCGCCTACAGATACCCTATTCTAACAACAAATGTTCGCACCACCTCGGCATAAAAACACGCCTTCGCCACGCGCTCATCTGTCACGTGTATCCGGTTTGAGAAGATTCCATGTCATAATGGCGGATAAAATCGGCATTCAAAAATTCAAGGAACTTCAAAATGTTTTTACAAAACAAAACGAAACAAAAAAAATAACACCTACACCCACATGCACACACGCAAAAACGCACACTTTAATATACACACAAACACACGCGCGCGAACACACACACACACACACATACACACACATCAGAGTATAGGAAACCCGAATGCTACTAATATAAATACCCCGTTTTTAACGTAGATGCAACAGACAAACTCTGTGCTGGGCTAACAATTATATTGGGGTTGTTCTTTGCAGGACGTTGCCATCAGTCGCAAGTTGATTTTTTTAGTCAGTTTTACATTCAGCAGTTTGCCATTGCTTTCTGAAGAAAAATAAGTCAACGTTAAAGTCCAGCTGACTGGTGTAGGGAACAAATCCTCTACCCCGCCATCAGAGCACAGGAAATTTAAGAGCGAGTGTTCTTATTCTATCGGCCACGCTGGTCTCTACCTGAACTAAGAAGAAGAAAAAGACTGACATTCTACAAGATCTGAACAACGAAGAAAACTGGCTCATAAAAATCGTCATAACATAGAAATTCACATTTTTTTTTAATGTTGCATATCCCTTGCAGGAAGTTGCAGTCAAAACCAGCATTTTTCAATTGCTGTTGATGTACTAGGCAAATTTTACGTTCAGTAGTTTGCCATTGCTTTCTGAACGACCGGCTTCCATACCAACACGTTATAACACAACGCGACACGGTCTGCTGCACAAATCGGTCGCGGCTGCTTTTTGAACGCCTGGTAAGCGGCTCACGAACCGCGTTCGCATAGCTTTGGCCACGGAGCGGGCTCGCATACTTTGGTAAAATTGAACGTCATAACGATTTGTAAAGAACAATGAAGGAAGACGTGGTTCATGGAAGAAGTGGCCGAGGCCGACCAGCACAATGACGGACACACGGCATGAAAACGCTTGAGACAAGAGAACAGGGAAGGGATCGAGAGTCGTTTTGACGCGCCGTAATGAGAGCGACGTTCTGCAAAAGCCATGCTACACCATGACGATGGTGATGGTGAAATATCCAATTGCAGTTAATTCACTTATTCACATATAACATAAACAATGTTAAGTTGATTAAAATAACGTAATAGTTAACGGATTAATAATTATATTAGAAAATGTGGTGACAACTGTCAAGATTGAGGGGGAAAGAATAAAGGGAATGCAAAGAAGTAAATATGTGGATGGTTTGGCTACGTGGTATGGTTGAGAGGAGAACACGGAGCGGATCCACGACTCTAGTGATCGTGTCAGAAGGCGAAACATGACGACCAACGCATATCGGCATGGCACGTGATTATGATGAATCATTATATTCGTCTACGAATAAACACATAGATATTTCCTAATTTTTCAGATATACGGGATCTGTCTGTCTGTCTGTCTGTCTGTCTGTCTGTCTGTCTGTCTGTCTGTCTGTCTGTCTGTCTGTCTGTCTGTCTGTCTGTCTGTCTATCTATCTGTCTGTCTGTCTGTCTGTCTGTCTGTCTGTCTGGACCTGCATCTCTGTGTGTCTGCGTGTTTGTCGACAAGACTGTCTGCTTGCAAGCCTACCTAGCTAGCTTGCTAGCTAGCTAGCTACCTACCTACCTTCCTTCCTACCTACCTATCTGATACCTACCTACCTACTTGCCTGCCTGCCTGCCTGTTACCTGTCTGTTTTTCTGTCTAACTTCAATGACATCTATTACTGGGACACTGAAGACAGACAAAGGAGATACAGTAAAACCTCAGTTTTCGATGACTTCGGCTATCGTCGGTTTCGGTTTACGTCGATTTTTGTTTCGCGAAAAATTTGACTCGGTTCTCGTCGATTGACTCGGATTTTGTCGGCCTGCCCACATGACCACGCTGCTATTGTTGCGAAAATGAAGGGACCTACGCGTTCTTCTGCTCAGCTTGGCGTTATTTTTTTATTGTGTGAGCATCACTTGCTAATAATAAAATATGAGAGCGGCATTAAGATGGCTTAAATCGGCCACACGTACGGGAGGTCGCCATCCATGATAAGTTCCATTGTGGAAAAGCAATCAATAAAGAAGGCTAATGTAGCGAAAGGCATAACGAAACAGAGATCGCAAACAACTGAAGATGTCAAACAGTTATTAATTTGGATAAATCAAAACCAGTTAGATGGCGATTGGCGAAGGTGCTTGTTCGGAGAAGTCTGGGGCCGAAAAAAAAAGTATCAAACACTGTATTTATTCTCCATAAAATGTGTTTTTGGTATGTATTTTGGAGATTCTAGAACGATTTGGTTGGATTTACATTGATTCATTTGGAAATCATTGCCTTGGTTTTCGTCGGTTTCAGATTTCGCCGATTGTTTTCGGACGGATTATCGACGAAAACTGACGTTTTATGGTATGCTGCGTAAAAAAAAAAAAGGGGGGGGGGTGGAAATGGGGGGGATGGAGTTACAGATTGGTACAATGTCAAAGACAACAGCTGATGACTGTTCTAGTTTTCGACTGTTATGATTTGAATATAGTTGTCGAAATGGAGGATGGCGTTACAGATTGGTACAATTTCAAAGACAACAGCTGATGACTGTTCTAGTTTTCGACAGTTATGATTTGAATATAGTTGTCGAAATGGGGGATGGAGTTACAGATTGGTACAATGTCAAAGACAACAGCTGATGACTGTTCTAGTTTTCGACTGTTATGATTTGAATATAGTTCTGGCCATTGTGACCAGACGTCAGACTAGCTCCATTGTGGAGTCAGCCAGTGTGCAACAAATCTGTCAGTATTCACACTCATCGATCTCTGCTGAAAGAGACCGAGTCGCTTATGGGCTTGACCCAAGAGCAGCGAGGTCGAATCTTCAGAATCTTCATCATATTCATAATCGACATATAAAACGTGCACAGTTATCTTTTCTTTGTGTTATTATCATCATCAGCCATTATCATTACAACATCTAATCTTCTCCTTCTTCTCCTCCGCCTCCCGCTCTATCTTCAGCCTTTTACTTCCTAATGGAGGATAATACCTCACCCAACACACGCCAAGGCTTTCGCAGACGTGATCATGATCGTTGGATTTACAACGAGTTTGACAGAGATGAGACAACCTAGCTTAGCCATTTTGTACGACGTGCATGGTAGATTTCAGTGTCGCTATTCTTGACGTCCCTGATGTACCTTTTTAACACAGGAACGATTATTCACCCTTGCAAAGGTAACATATTCCACCCTATACCACCAGATGCAGCAGCCGGATGTGAATACGGAGACATGAGCATTAAA